>JAUMHL010000015.1:19673117-19720657 GCA_032362345.1 Sandelia bainsii
TCCAACAGTTGCAACCGGCGGAAATGTTTCCCACTTTCCAGAATTGTCTTAATTCTCTAAAGGTTTCACTTTAGAAAATGGCTCAATTAAATTAATGTTAAAGATTATAAGAATAAGAATTTGTAAGATGAAGTTATACGAAGTTAAACATTATAAACGTTTCATGATCTACTGAGGAAAAAAAATGTTAAAAAAGAAATGAAGATTTGATCCTGTTGGAATAATGTTAGAAATAACTGAATTTATATCTTTGAACAGTTTCACATTAGAAACTGTAAATGCAAAACGCTTAATAAAACACAAAAGATCATATATTTGGTGTTGTGTCTTTTCACTTTCTATTGCCCAGCTGCCAAGGGTTGTGTGTGTGTTTGTATGGGGGAGGTGGTGAGGGGTCAGAGAGGGAGGGAGGGAAGGGGGACGGTGGGGGCGGCGTCAGGAGACTAACAAAAGTTTAAAACTCAGCCAAATTTGCATGGAAGGCGCTGAGGCTTGTCATCTGTTCACTGCTGTCCCTTCTCCCGCAGACCTCATCTGCATGTGTATGGCGCAGCGCACAATAGCGGAGCTCCGGGCCTGACAGCTCCAGCGGGCTGCACAGTGCACCTATTGTCTGGCCTGCAGATGTCTCCGCAGCCACGCCGCGCCATCTGCCGCTTCCTGTAGGTGGGGGTCGGCCAGGGCCGAGCCGGGAGGAGCCAGGGGTTTGTCTCTTTCCACGGCCAGACGGGGCACCAGGGTTGGGTCTGGCTGGTTTGGACCGGTTGTGGAGAGGAGGGGGGGAGTGTCATCTGGCGTCCTGCCAGCTGCTGTTGGGACTATTATTTACTCGCAGACACTTAGTGAAACTTTGGTAAACAGGCCACAAAGACGCGAGATCAGTTGTGTGTTTGTGTGCAGCAGCAGACACCTGCTCTGCCCCTCACAAATCAAATCTACATCACGCATCAGTTTTAACCACTTTATTGATCTTTTCATAAACAACAAGAGTCTTCTGAAAAGACACAAATGGTGCAAGCCGGTGATTTTCCCTTTGTCTTCAAAAACTTTTAAAGTTTTAGTTTTTACTATTCACCCTCTGTACACTCAATGTATTTAAAATTTGCATTGAAGATATTTGATAGAAAATGAACCACATAGATTTTATTTTGGAACTTGTAAAGAGAAATTCTGACTATTTTATAAAGCTTAAACAGAAATTATACCAAATTATTATTTACTTTTACTTTTCTTCTTTGAAATCCTGGATGCTTTCAACTCTTCAGGCCTCTAAAATTCAAGAATAAAATCATAATAATAATTAAAATAAGAAGAATTATCATAATAATAATAATAATAATAATAATGTGGGATTTAAAAAGACACTTTTAAATGTATCCTTTCACAGTGTTTACTTTCTTTCATTTCTTTAGGCACTTTCACATCAACACTGGAATATGTCAAAAAGTTTCAAAGGAAAAAGTCAAACTAATTCATGAAGAGCTACAAACCGTTTTTCATAAACAATATAAAATAAAATAAAACCTTTACTGATTAGTTTTTGTATAAAAGAGGTCTGTATAAAAAACGTGCTGAACAGTCTGTTATGAAAGCACACAGAACTTGGAGGTGTGTCTGAGGCCCCTGTAGGCCCGGAGCCCCTCCCTCTTAGGGTCCCTCACCATACCTCGGACCACTGGTGGACTGTCGCAGCCCCTCCTCTTCTGGGCTTGGTGTAGCAGGATTCGATAAACCCCTGTGATGGGGCTGCGGCTGTCTTTGAGCTGATTGTTCTGTAGGTGCTCCGTGGTAAAGCCAAGCTCCTCCAGTGAGCTCCTGACCTCCTCCTCCTCCTCCAGGTCCCTGCAGTCTGAGTCCAGCAGGCTCTGTAGAGCGTTTTTTGGTTCAGGAGGCACTAACGACCAGGGAAACTCCACAGGTAGAAGCCAATCGCAGCCCAGCATCTGATCAACAGCGTAGCGCTCAGCAGGGACCGGCTTCAGGATGCCCTTGATGAGCCTCTGACAGGGGCCGGGCACCCAGGGAGGGACAGTGTAGATGCCTTCGATGATGATGCGCCGCAGCTTGCCCATGGTTTCAGCTCGGAATGGCATGGTACCAGTTACCATGAAGAAAAGCAGGACCCCCATGGCCCACACGTCCACGGGGGGCCCGAGGTAGCACTCATCCCTGAAGAGCTCCGGTGCAGCGTAAGGCGGCGAGCCACAGAAGGTGTCGAGGCTGGCGCTGCGGTTCGAAACCCGCGTGCTGAATCCAAAATCAGCCACCTTCACGCAGCCGCTGCTGGTGAACAGCACGTTCTCCGCCTTCAGGTCCCGGTGGATGATGTTGTTGTTATGCTGCACAGCAAAACAGATCTGAGATGACAAACTGTCTGCAATGACCCTCAATGTAACTTCAAAGTATTAGCTATCATTTCTATTGGTTGTGATAACCTTACTTATTACTTATTAGGAATCTCACACTGAACAGACCTGACCTCACTCCCTATAAACTGCCACTCTTCACTATTAACATTATTTCTCCAAAGTTTCCACTTCTCCACTTTGTGTTTGTAGCTCCATAAGGTGCTGAATGTGTAGAGGCAGAATTGACTGCATTGCTTCTCCACAATATTTTACAAATACAAACTATTTAAATTTTCTCTCTATTACTTAGGACTTTTTTAACCTTTCCAAAATCATAAGCTGTCTCTGTCATGCCCCTAAGCAGTTTTTACTAAACTAATCTCGATATATAAATACAAAATCTAACTCAGACATGTTTGTACATCACTAACCATATATTTGATGGCAGACAGGATCTGGGCAAATGTGATCTTAATGGTGTTGTCAGAAAGTTTTCCCTCCTTGCATATCTTGTTGTGCAGGTCTCCTCCTCCTGCGTACTCCAACACCAGGTAGAGACGACTTGGTGTCTCTAATACCTCGTACAAACGGATCACATTGGGGTGCTGCAGAGACTCCATGCTGCTGATCTCCCTGGAGAGCAGACGGTGGGCCTGACTATCCAGCCTCGCCTTATCCAGGGTCTTCAGGGCCACTTTGTCTACAAGGGTGACAGATAAAGGGACGTGGAGACATTAAGTCTGGTGGTCAACAGTGGGTCATGGTAGAATACATCCACTATAGAGGAGGACACTCAGAACCTGTGCACATCAGTAGCTGAGAGTGGAAAAGAAACATATGTACATAGACTTTTGCTGAAGTGACAAACACAATGGTTTTAGAACTGATTAATATTGTAAGGAATGAGTTTCATGCGAATGGCTGAAGTGGGACTTAAACCAAGATCAGAGGACAGATGATTAGGGGTGACTTACTGGATAACTTTCTTCTGCACTCAGGCAGTATGTCCACCTACCTTTTGTCAGAGCATTAAAAGCCAGTTTGACCCTGGAGAAGGTCCCATGGCCGATCTCTCCACGGACCTTGTAGAAGCCCACCCTGCGGCCTATGATCAGTTCCTTGACGGTCTTCTCATCCTTGCACATGTCCATGTTGAGCTTCTGAAGGGGTGTGAGGCACACGGGGGCTTCATCCTGGTCATCCTCGGGGCCGGCATCAGAGCTGTCTGTCAGGCTGTAGAGGCTGTGGTGGAACTTGCCGCTCGTCACCTGGTACTGGCCTCCTGGCATTTCTGCAACAGGGAGGAGATAAGGTCATCTTCAAAAACATGATAAGAGGGTTGAATCATTCCTAGGTCATGGTTGGTACATACAGCAGCCACATCATAAAAAAACACATACTCAACTAAAAGCAGGTAAAGAGCACATACTGGAGTCAACAAAGCTAAAAACAAAATGTCCAGAAAGGGTTTTCATGTAAGACCTCACATAGTCATTGTCAATAGCAGCTGTAAAATTGATCTAATGTGTCAACAAACATTAGAAACACAACACATACTGATATATAAGTGAGATATTTGCTCCATAATAAAAGCAAATGTAATCAAGTTTGCCTATTAAACACTTAAAACCAAATGTCCCTGATATTCTGTTTAAAATGAGCACAAAAAAAAGCACCTTTCACATCATATATACTTAATTTTCTTTAGTTGCTTCTTCTGCTTTTGCAATATTTTATCCAGAAAAAATATTGTAACTGCACTAGACACAGGAAGCATGGACAGTTGAAATTCAAATATAAAAAAAGTATAGAAAATAACAATCAGGTTTTCTTACCAAGTTTCCAAATTGGCACTCTGCATCAAAACACAGCCATGGAGTCCAGCGCAACAATCCAAATCACACATCTTCACTTACATGCTGAAATCTACTACTGTTAGTGCCAAAATAATTCCTCCAGAACGCTGCCATCCCTCTCTTCCCTCTCTGACAGACGACTGTACACTGGTGGCCAGGGACACAAGGGGGAGGGGGTGGGACTGTTTGAGACATCACTCAAAAAGACAGTCAGTAAGAACTTCCCTGGCCACGTCCCTCACCATTGTCCTCATCACGGACAGACACCAGCTTAAGGTGTGTGGTTTTGTGAACGCTAATCCTGTCGTAACATCTAAGATCGTGTCAGAGTAGCCGGCAAAAATGGGGTCAAACATACGCAACAGAAGACAAACATGCACATCTATCTGTATCTGCAGTATATGTGACCCGTGCTTTGCTTTGCAGGTTTAGCAGAACACACTTGTGTGAGGAAAAATGCTTGTGTTATGCTGCTAAGGTTGATCTCTGGGCTTCTGTGAAGATGAAATGTTATGCAACAGTATTACCCAATGTTCCCATAGAGATTAACTCCCCCTTTAGACGCTGGCTGAGCACCACAGATAAAGAGATTACAAAGCACGAGGTCAACAATTCACCGGGTGGAGCGTCTTCATTCAGGTGTGTGTCCCTGTGAGCAGTCAAAACACTTTACACAGCATCTGAATCTTTCTGTATGTAAAGCATATGTAATTAATCTATTAAAGCCTTAAGGATAGATTGCACTGACTGACTAATATTCCAAATTTTATGGAAACTTAGCAACAGTATCCACTTATGTATTTTTGTAAAAATATACTGTACTTTGACATGTTGGACATGTGGAAAGATTCTTTGACCAGGAGCAACAATGTTCTGGAGTCTCCCGTCTAGTTGACTGAAAACTGCAACTAAGACTAAGAAATAGTTCACCACACGTTTTAAACAAATTACATATTAATTAATGAACGTTAGAGCAGCTGGCAGGCACATTATGTTACCTTTAGACTGAGCCAGCCTGTTTTGCCCTGTTTTCAATCTTCAAGCTAAGCTAAGCTAACAAGCGGCTGCCTATAGCTTCTTATTTACCATGTGAACATTTGAGTAGAATCAGTCTCCTAATCTAAATCTTGCAAATGGCCAACAGGCCTAATTGACAAATTAAAAGATTTTAAACAGAGAATATCAGCCCAAAATTGTTCTAATAAAAAAGTAAAACATTCAAATATTAACACAGACCTCCAAATTGTCAACTCAAGTTAATACTCAAAGCTGTTCAAAGTAAACAAACTAACTCCTTTGATTATTTAGATGATGTAACTGTTTTAAGCTGCAGACCTCTCATTTTCTTAACATGAACAATGGCAAATCCTTCAACATATACTACAATAAGTTGACTTCCGGACCTCTACTTTTCCCAGTTTTAATTCAAGGAATCTTGAAACAAAATGAGGAAACAAGTCAAACAATTTTGTTTTTCTATGAATTAAAGGAGAGAAACAGGTTTAATTCCTTGAATGAGATTGAACTTCTGATTCACTCAGAAGTGCACTTCTCCTGAGCCTCCCTCCTACCCCTCTCTGCAGGCGTCTGATTGGATTAACGCCTTAGACAAGAATACTGCCTGTTTAAATGTTCACTCTGCCCACTGGTCACATGCATGCAGAGAGGTGAAACAGCAAATCTAGTCGGGTATGACAGTGCACAACAAGCAGCACATCTCTGAACAACTAAATCTAGCTTTGAACTGAAACTGAAATGCAAATGAGGATTTTTTAAAATACTTAATTCTTTCTGTCCCCCTGTGATGAGAGATCCATACACCTACAGAGCAGACAGGTTTCCAGCTTGTTAGCATTGTTAGTCTCTAAACAAACTACATCTTTCTCCTCTTCAGTCGGCTGTCGTTGAGGCTGCCAGCACGCTGCTTCTCTTCTAGCTCTTTGATTCTCTGGCGCAGAGCCAAAATCTCCTTGTTCTTTTCCTCCTGGAAGAACTGCAGCTTCTGAGAAAACATTTGCACAGTTAATATACACACAAACTACAAAGAGGCAATATAAACAAGATATGCAGGCTGGAAAATTTACTGAAGTGCAACTTTGTAACTGTTTTCAGAATATGTTCCAAACAATATCTTAAGTCTTGAGAGGTGCTGTCAAAGGCTTCTGTGACCCTGATTTATTGAACACGTTCCCTTCAAAAGTTTTTAAGCAAACCTTGTTCTCTTAACTAAATGCAAAAGACCAAAGCCAGGGGTGGGAACTCATTCAAAGGTGTCATTCAATACATAAATACTCTTCTGCATTCATTAAAGGTTAATTCATCCATGTCTGTGTCTGCTATGGTATCCATGACATAAATTTTGTCACCACCTGAATCAGGACAGACTCTCTATAGATGTCTGCAGCCCTAGTGCACGGACTGCACATGTGCCAAAAAAGCTAAACAATCCGCTTGTACATAGAAGGCATGTAACGTTTACTAAGTTTATTTAGTATTAGTTTATTATGAAACTCTTCTTGTGAAGCAGTTATACATGGTGATTTCTTTCACTTTTTCATATTGTGTTCATTTGAATACAACAAATACAATAGAAGCATGTGTGTGTGTCTGTGTGTGTGTTCATAGTCATTGAGGTCTGTCAGAGAGCAAACAGAAAGTATGAACTTGCCTTTAGGTTCCAAATTAGTATTAGCTACTATAAGATGCTCCTATGGCTGACTTGTAAGTTAGCACCTTATACCTGCATAAATAAAAAACAGCATATGCCACAAAAATGTAGGTGAAGGGGTATCAGGGTGAAGGGTTAGAACAGTGGTTTGTTTTTGATAGTGCTTGCTTGATTTCCAGAACATGCATATTGTAGCTTTAATTATTTAGTGTCTTAAATTAAAAAAAAAAAAAAATTAAAAAAAATAAAAAGTCAAGTTTGTGAGTGAAAAAGTCTGAATGCTCTTTAAGACTAAAATTCTTCTTTCTGATAAATAAGTTGATGGGGCAGTGGCTTGAGGACATTAGTACTTATGGAATATGTTGCTGTACACTGGGAGCTGTTGTTTTGTTAATTAAAGTCTATAATAAAAAGAAGCATGGAGCATTTAAGTGTTTCTACGGGGCCAGCTCACCCTCTTGAAGACACTCTGAGGAAGCAGGTTGGAGCCATGTTGCTGCTGCTGCTGCTGTTGACTCCACTGAGCTGCACTCTGAACTCTGGCTAACTTTGCACCAAACTGCCAAAACAAAGTATAGCACCACTTAACTTTGTTAGGTCTGAACTAGTTGGGCTCATCTTATGAGGCAAGTCCTATACATATCACATTCCTCACTAATAATTAGAAAATTACCAATTACTGATTGTATAGTCTCAGAGTTTAACTGTCAATCTTCTCAAACTGCCATAGGAAAACATTAATGATTTAATTAAATATATTATTCTATATATTATATTTAGAAATGCACAAATGCTTTGTATGTTCTATCACAACATGCATTTCAGTGTTTTTACACATGAATATATCTTAATCCAATCACAAACCACAAAGTTAAAAAGTGTCCTGAGCTAACTGCATCCATATCACTGGCCAAAGACAGCACCACAGTTGCAAATAAAGTGTAGCTTTTAATTTACCTCCATTTGTAACTTCAGGAGCTCGCTCTGCCTCTCTCTCTCCTGATCCTTCAGTCTCTTCTTCATCTCCTCCAGCTCCAGATCCTTTTCCTCCAGCAGTTTCTTTACTTCAGCATCTTTAGCTTCCACTTTCAGGAAATTTAAAAAAACAGGCAACAGTCAAGTATAGATTCATCCTTTTTTTGTTGTTGTTATTTTTGTCTTGTTAAACTTCTGTTCTGCTGCTCTGCTCTGATGCTGTAGGCTGATGTCAAGGTGAACTTTTCAGGAATTACTGTTATGAAACTCTCACTGCAATATTTCAACCTAGCATTTTAATGTGCATAGAAATGTGTCGAAGTGCTGCTGCATTTGTAAGACATTGTTTGGTACTTGGCACACACATACTGTGATGTCAGAGGTGACATTGGTTTAAGTCTGTGAAGGTTTGGTCCTCAAGGCTCAGGGTGTGCAGAGTGATTTGTGAGGGCTTACACTGGTTGAAACCGTCCCTGTGAGCATGCTCCACCTCTGTCCAGCACTGCTGTCTTACAGTCTCTAGCTCCCCCTTGTGTCTCTCTTCTCCTGCTCTCATTTCATTGACCAGCTGTTGAATCTCAGCCTCTCCATCCTGACAACAACACACAGGCCAGAAACCACATTGCTGACTGACGGCAGAGCTGAAATTACAACTGGGCAAGCATGTGACATTGCTACATAGTTAAAAGACTATAACCAAATGTTACACATTGTGAACTATAAATCAAAATGCTAATGCTAAGTGGATATTTTTTCTCAAACTGATTAGTAGCTGAGTTTCCTGGCAGTTCTAATAAACCTGTAGTAGTTTGAAAGGCAAAGTCAGAGCACAAAGCTCCGAAAGATGCTTCTGGCTGTTAACAAAGCTTAAAATCTCTGTGAGTGCACAGCAATAATTGAATCCAAATACAAATAACACATCGTTATTCATCATTCAGATCCTTTCTTCTTTGGATTTTGGCAGCTGTAAAGTAAAAGTTTAGAAAGATTTTAATAAGAAACTCAAACAGAAACTGTGAAGTCGTGGGAGAAATAAAAATGGATTCGGAAATTCTCCCATGTTTACAGGCTAGAATAAGACCATTTCTAACATTAATATCATGCCATGCAGAGAACATTGTCCTGTTTCTAGAACTTCCAGAATATTTATAACAAGTCAAAATATCAGTTGTGACAAATGTCAGTGCTCAGTCCGTACCTCTGCTGTTTGTGCAATCTGTCGTTTCAGCTCTGCCATTTCATTCTTCAGTATTTCATTCTCCACTACAACATGAATGGAGTAACAATATTAGAACAGTGGTCCTTAATAGTATTTGTTTCTTCAGATTGTTTGTCAAGCAAAACCATAATATCTAGCAATGGAGGACTATGTTTATCATATTTAGCTTCATTGTGGTGAGCGCTAACTAACACTCCAAACATGTTATTTCCTCTTAAAAAAACCAGTGTGCATTTTCAGGGATTCTGATTGTCAGTTTTTAAATATTTATTCAACTAGTTATTACAGTTACCTCTAAGGTTGCACTGCTCCTGCAGAGTCTGCTGCAGTCTGTTCACTGTGACAAGAAGGCTGTCTTTCTCTACAACCGTTGATTAGAGAAACACAAATCAGCAACTTCCAATGGCTTGTTTGTGTTTATGTGCTACACATACACAATATTCAAGATTCAAGAATGAAACAACTCAGTGTAGCAGATTTATCCAACTTTATCCATATATTTGTTAACTGCAGTTGTAAAGTTATTTAACACTATCTAAAATTAAAACTCACCTATTCAGTATATCTAAACAAACTACTGTAAAACAATTTGGCAAAATCACCAGCAGAGGGAGACAAACAAACACAAAGTCACAAGAGTCTTAAATCTCAGAAAAACACTCCAGTAAATAACAAGCAGTTACATGTGAATGTCCAGGTTTTACATGTAAACACAAAAACTCACCCTCGATAAGACTCTTCTCCTTGGTCACATAAAATTTCACGAGTCTGTTAGAATCCTCCAGCATGATCTCCAGCGCGTTGTTTTTGCCATTAACCTCTGTTATTTGCTGTTACATAAAGTAAAGGCGAGTTCAAGTGGTCTCATCGATATCAAAGGGGTATCCAGACATAATCTAACGTCAATGCATTGACATTCATTCATTGCAATGAATGGGCACTATCATTCTCCAGTATCTCAATTTCTCTATATCTTAAACGTATCAAACACACCTTAACACTATATCTGTTTCTTTAAACTCTTTAGTGCGATAACGTCACAAATACTGCAAAACGGGCAAAATTGCTGGGGAAAAAATCAAATGGGAGACATCCACACTTAACGCTAACGTTAGCAATAACTTTGCTAGCTACCTACGTTACCTGTTCTAGTCGAGTAAACTCCTCAAGAAACCTGTCAAGATTAACGCAGTTTAACTTAACCATTATAATAGTCTAGGAAAGGGCAACAACTATAATACAGCGTAATGTTATCGTACTGCTTCTTCTTATCGTTAGGCTAGTTCAGTAACTCATCTTTGGATGCTAGTTGCTGATACTTCTCGAGCTCGCAAAACGCTGCACGTGCTTTTTCTAATTTACTATCGGTGCATTGTTTGCAGTAAGTTACTGTGGTATGCTAAAACCATCCTACATTAAAATCAAGACAGACACAGAAGCAAATGTATGAAAGTAGTTTATTTGTAACGTAAGTTTATATGCAATAACAGTACAAATTCTGACCTCCCAACTTTTAATGTGCAATACATGCACTGTTAACCAGAGAAAAAATAAAAAATATAAAAACTACAGTCCATGCACTAAAAAAACAAATACTGACTGAGCAAATGAATATAATAAATTGTAATTATTTGACATACATGATTTAGTTAAGGTACATTGTAACTGTGGTCATGTTGATCTTAAAGTTTTAAAAAAGGGAATGAAAACTTCATGAAAAGTTTGAAAATATAAAACTCAGGAGCTGCATTAGTATTTTTTTAATTACAGAGATTTCTACCCTCTTTTCCCTTATAGCAACAAAGTACAGAATGTGTCAGCTACCTAGTGAAGAAAATACAGCAATTACCGGCTATTTAACCGGAGCCAGATATTTTTCTCAGAAGTTCTCAAATGGGAACTTAAAGGAGAGTGAGCATTAAACTTACACTGAAACAGGTCCAAATGACTGTAGGAGCTGTTCTTTGTCTGGCGGATGCTAAAATAGGAAAGTATTTGCTAACATGTTTGCAAAAACAGCTTCATAAATCATAAGCAATGGCTGAGTCTTTAAGCATGTCGGGTTAATCTGCAGACAAACTTTGATCAATGCAGCTTTAACAAAGACAGTTATTTAAAACACAGTGTTGTAGGTAGTTTTAGTTGTCAGAATATCAGATTATTGAAGCAATTTTCAGCCTCAGCTTGTGTTACTTCCCTTTGAACACTTGCCTTTCCATATTTGCAGTTCTTGTGTGCTCATTGTCACTCATACCAAACTTCCAACCCTGTCACCTTTACAACCCTGTCAGAGGGTGCAGTTGGACAAGGTAGAGGTGGTGGCAGGACAGGCCCAGATGCCCTGTCTGATCAGCTGATATTCAGACAAAACCTTGTAAACTCAAGCTGTTCCAAACCTTGTTCCAAATTCTTAATTTTGCACAGTTCAGCGCTGATTTATGGTGTGACGCTTCTCAAAAGGTCAGGGGTCAGGTAGCCATCTGGTGATGGCATAGTCTTTGGGATTATCAGCTCAGGGGCAGGTGTCAAGTTTGGTGTCAGTAAGAGGCTGTTCTGTCTGTCAACACCCTCCACCATCGCGTAGACAGGAGGAGGCTGGAGCGAGGACATGGCCGTAGGATCTGGTTCATAAGAAGGCGATGGCAACGGCAAAGAACTCACGTCGCCTTGTGTCTGGCAGGATTCACTCATGTCCCCCTCAGAGGATCTTGAGCTCATTTTCCGTGCATTGAGCTCTGAGGTGTACCCTCCATCATCTGCGCTCACCACCACGAGCTGAAACTCTTGCTTCTTTTTCTCCTTCTCTGAGATAATATCTTTCTTTGAGTCTTTACTAGTGGTTTTCTCCACCTCAGTCTGCCCTTCAGGTGACAGCAGTACCCTGCCAGACGACCTCACCTCGCTCACTTGGGTGTACATCGCTTCTCTGCCCAGAGCTACACAAGGCGGCTCGCCAGTGGTTCCGCCCAGGACTGAGGAGCTTTGCTCAGACGCTGCAGCGCATGGCGGCTCTTTAATAAGGGTTTGGTTTGGGATGAGAGGGTGGAAAGGTGACGCCTCTGGGTCACTGGGAAGATCTGGGTCACAGCAGCTGGCTCGGCCCGAGTCATCATCTCGGAAACTGATGGAGACGGGAGAGCCGTTGGACGACAGGGAGCGATCCACGAGACAGTCCGTGTCTAAATCTGTCAGTCTGTCGTTCTGCTCCTCAATGTCCAGATCGATGAATTCTACCCAGGGGTCACTGTTGTACAGCTCTGGCCTCAGATCAGGGGGGGCACCCAGGATGGATGTCAACTCCTTCAGCTTCCCACTCTGTGAAATACATAAAATACTGTTGATACACATTTCCTTTACCCTGCTGTTCAGTGTTTAATACATGTTTTAATCCAGTTTAATTTTACCAGACAACGTTCATAAACACCTGCCCATGTGCAACCACATATGATGATACTGAGCAAGCTAGAAAGATCTCATTACTAGCTCTGTGACTAATAATTGTCTTCAGATTTTTTACCTGAATGAGCAAATGTGGCTTTGTGGTTTCATACCCAACGTGCTAGTAAATTAAGGTAAGTCGTGGTAAAGTGTCATATTGTGGGTAAATAGGGTGAATACCTTAAGTAATTCAGGGTCAATTCCTTTTATTTTGGGCCCAGGAACAGGAGGCAAAAGAATAACCATCAACCTTAAGGAAAAAGGCATGGAGAGATATTAAATTGGACAAACAAAACACAAGAATGAAAAAAGAAACTGAAGATACAGAGAATGTTTCTCTATTAAACAGTTCTGAATGACTCCTGATAACACAAACACTCAGGCGGTTCTTCAAGGTCAAAATACCCACACAGAGTGGAGGTTACTAAGCAGCGTGCGACACTCATTCATTGCTGTAGGCTTTTTGAAACCTCCTGCTTCTGCACAGAAATCCTGAGGGCTGTAAAATACTTACTTTTCCTGCTGTGATATGATAACTAACATCAGGATGGCCACTAAACACAGGGCACCAAAAATGAGCAAAGCCGCCGCTGGGAAACTCGACTCTGAGAAAGAAAGACACAAATTCACATAATCATAAAATTATACTTTTTTTAAATTCAAAATAATGTTCAGTGGTATGTGAGGTACAGAAACCGGGCTTCATTTATTCTTTTAATAGATTTTTGTCAAATGTTCAGCCTATTGGGTGAATGTTCACTGAAGCTTTATTCAGACATAACAGGACCTATGTGAGCCTATCCTTTAATGCTATATGTACAAAGTCATATTCACAACACTCCCAGTTTGTATAACTTGTGTAATCATCATGTCAGGTCAATAGCAGGTATAAATATTGAAAGGTTTATTCACTGTGATGAGGACATTCAGCTCTAGCCTCTAAAGGCTTCATGTAAAACTATTAAACCTTTATAAAAGCACTTGTAACACCTTTGCGCACCCATACATGGCATTAAGTGTTTACCTTTAGATGGGATGTGGACAAACACTGAGCTACTGAATTCTCCAAACTCTTTCCCACCGAGCATTTTGCACCGGACCCGAACCTCGTGATTGACATTAGTTTGAAGCCCAAAAATGGAGCGTTGTTTGCTTTTCACAAGGTCAACCTGCGGTGAAGAAAATAAGGTTCAAATACCATGAGCAGTGCTACAACATCACTATCTTCTACTTACTTGAAAATTCAATCAATGTATAACAACCTAGTTTTCCAAACACATAATTCTAATCTGCAATAAAGCCTGATCCAACTCATGCTCCATTTTAGCACGCTAAAAGAAAACTTGGGAGACACCCACCACTTCCCACAGGTCAGAGTTGTTGTCGCGGTACTGGACCTCGTACTGCAGTGTCATCCATCCTGTCTCCACATCCGCAGACTGAGGTGGCTTCCAGCTCAGCATGATGTCATAGTAAGTGCCGGTCAAACTGACATTCAGCAGCATCCAGTTCAGGTCCACTGGAGGATCCGGTTGCACTAAAGAAATAAAAGTATTTTAGTGGTAATAACCAGTTAAACATACTCTCACTACATTACTCCTATTTACACACATATATTAATGTAAGTGCCCATTAAGACACACGAACACGTCAGAAGACAAGAACAAATGAGGTCCAGTGCTGATGCTGGATAACAAGGCCTGGCACACGGTCAGCATTCCATTTCGTACACTGTCATATTGAAAGAGGAAGGGAGCGTCCCCAAATCGTTGCCACAAAAACAGAAACATACTATCGTCTAAAACATCATTGTATGCTATTTTTTCTGTGAAACTAAGGGATCTACCACAAATGGCAGCCTTGAATCAAACAAATACAAGAGTAGGTGGGCAAGGTGCCATCATACACAGTGTTGTATTTTAGTTAAGCAGGTAAAGCATCTACATTTAAACATATCACACTTTATCACAGAAACAAGACAAACTTAAGGTTGAAGCTTTGTTTATGTGTTCACATGAAGTAGTATTAATGTTAGTATGCTGATGTTTAGAAGATATAATGTTTACCATGATTGCTATTTTAGTTTAACAGGGTAGCATGCTAAAACATGTTAATGAACACTAAATACACAGTTGAGCCGTAAGTTATTCAACCTCTAGGGACGGTGAAGGTCTACAAAATATAATAACAATCTATCGAATAGTTGCTGAGAGCCCAATTGTAAATGTGGGCACAATTGATGTGTATACAGAATTTTCTTCCAAATCCATCCACTAGTCGTTGAAACATTTCAGTCTGGATAATCTGACAGAAGTGGAAGCATGGCTGAACAAGAAACAGTAAACTCACCAATGTCTTGAACATAGAAGTGGTACTCATCATAGAGGATGTCTTGATCCCTCGAGCGGAGCTGAGCGCTGTAAGATATCCATACAGATGTGTGGTTCTGGTTGAAGAAGCATTCATTTGGCTGGTCAATGCTATAGTGAGGACACTCACTCCACTCTTGAGGAGACAAATGGGGGGATCTGCAAGGTACCGGAAAGAAAATATGTAATTTAAAGCACTGCATGAAATAGATTTTTATTCTATCTTGTTACCAAGTTGTGAAACATCAGGGTCACAGCGTCAAATACGAATTATCCTGTGCTGACCACAAATGTCCAAACCTAACTTCATGTCAACCTGGAAAGAAGTTTTAGAAGAATCTGATAAATTACTTTGAAAAGGCTGGTGATATTGTATTTCTTGCTTTCATCAAGATATTCCATGAGAAATGCCAAACTCAACAATTAATTGATTCTACTGACATGTATTGTGCGTGCAAGGTCCAGTATATCTTACCACAGAGCTCTTCTGTGTCCAAATACTATTAAAAATGTCCGTCAGCCACGTGGGTGTATTGACATGTTCTTTCATCGTGAATCCACACGATGTATTAATCCACAGCTAAAAAAGGTGCCGACAAATGCACCAGTTACTTAGACTACAGTTAAAGACTACAGTGCCCAGCTGTTTTAGGATAATCTTTTTTAAAACTTGAAACTGATATTCAACATATATGGAAGAATTAAATTCTTATCCTTAAACCAGCAATTTTAAGAAATCTTTTTTTTTTAAATTCACTTTATTTATTTAACACAAATGTGTCACTATTTGAAGACAGTTGGAAACTAAATAAGAAAAAGCTGAAATGTGCAAATGTGGAACTATATTGCAAAAACTAAAATATAGACTTTTGTGAATTTCAAGTTGAGGTCCAGAATTTTTTTAATGCAATTTTTCAAAGTACTACCGTAACATTTTTGTCCATTATGTAAATGAATATTTGTTTTATTTATTTGGCTTTAAAATCTTATTGTATTGTATTGTTTTATATGTTTCTGTTATTGCAATTAGTAAAATTTTCTTATACCTGGATGGTCAAGGCTTTAATGTCTTGTTGTAATGATTCAGTTATTTGCACTTTGCCTAGTTTAAAACAACAGTACAAGACTCCTTCTCGTCTTTTTCTCTTTCTAAGCTGTTAACCTCATTTCCTTGAAAGCGCAGCAAACCCACATATTTCTGATTTATGTCACATAATCCCACCATTTATCTCCTCACTTTTTGTTAATGTAGAATAAGCGGAGCTCTCCGGGCTCAGAGAGGTTCTGGTAAGAGCCGACATTCCATCTGCAGCGGAAAGTCTCCATGTTGGTGGAGACACAGCCAGTGAGATGTGGGCGTCTCTGGTGGAGGACTGTAAGAAGACAGATGGGAGAGGAATGTAATTGCATATCTGATCCCTTTTTTTACACTGTTAAGATCTGTTTTGCTTTATTTTCTTTCTTGCAGCTGTTATTACTTGTGATTGCTGTTGAGGATGGCTTAGCTGCATTTCAAGGACAGGACAATAAATGTAACCTAACTCCATGGACCAGCCCAGCCACAGGACGAATATCAGCTTTTTCCTGGAAGTCATTTTACTGCTTTCCAAGCAAAAGCTGCAGCTGGAGAGTTCACAGCCACGACTGTCGTGGAATAAACTATTTGCTTTCCCTGAACTCAGGACCACACTTGCATGTAAAATACCATTTGGGTCCTATTTTGTTGGCTGTATAAACTCAAAACATGTGTGCTCTGAGCAGATTTATAACTTGCAGAAGACCAAAGCAGATTCCAATTCTTAGACTATAATACCTAGTGAGCACAAAACTGTGTGTGCTAAAAAAGATTATAATTTAAACAATGCTAAACTTGATATTTTTATATTAGAAACTAAACTCTTAAAATGACATTAAAAGTAAAGATCTAGGAAAACAAACTCATAAAGTAATGGATTCTAAGGACTTTGTTTTTTTTTGGTTTTTTGAATGTTCAATGCCACCATCAGTATATCACCTAATTTTATTTCCTTTTGGTGGACAATGATACACACAATGACTACACACATTTTATATTTACTGTATACGTCTAAGAACAGCAGAACTCTTTATTTTATTTACTGCAGTGCACTTGCAAAAATTAATAATGTATGCATGCACTGTATTTCTTCCTGAAAAGATGGAAAATGAATCAGTCCTCTCTTTAACAACAGTATGTTCTCATTTAGAAGCCCATTAGTTCCATGCTTTCCGATGCACTAGAGCTTATTCCAGTCTAAAGTATGAAGCTTCCTATTCCATCCGGCTGTATCAAAATACATCTGTTTTATTTTGCCCAGGTT
Organism: Sandelia bainsii; assembly: GCA_032362345.1. Lineage (NCBI taxonomy): Eukaryota > Metazoa > Chordata > Actinopteri > Anabantiformes > Anabantidae > Sandelia > Sandelia bainsii. The sequence continues at coordinate 19,690,330 of JAUMHL010000015.1, forward strand.
TCAATGGAGATTCAAGTTGAAGTTGCAGCTTGTTGCACAAAAATATCATCAGCGCTTAAGCACGGCTGACTCTTATCAGAGTTATACTGATATTGGCCAAGTAAGTAACATGATATTGTTACTTAAAATTAAAGTCAGCACTTGTTAGCTATTCTTTTTAAGTAACTTAAGCTAGTGCTAGCATGAGATGCGAGATCAATCCACTCTGCTCTGCCCAGCTCTCCATCTCCCTCCTCAGGTGTGCTGGGCCACGCTCTGCAGCACCCTTCAGGTATTAGTTGTTATCAAATCAGAATAAGAAGCTGTAGACTTTACAAAGTAACCAGAAATTGCTGAAATTGTCTGATTGGTTAGAAGGGTGAGCCTCGCTCAAAGACTTTTAGAAGTATATATCTCTCCACTGCTGCCAGCACTGTTGAATTAGTCTGACTTCACAAGAGACATCAGCAGCACTTCTCGTTCTACAAGAAGCAAGTGAGGAAACGGTCCCTTTAAACAAAGAGCTGAGGGAGTTTTTGTTTTCACGGTCTCTCTGTACTACCAGAAGGCTTTGTGATCAGTGGTTCTGAGGAAAGCAGAAGCAGCCAGCTGACCACATCAACACTTTAAGGAGGGACAACAACACAAGCCCAGGCTGGCTGAGTACTGAGAAGTGTGAGAACAAGATGGCTCCTCCACAGCTGAGAGGCAGCGCTGTGAGCAGATGATGAATATCTCTGGCCTGCTTAGGGTGCTTCAGGGAAGGGGAGTTACAGGTTAAAAATAACCTGTTTACCAGATTCCTGACTCCTCCTTGGAACTGTGCTTAGCTCAGGATTAAGAGAAAAATCAATATGACACTCAGCTATGCCGAGTTCAGCATTTTTGCGGCTCACTTTAACGTGATAAATTTGAACATGTGTGTAGTTTGTAAATCCAATAGTATATGTTAACTGTATGACCAGTGTTGGATTTGCAGAGCTGCTGCATCAAACCTTGCACAAATATTTAGAGACAGAGGTATAATGTGTAATAAAATAAATTCACATCTGTCTTTTTAAATGTATGGCATTATTTAGCGATACTGCAAATAGAATTACATATATTATACTGTGATAAAAGAGCTGTTAACCCAAAAACCCAACCCCATGCTACACCCCCTACTTATACAAGTGCTTTGTGCTTATTTACTGCACAGCATTTGCAGTAAAATTAGTTGAGGTGGAAGGTGGGTGTACAGAGGATAGGACTTTGACACTAGAGACCTAAAACCTAAAACCACAGTGGCCTAAAACCACATTTAGGCCACAACAGCACTTAGGGTCAAGGCTAGGGAGGGAAAGACTGTGGTAAGCATGTTATGTCTTGAGACAGTGTTGACTTTTTCTGTAGCCAAGACTATGAATGTTTAAACAGAACTGAAAAGAAATTTGAACTGGCTTTAGTTGAGTGCGTATTTTATTACGCCACATAAGACCACATACTGTATGAAAACAAATGACATATGTAGTCTGGGAAGATTTTACAGACAGAGTTTTGGCAACTTTCTGGACACATATTGGTGGTTCCTTATTATAAGGGAATTATAATTCACATTCAAAATGCAGACTCTGATTACCCAACAGTTGAAGCTTCAGTATGTAAGTTTTTCTAATATTTTAAACAGAAATACGTCCTAAAACAGAGAGGTGCTGTGTTTCTATGACCCACGCAGCTTAGCAGCAGTTCAGAGATATTCTCTTCTTAAGGTTTCTGAGCAAGGCTCACCCTTCTAACCAATCAGAAAAAATGTTGAATATGTTGGCTTGCCTGGGAAGTTTTTTATCATTCATAAGGCCTCATACCTGAAAGGCCAGGCAGTTGCAAAGATTAATTATGAGATTAGATCATACAATTGCTTTAACAGTTAACTAATTCATAACATATTTACATTAAATGATAGATATATAATGGAATGGCAGATTCATTTATACTAAAAATATGGAACAGTGTATGTTCATCTGTAAGTTGCTCTGGTTAAAAGCAGCCACATGACTAGTAATGGGTTCCTGTACAGTAGTTGTCATATTCAAGTCACATTTTGCTGAAATAAATTATTTTTCTCTTTTCACTGGACAACTTAATTGCTTATTGTAAATTTAAAAAGCTAATTTAGAATTTGATGTGTACAAACCACTCAGAAAAGTTGGGACAGAGGTTGTTTACCACTGTGTTACATCACCTTTCCTTTTAATTACACTTTTTAATAGTTTGGGAACTGAGGATACCACTTTTGCAAGTGGAACATTTGCCCGCTCTTGCTGGATACAAGACTTGCTCAATAATCCGTGGACGCCGTCTGATTCTCCTCTTTATGACGAGGACTCAAATTTGGACCGAAGGCTGGCCGAGAATACAAGAAAACACACTCTGTGTTAGTCATGCTGTTGTAGAATGTGCAGAATGAGGCCTGGTATTGTCCTGCTGAAATATCCACAGACTTTTCAGGAGAGGGTGTTGATTGAATGGCAGCATATGTCTCTCTAAAATCTCAATATGTGTGTCTGCATCAATGGTACCTTCACAGATAAGGAAGTCTTCCATGCTGTAGACGGAAGCACCCCCACAGGATTGGCTGTTCAACTCCCAATTCCCCTGTCTACATGTTGATGTGTCCCTGGACAAGGGTTTACGTGATCAGTTTCATGATTTCATATTGAGTTTTGAGCAAACAGTAAAATGTGTTTATTTTAGGATTGGAAGCGGATGGTGGCCCCATGAGCCCCTTCCTCTGACACTGAAATTTTTTTCTTTTTACTTTTGTCAGATAAATAAAGGTTTGACAAAAAACAATACAGGTTTGCATTTTAGAAAAAGTCCCAACTTTTCTGGAAATGTGGTTTGTAAATTTTGGTTGTAGTACTCTAACTTTACACTGTAGTTTTGCTACCTTTACTTAACAGCTGGACGTGAACACTGAGTAAGCAGAATAAAAAAAACAACAAGGGGAAAAAGTGTTTTGTTCCCCAATGTTTAACTCCAACATATTACCCCTTAACATATGTTGTGTGCAACTGGGCCAGTCTTGGCAGAGAATGCACGTGGAACAAGATCACCTTGTAGCTCTGGCAGGTTTAATTTTTGTGCTTGTACGTCAAAATGCTGCTGTGTTTGCTCAGCAGCTGCCAAGCAGAGTTCACTGCTGGTGTAAGTAAACATGTGAGCAGTGAATGTGCAGCTCTTTCTGAACACAGTCATCAGAGCCACAAAACACACATTATTTTCAAGATGATAATATCAAAATAAACACCATATTCTCATTTCAGGATTCCTCTGTCTGGGCAAGCTGCCACAATGCTGTAAACATGTTTACAATTTTTTTTATCTGAGTATGGATGATACAGTTTTGTTTTCTTTAATTCGAGGGTGAAACAAATAATTCTCGCTCAATCTGTTTTGATAAGCCCAGACGCGTTTCCTTTTAGCCATGACTTCGAAGGGCTAGGAAATAACAGCTCACATTAATTTCCTTCAGTGCACTCACTCATACCTTCAGCAGATTTCATAAATTACCAAATAGAACACAGCTTGATGTCTCTATCCATTTAATACAACCACTTGATGATAATTAGTGTCTGTTTTTCCCATTATAAGATCTATTACCATTGCACATTGTGTTGACGGGAAGCTGTCATTAATGTCTTTCCTGTGAGCACACACAGGGCAAAAAGTTATTTACAGAGTCACATGTTCAGACATCAATCAGTGCACTCTCAGGGGGAAAGGTTTCATCCTCTGCATTTAGAAAAGCCATTTCCTTTGCTGGCTAAGGGCCACAACGCTCTCATCAGTGATTACTGTTCTGGACCTTTCACAAACCTAACAACGCTCATGGGCAAGACGTGGAATAAAGCCTGTGTTTGCACGTAATGGACGAGTGACAATATGACCTTTCCAGTCAAGAAATGTAATCACATTAACAGCCAATGTTCTGATTCTTGAGTGATATAAACAGCGGTGCTCAGGTGGCGACAAAAGAGACACTTGTTTACCACTACAGAGACCATTAGATTCCTAGAAGTAGTACCTCCAGCAGCTGGTGTTCCAAGAGTTTGGAATTGAGAGGTGTTATTTTAAGCAGCCAGTGCTCTACAAGGAAGAGGCAGATTCATTTTCTCATAGTGACCACTAACAGGGAGCTGAAGATTACAATTTGTAGAAACTTGTTAAAAGATTCAGCTGTTTAAATCAATAAATTTAGCAAAATACAACAGTACAGGAGCTAATTGTACTCATATCTCACGATGCTGACATAGAAATCTCCTCAACAGTGACCAAACATAATCCACATAAAAGCTGTCTTGGAACAATAGCTTCAAAATGTAACTTTCCAGTTTGGGTCAAAGTAGCTAAGTTGTTGTATTAATCATTTCATATTTCTACTATTAGTCATTCCCACTACTTTAAGATGCTCACTGTTAAATTTATAATTTACACAAACTTCTAAATTGGTATTTTAAGCTATATATTCTCTGTAAGATATTTTGGCCGCCAGGGGGAAGCAGAAATAAGCTGTGAACAGAATATTTATGCATCATGACCTTTTAAGTGGATATGCCTAACCTGCAAACTGCTTACTTACACTTCCAGCAGTTGCAGAGCAACATTATCATTAATTTGGATGCATGTTTGTGTCCATGTGGCAAATATAAGTCTAATATACACTCCTTTTTAGCTCTTTTTTGGCCTCTACAAACCCTATCCGCCACATGTTCACCAGCTAGTCACTAACCATGTCTGCCTGTCATTTGCTGTTGAGCACGTAATGTACAGTGGCCTTTTAGTGATTTTCACAAAGAAAATGTGATAACTACCTGCTGATGCCGATATAAGCTGGAGGTAGCTATAAAAATTTGTAAGCATTAGCAGAACTACAGATTCAGGTAATAATTCTCTGAAAAGTCACTACAATGACTCCTTTCACATTGTCACACTATTCTCCCATTTCATTTGATACATTGTTATAATAAAAATAACAACCTAATGAAATATTTAGTCACTTTATAGATTGCTCATGATAATATGTGATAGACCAGGGTAGCTAACACTGCTGGTTTGCAAAAGGTAACTAGCCAGCATGGACAGGCTGTCCAACACATTTAATTTATATTTGTACTAATGTACTAATTCTCAACAAAATTTGAGATGTGCACAGTGATTCAGAAACCTAAAGGCCATTATAAGATGGCAAACGTACTTGTTTGCATAAATAGTTATATTTAGATGAGGCACGACTGTTTTCTAGGAAGAACTTACTGGCTCTTTCCCACCTTTTGCTACAGGGGAAAAACATGTTTGTCAGAAGCAGCCTTGTTTAAGCTAACATATAGACATAAAACAACAACACAAGTCGGACATCAGGAGTAAAAGGGGACACATCCTTTATCCACATCTCCACTAAATTACTGTGTTATGTAACAAGACAAAACACAGGATGTCTGTACGTGACTTTAATGGTCAATGCAGACCTAGTTTATATGTGTGTATGCAAAATACACAGCCTTTCCACTGCCACTCAATGGCTGTTTGGTAGGACGGGGGAACTCTACACATAAACAGCTTCCCATTGTTCAGTAGTGGAGTGCTCTCTGCTCTCCACTCTCCAGAATTCCTGGGAAGCCACTTCACTCGAAATGTGCTTGCTGCTCTGTGTGGCTCTCTGTGGAGGGCTTTGCTATTGTGCAACACATTTAATTTTCATTTGAATGCCAAAGCAGCATAGTAACTATGCAGCATGTAATTATTCCAGCCTGATATTGTTCTGTGGCAAATTAAATATTGAGTTTTTTTAATTAAAACAACAGATGTCAAAGAGCATCATTAACAAGAGCTTTATCAATGCCAAGCATAAAAGTTGCAGATGACATTGCATTAGCTGGTTATTATAGGTTTATAATAAACATGATTTTTATACTTGTCCAATACCAGCAAATGGTTTCAAAATTATGATCTTTTGTGTTATGCAAGTAAACTAAAAGGAACAGTGACCAAATAAATCATTTAATTCATCAATTCATTAAAATACCTTGCTCGGAGGTTGATTCCAGGGCCACAGCGGTGGTGAAGACATGAAGGACGAAGAAGAGCATGGTGAGAGCAGCAGCCATGGTGTGGAGCTGTGGAACAAACGTGGCGAATGTTAGTTTTTCAGTGCAGTCCACCCAGTTGAACCACATGGAGGCCCAGCCCACTACCACCATTAAACACTCTTGCCACTCCTTAGCTTTTATTTAAAGAGAGGTTAAGTGCACCCGTAATACAACTGTATAAAACAATAGAACTGAAAAGTACTTTAGAAAAAAGTATCAGTCAAATTAGCTCTCTAGGGCAGGAACCCTTTTTGCTTCTAAAAGCTTCTGTTGTGTTTTCTAAGCAGCATAAAGTAGTGAATCACTTCAGTGTTTTAATCACTTCACTTCAACTGACATTTCAGCTACTTTCATCACTTGCACCTTAAGTCTACACTTCAACACCTTTCAGCAAATTCATTTCAACTAATACTTCAAATTCATTCAGCACCTACACTCAACTGTCACTTCAACTTCAATCCACATGGACACTTAAACTGACACCTCAACTCCTTTCAACACTTCCATTTTAACTGCCACTTAAACTTCTTTTCAAAATCTACTTGGCTTCAGTTCAACTGACACAATTCAGCTTCTTTTGTTTACAAGTGTTTAAACTCAACTAGCACTTTCAACTTCTTTCAGCTTCACTTCAACTGCTACAGTATGCTCACGCAAACATTTATCTTTATTTGGTATTTACACTTCTGTTTCTTCCTTTTCAGCACCGCCACTTCAGTGTTCCACTTAACCTTCCTTTTTTCTGGTCCTCAGACATTTATATTCCTTTTATTGCCTACAAATCATGTTTACACTTCAGTTCTTTCAATGCTTTTACTTCATCTAATATTGTACTTTGCGTTCATTGAATAGACACTGAACACTTGCACTCTAACCAGCACTTTTGCATGTACACTTAAACAGACACTTCAACTCACTTCACAGCTTATATTTTAACTGCCACTGAACGTTTTTCAGCAATCTGCTCTCAGTTTGTACACTTTAGTGTTCTACACAACTCTAACTCCTTGTTCTCCATGATTTCACATACCGATACCTCACACATTAGTTCCTTTTATTACTAACACTTTAACTGACATTTCAACTGTTTTTATTCCTCCCCATGTATGTTTACATCAACTGCTGCTTTCAACTTCTCTCAGCACTCACTAATACTTTTCATTATTATTACTATTCATTATTTCACTTAATAAGCATGTACACAAACTGAAACTACATTCCTTTCAGCACTCAAACTGCAACTTCAAGTACTTTCAGATGTCCATCAGTTTTTACATTTCAACAAACACCTGCTTTCAGGACTTCACATTGATACTTCATCACACTTTGCTTTATTTTTTTTTTTGCACCACTGAACATTTTCCATCACATTACACCACACTTATTGGACGGGGGAGAGGACCAGAAGCACAAAATCAGAATCTGCAAATAAGCTTATTCATTAATTTCTTGGCAGTAATAACACTGTTTATCCTCCCTGGAGAGGCATGTTTTGCAACAGTAAACACTTTTGTTCTGAACATGGCATCCAGCCCTAGCCAGATGGATGTCATGTTCTGTGTCAACACTTGTGAAATCATTCCCTACTAAGTTCTGGGTCTCATTTAAATCTTGTTTAGTGATTATTTATTGAATTCTAATGCAAATATTTTCCAACCTAGAAGATGAGGCACTATGTGAGTTCATCATTAGGTTTCTAAAAATCAATTGTATAAAATACTATTTCATTAATTGGCAAAAAACTGCCTAAAATGTGGGCCAGGAAAGTGTCCAGTATAGATTACTTTTCAAACCTCCATCTTATAGAAACCATGGTAAAAGGTTAAACTAAAATAATGCATTTAAATAAAAAGGATAAATCACATATCAAATATAATACAGTAACAACACCACGTTTTGTCTCACCTACTGAAATGCAACAAAAACGTCTATCATTCTGATCATTCAACAGATAATAAATGTGAAAACAACCTTAATGCCAACCTCTACAAGCAAACATATAAACTAAGTGACATAAAAGAAACAAAACAAAACAAAAAATCTCAGTTTTTCACGGTTACTCTACATACAGAGGAAAACAGCTTTTTCAATTCTGGGATGTCTTATGTAGATAAGACCAACTAACAGACTAAACTACCCTCATAGGGGTGGGTGTGCAAGGTCATGACATAAAGTCTAGAAGAACTTATTACTATGGCTTTGTAATGTAGCTTATTGCAATGTGGCCATGGTTTTCTGATATGAAATAGCTGTAGACGTTTTGTTCTTTTGTCCAACCTCTGAATTAGAAACATATACATAAAGTTTCTTGGCATGCATAGAAAGTCCAGTTTCTATACAATGATTATTTGGTATATTTCATATAAGCATAGCTTATATATGGTTATATTGTGTCAGTGTTTCAGTTTAATAAAGTTGAGCTTGTTCTAGCAAATACAGCACAAAACAGTTTTTGAATAATTTTATTACTGTCCTGGGGCGAAGACCAACCTACAGTTCTGAGAAAGAAGTATTTGCCTTCTTTGTGATTTTTATTTTGCATATTTGTCACACTTAAGAGACTGAGATCATCAAACAAATTTTAATATTGCACAAAAATAACCCGAGCAAATACAAAATGCAATTTTTAAATGATGAGTTCATGTATTAAGGGAAAATAGCTGTCCAAACCTTCTTGGTCCTGTGTGAAAAGTAATAGCCCTGTAAACCTAATAACTGCTTGTGCCACCCTTGCAACTGCAATCATGCATTTGCGATAACTGGCAATGAGTCTTTCACATCGCTTTTGTGGAATTTTGGCCCACTCTCCTTTGTAGAATTGTTTTAATTCAGCCACATTGGAGGATTTTCAAGACCACAGCATTTCAATCAGATTTAAGTCCAGACTTATAGGCCACTCCAAAACCTTAATTTTGTTATTTTTGAGTCATTCAAAGATGGACTTGCTGGTGTGTTTTGGATCATTGTCCTGCTGCATAACCCAACTACGCTTGAGATTGAGGTCACAACCTGCACATTCTCATTCAGGATTTTCTGAGAGAGCGCAGAATTCATGGTTCCATCAATTATGACAAGTCGTCTAGGTTCTGAGACTGCAAAGCAGCCCCAGACCATCACACTACCACTACCATATTTGACTGTGTATGATGTTATTATTATGAAATGCTGTGTTAGTTAAAACATCAGATGTAATGGGACACACACCTTCCAAAAAGTTAAACTTTTGTCTCATCAGTCCACAGAATATTTGACCAAAGATCTTGGGGATAATCAGGATGTTTTTTGGCAAATGTGAGATGAGCCTTTGTGTTCTTTTGGTCAGTGGCTTTTGCCTTTGAACTCTCCCATGGATGCCATTTTTGCCAAGTCTCTTTCCTATTGTTGAATCATGAACACTGACCTTAACTGAGACAAGTGAGGCCTGCAGTTCTTAGATTGTTCTAGGTTCTTTTATGAACTCCTGGATGAGTTGTTGTTGTGCTCTTGGAGTAATTTTGGTAGGCTGGCCACTCCTGGGAAGGTTCACCACTGTTCCAAGTTTTCTCCATTTGTGGATAATGACTCTCGCTGTGGTTTGCTGGAGTCTCAAAGCTTTAGAAATGGCTTTGTAACCCTTTCCAGACTGATACATGTCAGTTACTTTTTTTGTCGTCTGTTCTTGAATTTCTTTAGATTGCAGCATGATGTGTTGCTTTTTGAGATCTTTTAGTGTGCTTCACTTTGTCCGACAGCTTCTATTCAAGTGATTTCTTGATTCAACAGGTCTGGCAATAATCAGGTCTGGATGTGGCAAGTGAAATTGTGGATAATCACACTTTATTCATGATTTAGTAAGGTGGGCAATTACTTTTTTACATAGGGTCAGGTAGGTTCGGACAGCTTTTTTTCCCTTAATAATCTTAATCCCTTAATAATAATTTAAAAACTGCAATTTGTATTTCCTCTGGTTATCTTTGTGTAATATTAAATATGTTTGATGATCTGAATCATTTAAGTGTGACAAATATGCAAAAAAAAAAAAAGAAAATCAGGAAGGGAAATATGCTTTCACAGCACTGCACCTAAAACTGCCTTCACAGGACAGAAAATGTTGAAAGAAATCCTGAGATAATACTGGGACTTATTAACAGAATTGTATGCAGCTGCTTTTGGCAAGTTTTATTTTTAAAACTTAAAATAAAACAGCATGGAATATACACTACATCTAATCTAGATCTGCATAAATAAATGTATGATGCAGTGAGTTACATTAAATTGAAACAACATTCATATAATAATTTCTTCTTAATATTTCTATTTCCTCCAAACCCAGCTGACTATAAAGCTGACACATCCTCACAACTGAAAAACTAGAACAATTAAAGGTTTGAAAAATGACTAATTAAATGAATAACTAAATATCAAAACAGTTGCTGACTGAATGAACTAAATTTGTCAAATTATAAAAAAAAAAACTAAAAAAAAACAATAAATGTTGCCCTTTAAAACAGCTAATTATCTTAAACCCCTTTAAAGCTTTAACTCAAGTTGTTTCCCACCTTTTACCACCTTCACTTGACAGATTTAAACCTGAATTGCTACTTTTCTACTACAATATACAGCTTTAAACTTCACTACACTTTGAGTGTAACTACACCTCCAGCTCGGTCCCTTTTCTTCCCTTGTGTGTTCCTCTATATCCGGAGTTCATGTGCGTGATTCATGGAGAAAATGTCATTAAAAAGGTAAAAGCTGTGGCGCGACAACATTAAGACTATATAACGTTATGACAGTTTGAGCTTATGATTCTCAGTTAAACTAGAGGCCAACACACAAAACCGCGTAAACACACGTCAACAAGCGACTCACAACTCACTGCTGTGGTAAAGCGGACAGCGGTGTTCCTCCCGTCCCTCAGCAACTCCACGCTTTTTCTCAATGAAACGGGAACAACCGCGAACTCCCCGCACACACGCACATAGCCCGCACAGTCCCTCCAAACACACCGTGAACACCCGCTGCTAGAAAACCAGGGATGCGTTTAACCGAAATCCATGCAGGCTGGTAGCGCTGTCGAAGAAAGCCCGTCAGTGGCTGTACCGTGTACACAGAGCTCTGCGCATGGGTTTGGAGCAGCAGCCGCAGCGGCAGCAGCAGCGGTAACAGCAGCAGCGGCACAACTGTGGAAGTCACGTTGTTGTTTGTTGAAGTAGAGAGATGGGCGCCATCTGCCGGCGGAGCTTTGCTATGGCAGATAAAGAAGCAGCAAACCTCACGTCCTCAGTGACTGACTTCAGTACAGCTTTAAAATAGCAGAATACCGCACAGGTAAATAATGGAATATAGGTTAAGGAAAACTACAAATAATGAAACCATTTAAAGAGCCATTCAAGACATAACAACACCCTGACACTGTGTTACAGTTTGTGTCTTAATTGTTTTTGCACTACCAAAAGTGAATGAAAGTTTAGGAGGCAAACACTTCACTCTTACGTCGAATATATCAACTTGCAGATGTTTTCCAATTCACAAGTTTGACACTTGTCATTTGTATAAGTTGCAATAATCTTTTTTCATATTTCCTACATGTTTTGTCTGAATTAATATTGTAGAGTGCTAGATAAATAGAAAAAAATTCAAATGGAAATATTAAATATATGCTGTAAATCCAATAACTGTTACAAGTTCTTATGTCCAATGAACCAAAAAGAATGCAAATAAAAACTCTGATCAGCCTAACACAGCCATAACATAACATAACATAACATACTATAAAGCACTGCTCTAATATTGGAAAACTATTTTGTGTACATGTCAGGGCTGCTCCTCTACAGGTTCAGAGTGGTATTTCCCAGCCCCTGGAGTCACATTTCAGTAGCCTACATGTTCAGTCACTGGTACATGTGAGTCTCACCCACTCACATGTCAGCAACAGTGTTGCCTTGTTTTTGGCTCTGTGCCATCAGACCACCAAACACAGTGCAGGGACCACCCACATACACCCTAAATGCTCTGCATAGCAAACATACACACCTCTAGTGATGGTGTACATTTTGTCTACTACTAAGTACTGAACTCAAATGTTTTTGTTCCACACCAAGTCTACAATAAACATAGTTGCGATCCATGACCTTACTTTTTTATTATTATTATTTGTCATTATTAGATGAGATTAGACTGCTCTGCACCTTGTCATACAACTTGAAAGTTCAGGGATGCATTTTTTGGCTACTTGGGGCATGCAGAAATAACCCCTGAATGAAACACTGATAATGGAGAACAATTTATGTATTGTTACTAAAGGAAGCAGCAATTCAGCCTTGACATGGTCACTTCAGTGAATACATAGACACAATTCATTGTCCTTCCTTTTAGGTTACAGTGTATGAAACTCCCTGCATCCTGAGGGACACTGCTGCAATGTGTCAAAGGGTGGTAAAATCTGAATATGCTTTCTCCTTAGTGTCACTTGTCATGTTTTTCTCCTTGCTGATAACAGCCAATTAGAGTCTCGACAGACATGCATGTTAACTGCAGCTTGACTGGCTAACATATGCAAGCAACTGTGAGTCAGTAAGTTTGCTCCTGTGACCATATTTAGGAGAAAATCAGTATGTGAAATATTATTAGAGGAAAAGCAAGTCTGAGGGGATGTCTGGCCCTGGCCTCTATATAGGCTATGCCACACCGTTTAATATTGGGAAAATGCATGTTCACATCCAGCAGTTATATGGTGTGTTACTACAGCTTTTATTTGGAGATTGTCTAATAACAAAACGCTCACATTTCTTTTAGATCTGTATTGAACTTAATTCCTATAAGAAATGTCTGGCTGCTTAGCTGCTAAATGCTCAACTATGTTCACTAGCTATAGCTGCTAATGCTGTCTGACAGTTAAGTATGTATTGTACAGTGGGTTTCTACAGCATTTAATGATGAATAGAGTTGTCTGCTTCACCTGAATACAGTGCTAATGTTTTTGGCTATATTGTCATCATTATAAAGACAGTGTAAGATGACGAAGACGATGAAGCGGAGAGTTGTTCTGTGATTCATATAATAATCAAAATTGTTCTATACAATATATTAAACACAATAACTGTGCTATATTTAATTCATAGTACATTTTTTGTACTTTACTAGTTGTTGGAGTAACAGATTAGGGCAAATTATTCAGATTATAACTGCAATAATTAAACTTTGGCCACAAGGAGGCAGAAAAGAACATAAACAAGGTCACATATTATCTCCATGTATTGCAGATGTTGCCAACAAACAAATGGTCATTAAAGGCACAGAGACATATTTAATCCCACTGGAATCTTGTGTCCCCCTAATTGATATAGGTCCAATCAGAGCCGGCTCTACCCATTTTGGTGCCCTAGGCGAGATTACGGTTTGGAGCCCTGTAATCAACCGGCTACCGCCTAGTTCGCCTATGCCAAGAGCCGGCACTGGGTCCAATATTAACTCTCATTTTAGCTTTTATTTGGTTTTTACCAACTCCTTTCCAACTACCTAAACAGTGCAAAATAAACTTAATTATTATCAGTAATAAATTATTACAAATAAATTACTACACTGTTTATTTTGAGATATTATCAACAGCGTGGCATACAGACGGAGTAAGAAGGCATTCTGGAGCATATTTTATTCAATAAAGGTTAGGATACCAAGTCTGCCTATAATGTGGTAAAAAGAAGGACTGGATGAAAACAAGAGGAGAAGGAGAAAACCACAACTGACTGAAAAGTCTTGATTAACCTACATACAGGTACAGACTTTTATTTAATTTATTTCATTTTAATATAATTTATTGTTCCTTATTTTTTTGAAAATTTAAAAAGTGAATGTATATTTTTGTACAAATAAATAATGTATATGTGCATTTTCTGCACAACAACAGAATCAAATGCATTAAAATCTGTGTCAAATAGGGATTTTTTGACATGTGATTTTTTTGGGTTATAGGCTGAAGCATGTCCAGACCATGCAGACTCAGCTTCTGATGGCCTCATCAAGAATAAACAACTGTGTCGCAATTTCTGCTGTCACACTCTGCTGACACTCTTCCAACGGATGTCTTGTACCTTTCACCACTCAAAGCAAACAGGATTATGAAAAAACTTACTGGATTAAAGCTCACATTGTCACGCTTTGATAAAGGAACAAAACAGAGCTTGGCTGAGTTTAACCTGAAGCTGTGGAAAAGAACACTGGGTCTCTGTTTATGAGTCATGGTGTGAAGAGAGGCGGTGTAAATCTGGTTGTTCAGATTCAGTGGATGAGAGTTTCTTCAGGGTGGGAATTCCTGAACTCATGGTTCTGTTGAGTAATGCCTCTCTCCCACTGATTATATGACCCTGTGTGTTAGAGTGCTGGATCAGAAGGGAAAGACAAACTCAGAGGAGCACACCATGAAGGTACTTTAAATCCCATATTTACTATTATATTATATATATGTACTATAATATTGGATAGCCTTGTTTTTATATTATCTGTTCTCAGCATGATTGATCATCAGTAATCTAAAAGTAGTTTCTGAAGGACAGAACAGTTTTTTAACTTCTTGGATATGAATTTGTCAATATGATTGTGATTTCTCTTTTTTTTGATCAGTTGAACCTGTCTGCAGTCCAATCTTTTTTGTTGTTATCGCTTGTCTTTATATCTCCAGTTTGGTAGGTGCACACACACACAAATCACACAAATATTCTACTCTTAAAACCTAATTATAATAAACCTATTATTGGTGTGAGATCATATAATCCATACCTCTCAGTCTTGCTGTAAGCTCTAATAAACTATAAGTATGAGTTCATTTCTCAAGAAAGAAATCTGTAGTTTATTTTCTGTAATTTAAATGTCAATTCTTCTCAGCTGTCAACAGCCCATAAACTGCAGATGGGGCCCTTATGGAGAGTGGTCTGAGTGCGATGGCTGCAGCAGTACAAAGGTACCTTAATCGCTAAATACCAATCGCAACCCTTAACCTCATTTCTGTAATTCTGACCCAACACTAAATCCTAACAGTAAAACACTGTAAATGACTAAAGCTGTGGAGAAAAAGTTTTGCGATGTGATGGGAAGTGAGAGTCCAAAATGTGAGTATGTGAGTATGTGAATGTGATGTAATGAATACAGAGAACCAAAATTACTTATCCACAATGTTTGTGATGTCTGATGCCTCAGTGTATCGACCCTGTTACATAAACCCATTAAACAGATTATGAATCATCCTGTATGTGTAATCCAAAAACCCGGTTATATCAGCAGAGTGAAATTAATCAATGTGTCCTTACTAAATAGTTGGTGCTGGAAGCGAGGTGGTGTTTGAATTGTTGATCTAGCTAGTAGCAATAACTGGCTGTAAACCTGCAGGACTAGCCAATCACAATAGCTCTTCAGACTAGCACAGGCAAGTTAGCTCAGTTATAAATTAATACCATTAATTTAAGGTGTTGTATTTTAAGTAACACTGACTGCCAACATACCAATGACTCCTTGCCCTTCTTGTGCAGATTGCTGTATACTTGTGCCAAAGGACACCTAAGCTAAACTGGATTCCAAAGATTTGAAAAAGAGTTTTAAACATTTTAAATTGCTGGTGTGGCCTGGCTGAAGTGAACTTGGGGGTCAAGATGTAAAGTGGGGTTGTTTGATATACTGACAGTGCCAGCAGAGATGTTTGGGACTACACAGACATATTTATTTCCATTTAATTTAACAAGATACTTTGGTTCCCAGAGTTAATTAAGAATTAAATATGTCAACATTTCTTCAGCAGCAAATCCAGGAGGGTTTGCATCCATCTTCAAATTAAAAGGCATAAGTACTATATTATTAGGTAGTGTAACATCTTTCCAACAGTGAGTTATCATCTGAAATATAATCACTGGAAAAGCAATTATTCGACATTTAGTGTTCAGTGTTTTTTCCACTGTGGTTCTGAATTAATGAATAAATATCAACTGTTAACACATTCAGATTTTGCTTATCACTACAATTGTTCTCGTCTTAAAATGATTTAATGTATATAATTACTTCCTTTCCAGGTACGGACTCGCCACGTGGAGGTCTATGCCCAATTTGGTGGTACACCATGTTCAGGAAAGGCTACTCAAACACAGCCATGTGTCCCACAGAAAAGATGTCCCCTGGAAACAGGCTGTGGAGACAGATTC
This sequence comes from Sandelia bainsii, assembly GCA_032362345.1. Lineage (NCBI taxonomy): Eukaryota > Metazoa > Chordata > Actinopteri > Anabantiformes > Anabantidae > Sandelia > Sandelia bainsii. Next base: position 19,706,600 of record JAUMHL010000015.1, read on the forward strand.
CGTTGCACCTCTGGTACGCTTAATATTTAATCACAAATTATAGACTTATAATAAATCTTTTTTTTTTTTCATTTTCATATTTTTATTCACAAATCTTAACAGATATATGGTCAATTAAAAGTCAATTTACAAAACTAACATTTTATTGAAACTCCTGATGCAGGTCAGTGTATCAGTCTCTCCCTGGTGTGTAATGGTGACCAGGATTGTGACGATGGTCTGGATGAGAGACGCTGTGGCTCAGATAATAGTCAGTATTCTTGTGACCTTGACAAAACACCTCCTAACTCTGACTTCACAGGCAGAGGGTGAGCAGCTACAATTCCAGCATGACACGTTTGGTGTGGAAAATGTATCACCTATGACATACAAATCCATCAGCTAAGTTTGTTGTATCATGTTGTACAGGTATGACGTGTTAACAGGGAAACTGAGAGCAGGTGTGATCAACACTCTGAGCTTTGGAGGCCAGTGCAGGAAGGTCTTCAGCGGTGACCACAAAGTCTACTACAGATTGCCACAGAACACTCTCAGGTACAACTTCGAGGTAAGTTGAACAAGAATGTTATGTTTGTGGTCATGTTTGCAGTCAACGTGCTGATTTCTTTTTGCAAATGTGTCATTTAAATACAACTTTGTTTCCAAGAAAGTTGGACACTGTACTCCTGTAAAATACCACTGTATAAGGTCATTTGTTACAGCAGCAAACAACTATGTGTTACAGGTGACAGTAGAAAATGAGGACAGCGATGAATCCTATGAAAGTGCCTGGTCCTACATGCAACACATTCAGTCTAATGCCTTGGTGGGACATGACCGTCGCACCTTCCACAAAGAGCTCACTGAAACTAGGGTAATGATACCTGATCTCCATCACAAATCACCATGTTTTTTACTTGCTGCAAGAGTGTTGGTCCATTTCTCTGGTTTGGTTAAAGATTTCTATTCACCAGCTTACAGGGAGTAAAATTACAGTCTTTTCATAACTATTATCCAGGCCTACAAGCTGATAATCTTGAAGAATAAAGTGGAACTGGCCCAGTTCCAAAACTCTGCCCCTCAGTACCTGACTCTTGCTGAAGGCTTCTGGAAGGCTTTGTCCTCTCTGCCATTTACGTACGACTACTCAGCCTACCGCCAGGTGCTGCAGACATACGGCACACATTACCTCTCTGAGGGTTCACTAGGAGGCGAATATCAAGCCCTGTTGGAATTAGACCGCCAAGCGCTTGCTTCGACAAGTAAGAACTTTAGGTGGATATTGTAGCTTGACTCTACAGACCCAGAAATCTTGATAAAGTATATGAAAACTCATTTGTCTTATTTGAACATTGTAATTACTCTAATATTTTCTATGTACCACAATGTGGCGCCTGTCAGTTCATAAATGTAGTATTTTGAACTGACAGAACACTTGTTCTCCTCTTGCTTGTGTAAAGGTACGACAGATATAGAGTACCAGAGATGTTGGAGAAAGGTCAAACGTCGTTTCTTCAGGAAGAAAGTCACAACCGTCTGTGAAAAACTGACAAGATCTTTATCATCCAGTTATGGTGAGCTTTTTCAAACCACACAGTGTATCCCGGAGTGTCAAAAGTCAGTACTATGAGTACAATTTAACTCATTTGAGTTAGGATTTAAATGAAACTTGACAATCACACAATCTAGCCTGAGCTCTAAATAATCTCTTTTGATATTTGCAGGATACAAAATAAACAAGATGCCTATTAAAGTCAATATTTTTGGAGGTGATCCAGCCTTCATAAGCGCTCTGTCTGTTCTGGATCTGGATAACCCAGAAGCTAATGGAGAGGTCTACGATAACTGGGCCTCATCTGTCAAAGACTTCCCTGAAGTCATAAATCATAAGGTAGGACAGTCTCTTAGTTACTGTTTGCATGTACAGTGATAACGGTGGCATACCTCTTGAAACAATGAATTCCCAGATTACAGACAGAAGCAGAAAAAGGAGCTTCAGTCTGTAATAATAACTGTTGCTGACAGGTTTTACTGCCATTGATGACCCATGTAGAAGACATGGAAATAGAGTAGTGAGTTGTTCTTGTTTAACAAGGTAGAGATATTTACCCATAGTGTCATTTTACAATATATTGAGAAATTTAAAGATCACTTTGGTGTTTCTGACATACACTAAGCCTGTTCAATTTCTTATTACAGAAAAGCATTATTGGCTGAAAAGATTATGTTAGATTCAAGGACTTAGAATTGTGTTTGATTTTTCAAACATTATGTTTCACTTTTACAAAAATCTTTTAGTATGATGACTTTGGCAAGTGCTTGGCAAATGTAATGCTGTCTTGATTTACTAGTTTGGCTCAGATCTCTGAAGTATAAACTTCCTTAAATTCATTATGCAAAAGGACAGAGCTGCAAACATTAGATCCCTCACAGCAGATGTGTCAGTCTAAAACAGTTATTGAGTTCTAACGAAAACATGTACAGTAACAACACAAAATAAATAATAACTAATCGGTCGAAGTAAAGCTACTGGGCTGTTTATGGTATATAGTATGGCGTATTAAATAATAATAATCTAAACATAATTTAAACATCTTGTGTATTTCTTCCTTTTCTGTATATGCACATGTAAACTTGTCTTCCAGCTGCGTCCTCTGTATGAGCTGGTGAAGGAGGTGCAGTGTGCTGGTTTGAAGAAGCTGCACCTGAAAAGAGCCACAGAGGAGTACATGGCGGAGGAGCATCCCTGTCACTGCCGGCCCTGCCAGAACAACGGGCAGCCGCTGCTGACAGGCTCCGAGTGTCGCTGTGTCTGCCGGCCGGGAACCTCAGGACGAGCCTGCGAGGTTGGAGCTGTGATTGGAGAACAACCAGGTACACAACCAACAGACCCTAAGGGAATCAGGAATGAATGATGGTTTATTTACACCAGGGCTTAAGTTGACAAACACAGGTTAAATTCTGAATTATTGCATAATTTTAATATGAGGCATGGTTTAGCACAAATGTAAAGGTTTTTTATTTTCATAGTTGTCTTAGAAGATTTTGCAATTTGGCTGAAATGAGCCAAACTAGTCTTTTGGTAATAACAAGTGATGGGATTTTAAGTTTAAGTAGAAACGAGGCTTTGGGTAAGGTTTAATAACAATTTTAAAAAATGGTTAAAATAATCATGTATAGTTTGAAATGTAATTAGAAATTTAACAGAAATGCAAGATAAACCAAGATTGAATCCAAGTTGAATGTTAATCCCAATTGTTTTAATCCACCCTCATCTGTGATATCTCACAAGCTTTAATATAGTTCTTTACCTGTATGAAAGAAAACAGTTTAAAGGGGTCAAAATTAAAGCTGGGGTTAGCGTGGCACCCAGTCTGAATGACGTGATCCTTTACAACAAGACAGAAAGAAAGAAAGAAAGAAAGAAAGACAATCTTTGTTGTTTCTCTCAGGGGTGATCCATGGCAGCTGGAGCTGCTGGTCCTCATGGGGATCCTGCTCTGGAGGTCAAAGGACAAGGACTCGCAACTGTAATAACCCTGCTCCTAGTCAAGGTGGCCACTACTGCACTGGACTGCAGGTGGAGCAGAGACCTTGTGAGAACTCAGATATCCAGTACTTACAGTAAGTAAATTGAAAAGTGGTTCTTGTTAGTTTGATTCTTGTTGTATCCAGTGTTTGAAAATTATAAACTCTAATCTAATATAGAAATATCAGAGAGGATTAATAAGCAGCTGGTGTTTGGTGGTATATTTTAGTTTTCTCACTGTAAACTTTGTGTGCAGGATGATGGAGCCTCAGTGCTTCAGTCTTTCTGTGACCCCACCAAAAACATGTGGTCCACCTCCAAACCTCAGGAATGGATATATTCAGGTGAGTTTGGGTAATTAATATTTCTGACTTTGGAGACCTGCAGGGTTTTTGGTTTCAGTGATGTATGGCAGATAGTAGGACACGTGACCAAGTGTAGCTGCTGTTACTGTATCTTTTTCTCAGAATCCCAGAGACTTTTACCTGGTTGGAAACACAGTGGAGTACTCCTGCATAGAAGGGCATTACCTCAGTGGAAGGGCAGTGGCTCAATGCACTGAAAATCAGAAGTGGGTGACAGAAGCGATGGTTTGTAAAAGTATGTCTTCACTTTATTATCAAGAAAATGTTTTGTCTCATTGTTTAAAATATCAAAAGATAAAAGTCAAAAGGTGACAGTAAGAATCTTCACTTCATCTTACTTAAAATCACCTTATTCCTGTTCTAGGTTCCACTTGCTGGGTTCCTCAACTCAACAGTAAAGTTATATCCACACCCACCAAAGCAGCCTATCAGATTGGAGACAGAGTGTCCCTGTCTTGTCCTGTGGGGTCAGTGTTGGACGGTGAGGTGTCAGAGATTATCTGCAGTCCCAGTCTGCAGTGGTCTCCTTCTCCTGAAGGCGCTCATTGTAAAGCAGGTACTTTTTTAACCCCGAGAATCAAATGTTACTGCCTCAGAACCAAAGGGCAGAATGACACTGTTAGTAAGTAGCTGGTGCAGAAATAGGAACAATTACCTACCAAAAAAATCTACATATATGTTTCTTAGGAAATTCTTCAGACTGAATCATAAATAAAAGGATATCTGGAGCCAATCCCAGCTGTCATTGGGTGAGAGGCAGGGTACACCTGTCAGGGTAACCTGTCGCTCACCAGGCTGACACATAGAAACAGAGATAACCAGTCCAATTTGTTAAAATTTCAAATCACTTAAAAATAATTTAGCTACTACTTTTGAGATATGTTTCAGAAATGTGTGATTTAAGCCAAATTAACATTTTTCAGTATCAGCTCCACTGGCCATGACTGTTTCCATGATGATGGTGAGTTAGCCACATGCATATCATCCACATTAAACTTGGATCAACTGATTTTTTTGGCCACTCGGGGGCTGCAGAAACAAGCAGCGGACAAAACATTCACATACAGTGATATGATTGACATGTTGGTCTCTTATTTACACATCCAGTAGATTTTGAGCAAAATTAGCATTCATTTGGAATCTTTTCTCTCTGTTTTTTTTTTCTGTCCTGTCTGCCTCTCAGTGCTTGGCAGGTAGATGATCACGTGATGGATTGTTATAATAACTGTTTTAGGTTTAATCCTGCTTTCTATGTTTTCTTCTCAGTGCCCACAGCTCCAGCTCCTCCATCTGGCCTGAAGTGTAAACTATGGGAGATTGTAGGAAAAACTGGGTGTGTGTGTAAAATGCCATTTCAGTGCACGTGAGTATGATTTTGGTGAATTATTTTTGCATAACATACAAAGAAGTCCCCTGCCTAACCTGTAAAAAAATACAATAACTGAAGTGCTGCATTTTTCTATATATTGTAGGACGTCTCTGCAGCTGTGTGCCAAACTCAGCTCAAGCCAAACGCGGTTACTAGGTGTTTGTCAGCTTGGAGCTCTGCAGTGTGCGGGACGGAGCTTCACGTTGGCCAGTGACAGCGACTGTGTGTGGCCCCAGGAGACGTTCACGTCCTGTGAGAACTGCAAACCAGGGACCATATGTCAGGGTGAGTCTGCTGGACTCTTTTAAAGGATGAACTAATTATTTTTAATTTTTTTTGTGTACATAAAATTAATTTACTCTTGAAAAAAAACTCTTTTATTTTAAATTCTAGAATCAGCGAGACAATGCGTGTGCCAGAAAGCTCCTGAATGCCATATAGACTCGCCCCCACTGTGTGTTAAGTCTGGTGTTGGCAGCGTTGCCGTGACGATAACTGAATGTGAGGTGGGGGCCAGAAGGTGTGCTGGGGAACAACTCAACGTGATCGGTATTGAAGCTTGTCCTGAATAAAGATGCTTGTTTTAATTTACTGAGGGTTCTCACCCTGTACATGAAATGGAAACTTGTTCTCTCACAATGACTGAACTGTAAATAGAAGCTAATTCTATATTTTCCTAACACTTGAATGATAGAAACAAGTTCTGCTGCTGTCCTGTGGTTTCTTTCTTTACTATGCAGGACTGATGATTGAAGCCATTTTCATGTAAATTGACATAAGGTTATGTTGGCAAAATCTTTTTTTTATATAGTTTTTTGTAATAGAAAGTTAATAAAAGAAACTTTTTAGAATACATTTTTGCTCTAATGGCTTTGTTACATGGGAGAACAAGCAAACTCCCCACACAACCCTGCAAGAAGAGTGTATTTTTCTTCTTGGTCATTCATCACGACCTTGACAATTGTGTAAGTCACCCAGATAAAGTTCAACATATTTATTTCAAAATACATTCCATTAACAACTTCAGTTATTTCTTGGGGCATAAATCTGCAGGCATGTTTGAACTCCTTTTAATGAGCGCAGAATTTCACTTCATTTTAGAACTCAGAAATGCTGTTATTTCAAATTCCTAGATCAATGGTAATTTGTTTATAATTGACAATCATGTTCCTTTCCCCTACATTTCCAAATTCTATCAAATTTTTGTGTTTATTTCTGTCACTGTAAATAAAATCTTTATTTATGATGAAGTCCAGTTTAGTCTGGGTCTTGTCTATGTCACTATCAAAAATATAGGTAAGTTCTGAGGACTATGTTGCTGAGTAGGTAAAGTAACAGTGACAATCTCTATAAAAATCAATAATCTAAGATTTTTATTATTGTATTTAAACCACATTTAGCAATTATAAACGTTCCATTATGTAACTGTAGTTAGACTGACTGCTGTGAGACAGAGACCTGACCTGGGACCTGAGTCAAGTCGAGCCCAAATTCTGCTCAGTTGAGTCAGGTCAGGTTGCATCTATTTTCACTGCTACTGGTTTTGGGTCAAGTCCAGTACCTAAGTGGATCCAATTGTAGCCAAGCATAAACAGTATGCTTGGGACCTGATTGTCCAGCTTATTTTAAGAAAACCAGTTGCCTTCAAAATTTAAGCTATGCTATTGAATAAACTTGATGTACAGGTAATAAATATTTAGTCCTTGCCCAGAGGACACAGAGTTATTTTACTGTACAATAGGCTGGACTCTTTTTGGTGAGGTTGGCCGCATTTGTGGTTCAGATCTAATTATCTAATTTAAGTGGAGCCTCTCTTTTTGGAAATTAATTTATCCACCATTAGGTTTAGGTTCATTTTCCACAGGTTCATATATTACATGTGGTTTTAGATCTGGTAATCAGGTAGTAATGCCAGACTAAATTTGGTGAAAATCCAGCACTGTAATAATCAAGAAGAGTTTTAGAAAACAGAAAATGTTCACTAGACTTACAGCAGTGCACTATTGCTCTTGTCTTTCTTATGGTCCTGGTTGGGTATGCCTTTTGTTCTGATTTCTAGTATACAAATGTACTTGGAGTACACCTGATTGTCATTCTAATTTGCTATTATAAATATAATGCAATTGTTAAAAGAATACAGTGTTATGATGGTGATATGTTTCTAAATTTGTGGTTTTGTGCATGGCGGAGTTGCAAGAATGAATAACTGATTTTAAATGTAAATCAACTACATTAAAGTATTTAGTTAATTTCATAGATTTTCCAGCAAACGAGGAACATCATTTTAAACACACCTCTTTAGATTAATTCAGAGGCTGAGTTTAATGGCTCAGAAAACCTTTAGCATGATCATCTGGACTCACAGATGCCTTCATTGAGAATTTCAAACTCATAGCTGGCACATTTGAGGGCGGCCACAGAACAAAGGTCCATGCTGCGAGTCCTCTGGGTCCTGGTCAGCTTCACACAGAACATGTGCTTTTCCACTCTGGGGCAGTCCCGAGCAGCTCTGCACTCACACTTCTTAGATTCTGAGGAGATATGTGAGTTATCATTGAGAAATTAATTTGACATCATTGTGAATGTAAAGTTCCACCTGAATTTTTGTGATCAGCATAAAGGTATGATGATATCTCCTTCACATCCTCTGCTAGAGTGATGAATTAGCTAAATATTTGCGGAGACACAACGAGACACAAATCAAACTCAATGTAAAAATGGCTTTCTGTCAGACAAACTCACCACTGCAGGTCTCCCATTCATAGCAGGTGTCAAGATCACAGGGCTCCTGAACAGAGCTCTTAGTGGACATCTTGGCTCTGAACTTGGCCCACTCCAGTTTGGCGGATTCAGCAGGATTGCATGCACCCTCGCTGACGAAGAAGAGTGGATCACCATGGCAACGACCAGCATGGAAGGAGCAGAGGGACATCGTCACGGTGACACCGATGTCAACGTTCAGGATGCAGAGATTTGCTTGTTGTGAACTGCACACGTACAGACATACATAAACATTTCAGTCAGCTCCTGGTAAGAAATAATAATGCATTCCGCATAGTTTTCACATAAAAAAAAACCATATATTGAATATGTTGCAATGTCATCTTATAATTTGATTTAAAAAAAATTTTAAGTCTATAACAAAAAAATCACTTTGGTAATATGCAACTAAAAGTCATTTACATATGAATGACAAGATCATATGATAATTATTATAAGATCATAACATTAAAAAATCAAATCAAATTAATAAAATAAGATAAAATAAAAAACAATTCATAAGAACTTACAGGCAATTCTCCCGTTGGATACAGACACATTTAGAGTTCTGTAATTTCTGTCCTGGACCACACTGCCTTTCTGGAACAAAAGGTTTCTCTACATACGGAGTGTTACAGAAACAAAAATATATACAGTCAGCTTAATAAATATATTATTATGACACAAATCCAATGTAGTTAGAACTGCAAGTTCTTTTTCTCCTATGAAAGTCAAAATGTGCTTTGTGAAGTGAGTAAATTAGCTCCACATCAACAAAATAAAACATAATAATATTAATAATATGATATAATGATTCCCTTCCAGAAATTGTTGTTGGGCAGTACTAATAGTGGGTTTCAGTATCTTGCCCAAAGGACACCTCAACATATGTTTTTGTTTTAAAAAGCATCAGAGAAATTATGTTAATCTAACATGTGAATTAAGATTAACAAATATGTTGGTAGCTAAAATACCCACAGAAAAACTGTACACAGTTGTATCTCAAATAATTTGAATATTGTGATAGTTAATTTTTTCTACATTCAGCTCATGAGAATCAAAAATATAGTGGTTCAAAATATTTGAATATTTCCTAAGATCGATCAAAAAAGGGTTTACAATACAGAAATGTCCAACGCCTGAAAACTGAGTTCAGTTATGTACTACACTATGTAGCGGTTCCTTTAGCATGAATTGCTGCATCAGTGCAGCGTGGCATGAAGGCAATCATCCTATGGCACTATTAAGACGTTCCTGAAGACAAGGCTGCTTTGATAGCAGCCTTCAGCTCGTCTGTATTGTTGGGTCAGTTGTTTCTCTTCATGCTATTCACAATACTCTATGAGATTCAGGTCAGGTGAGTTGGCTGACCAGTCAACCACAGTAATCCAACCCAAGGGTGAGCGGTTCAATTTCCAGTCCCGGCAGGCTACATGTCGAGGTGTCCTTGGACAAGACACCGATACCCTGACCCTTGGGACCTTGATTTCCAAATGAAATGCAGAATGTACTTTGGACCACTGAGCAACAGTCCAACAGACTCAAACCTCACTCCACTCCTTTACAACCTTCTGAAGGCTGCGGTCATCCCTGTTGCTTGTGCACCTTTTCCTACCACACTTTTCCTCTTCCAGTCAACTTTTCATCAGTATGCGTTGATACAGCACTTTGCAAAGAATGAGCCCTTTCAGCGATGACCTACTGTGGCTTTCCTACCTACCTTGTGGAGGGGGTTTTGTTTTGTATATTTGAGACACTAGATATAAAAAAAAAAATGTATGAGCTGTAAGCTGCAATCAAAATTAAAAAAAAGTTTGAAACATTTCATGAATGAATCTGGAATATATGAGAGTTTAACTTTTTGAATTAAATTATAAAGAAAATAACTTTTTCTTCCTGTTCTTATTTCTTCCTGTCACAGTGATCTACTGTACCATTGGTGCAGCGTAGGTCAGCAGGTAACGGAGGCTCCCAGGTGACACTGCTACTGCATTTGAAGGAGCTTCGTGGCTGTGGCACCAGGCTTATGTCATTACAGTTCAAACCCACTGATTCCTTTATTCTGTACTCGTCTTTGTCGGGGAACAGCGTCATTCCTTCAGGGATATCAGGAGGAAGGCACATCTTCCCTAAAGATGAAAAAAAGCACAAGAGGATATTGGGATCAGAAATATTCATGTTAATCTCAACAGTTCCTTGTGTATATTGAAACAGATGTAACAAGAAATTGCAAAGATGTTATTGCCAAATAGATCATTGTATAGCAGTCTAGTGAGAAAAACATACTGATGCATTTGCCAGTTGGTTGACTCCAGGTCCCATCAGGAAGACAGTTGATAAACTGAAAGCCTTCCAGCTCAAATCCAGTGAAACACTGAAACTCCTCATCCTCACCAAAGTTATAATACTGCTTTGCTTTCTGTCAGAGGATGGAAATTATAAAAAGAAGAAAAGTTAGAAAAGTTCAAAATGTAACAAAATAATATCTTAATTTCTTATTTCCAACTGTTTCATCTTCCCCGGCTTCCCACGTTTTTCCTTCTGCACGTTTTCTATGTGTTACAGTCTTTCCTCTAGGATATCTCGTGACAGTGGCTTAATATTGTTTCAGTACTGTTGACTATGAAATTGTGGTGTACATAATAAGTGATCATTTACAGGTAAGAACATTTCTTATTTACTTAATACATATAGAGTCTGAACATGAGGAACCAGAACACTGATCAGAGCTGCTGTTCTGTGGGTTGGATTTTATTTATTTTTTATACGTTATAATGTTTATCCCTCATTTAGATCCTATAATATGTACATAAGAATGTTCTTCAGTTTTTGGCTGCATATTTATTTTCCTGGCGTTAATGAGCTTCCATACACAAACAGTGCTGAGACTAGAGAAGCAAGTAATTTCCAATATTTTGAGCAAATAACTGAGACTTTTTTGCTATTAGTTTAGATTGTTGCTAGTAGATTGCATAGTCTTCTACCCTGAGGAAGCTGTTGGCAGGTCTCTGTGGCCTCAGGCAGCCCTGCACACCAGGCGGCAGCTCATCCCTCCAGCCCACAGTGAAGTCATCGTCATTGTCACAGGTATCCTGTCTGCACAAGAGAGTATGACCAGAATATTAACAGTAAATTCATATTGATTAAAACAAAATAAAACCTAGACATTTCGGTTTGAGTTTAAAAGTCTCCAGCAGTAGCAGCAGTGCATCTATGGTTGCACATAATGTTATAGTGTGTTAGTGTTTAAGTAATATTTAAAATCAAGGTGTTTTAATTAAACCATTCGCCCTACTTTGCAAAGATGGAGATGTAACATGGTTCTTCCTGTTTGTCAGGACCTTCGCAGGGCTGACCTCCTCTCATGGGGGCAGGATTATTGCACCGCCTTGTCCGATGTCTCTTCATGGAGGCTGTACAACGACTCCACGGCCCCCAGCAGCTCCAGTAACCATCCACCTCCTCTGTGGAGATTACACAGAAAATCATGTCTCCAGTGTGAACTGCACTATGAAGTTGTGTCCTATTTGTGTTTTCTCTTCCAAATATCTGCCAGCAACACCTAGAGCCTGGTGTGTTCTTCATGTCCGACAAGGTAATTGTTGCACTAAACAAAGAACATAATGAAGATTTTACACGTATAAGAGTTTTCAACCATAATTGGGATAAAAAATTATGCTTTATTGATCCCCTTAGGGAAGTTCTTTGTGGACAGGCTGCCCCTTTAGGGTCATTTACCATCTGAGGAGCAGAATTTAGAATTTTCGGCAAGTTTGACTTAGAAATCAGTTTAGTTTTGGATTCTGATTGATTTGGGATGGATACTGGATACTAATTTGACACTGATGTCAACATCAACACTGATCCCCACCTCAAACTGTCTTCTTCTCGATAGTAAGGGTGGCTGTGGTTTATTGGTTCACTTTTCAGCATACAATAGTGATGGAAAGAACATGATTTCTCAAAAACAAAGTTAAAATTGAAGGTTAGAACATAAATTCACAGTCTTGTCAAATTTTTTCTATTGTGTTCTGCAGCTGTCCCTGTGTACCTGAAGTGTAGTCTGGAGCTCGCCTCTCACAGTTGGTGCCAAATGTGCCGGTCTGACAAACGCATTTGCATTCGGTGCCAGAGAGAACTGGTCTGGCATTGTTGGGGCAGGGAGCGCACTTGCAAGTGTCAAACTCCTCCAGGTACTGCAGCAGGGCCTTCCTCAGGTGCCTTCTCTTTGTGACAGCACACGGTATCCCCAGGACCAGATCTATAATGGACAGCAACTGGAGAAACACACACATAAAAGAACACATCAGCTTTTTGTTGAATTATCTACAGTGAGGTATGTGTTCAGATTGAAGATGTCTGAGTGAAGAGCTTTAAATTTAACCTCGTAATTCACCACACCAGGGTTGTCAAGAACAGACTTGGCCCAGTTCTTGAAGGATTGTTTGTCTGGAGTGGATCCCTGTCGCTCCCAGGCCAGAGCTGCTGCTTCTCTAGTTCGACCTCCTTTCACCAAGGAGAAAGATTTCTCTGATGCCTGAATGTATGAACCTGAACCAAACGATGAAGGAAGAGCATAGTGATCATAAGATTGGTGTTGTTGTTATCAGAGTCCAATGAGAATAGAAAAAGTACCAGATGTTGGATGTAACCTTGATATTTCTGAGTCATCTTGTCATTACGGCACCGGCCTACACTGCTGTGTTCGGTGTAGAGGATGATGGTCCAGGTGGTGTCTCTGGCCAGACAGCCTGAGATGTGCTCGTCTGTTTCACCTGTTGGAGTACAGTGTAGAGAAACATGATGTAGAAACAAAGAAACTCACAAATAAGTATGAATATAATAGATATATAGTACAAGCACACTCTATTTTTCTTTCTTAGCTCAGTTTATTCAGCAGTTGTCCACTGATTTGGGGTTTGTTCTAGTCCAATTCAAATCTCTGAAGAATTATCTTTTAACAGAATAAGATTCTGTCTTTGTCCACTAGGCAGTGCCATTGTACCTGAAGTATTGACCTCCTCTCGATTGTACTGGTACAGCAGATCATAGAGTCCTCCCAGAGACCCTGAGCCGTAGTAGTGTGTTCCAAAACGCTGGAAGATTTCCCTATAGAGGGGGTAGTTGTATTCAAGAGGAAGTGCGTGGAGAAACTGGAGGAAAGGCTGTGACAGGACGAGGTCTCCAGGTCGCCTCAACTTGAATGCAGATACTGGCAGAACCTGGTGCACCCGGAAAAATTTTGAGTCCTATGGAGAGAAAAATAGGACATGATTAAGAAGAAGAAGGATGAAGAAAGGTAGAACTACAACTAGCAAGTTGTGGACGACATTCATTATGTGAGTCAAGGTCCTCACAAGTATAATACTACACGTGTATGTGTGCTTGCTGTTGTTTGAAGCATTCACCATTTTCTTTGAAGCTTCAAAAGCATCTCTTTTAGAGCTGGAATGAGTCATAGAGCCACTTCTGAAGAAAAAAATGGGGAAGAAAAAGAAGTTTTTATCTCTACGACTGTCTCCATATGGACCACTGGTTTTCTTCATGTTGATGGGCTCTGAGTGCAGCGTCTGGGGCTCGATGCTGAAGTCCTCTGGCACGCCAACCTTTACAACCACAACCACAATTACATATGTAAACAACAGTCTGTAACAACAGGAATTGCAACAACAAAAACCAAACAAAACTTTTCCTGAGGTGTTTTCTGATGATGGTATACCCAAACCCAAGAAGAAACCCTGATGGACATGAACACTTGACCCGTTTCTGTTCTTAAGGGTAGTTTCACAAAGACACTACAGCACACAACAATCCTCAGCCTGTTATCATGACTTCTGTTTGAGGAGTGGAGGTTGGGTGGTTTTAAAAATATTGTTTCTTACAAAATATAAAAAATATTTTATTTCTTTCAACTGAAACCACCCAACTTGTTCTTTTTTTCCCTTTAATTTTGTGTTTTTATACAATATTACATATACACTACCAGTCAAAAGTTTGGACACACATAGAAATGACCATGCTTGTGAAAGAAAAGCAGATTTCATAACATCAAATTG
>JAUMHL010000015.1:19723488-19760379 GCA_032362345.1 Sandelia bainsii
TGCACATTATTTTATATTTTTATTTGTCTGGTTACATCATTTCTAAAAAATTAATCAGACATTACGATCAAACAGTTACTCAATACTTGAGTAGTCTTTTCACCGAATACTTTTTTACTCTTACTTGAGTCATTTTTTGGCTACTCTACCAACCTCTGACTGAACGTATCTGGTGGAAACTAGCAGCCGGATGTGCTTCACAGAAGTACTAGCTGCATGGATAAGCCTGCAGGTGGCTCCAGCATGTTACTCCCATGGACATAGTAATAGATGTCGATACAATGGCTTCATTCAACTCATGGACCAATTAACCCCTAGTGGCCACTCTTTGTGTCGCAACAAGAACTTTCTCCTCAGACTACAACAATAAAACAATTTACAGGACAACTGGAACTACCAAAAAAAACTTTTTTACTTGCTTTATTTTGACCTATAATCTATGAAGATTGTATTTTTATTTAAGATTTTTTATTTTTGTAAAACTTGCTCTGAGCCTAGAAGGTTTAGTGAGAAAAGTGTTTCCCCAGCTTCCAGTCTCTATGCTAAGCTACGCTAACCACATTCTGACTCAACCTATAGACATGGGGCTACTGATCTTATCATTTTACTCTTGGAAAGAAGACAACTATACTTCAAATTGTTAAACTACTAAAGATTTGTTAAAGATAGCCAAAAAGAAACATAATCTTATTTTTATATAAAACTTTATTTGTATTATAAAATGTCCTAAGCTGTACATAGTGGATTCTCTACAATGCAGGACACACCAACTTATGCATGGCCTTGTCTAAGTCATATACATGCGAAAACAAATAATTTAGCAATTTAGACATCACCACATCAGAATACATTTGAGAAAAAGAAAAACACAAATTTACAAATTACATTGCACTTACATTCAATGGGAAAATGCCTGTAGCAAAATGCATTAGATGAAGAATCTTACAATTAGTTTTCAGTTATTTTGGTTTTTTTTTTTTATTATTTCTGTATGTGGAACATCTACAAAGCCCTTGTGATGAAAACCTAAACCTGAAAGTTACAATTTTTATTTTCAGGGAAGACTGCTAATGACACACTGCACATACTGTGTAAAACAAGACTAAATGCCTTGCTAAGATCCCCTAGAGCAGTGGTCCCCAACCTTTTCTGCGCCATGGACCGGTCTCACGCATGACATAATTTGACAGACCGGGTACCGGTGGTTGATAAGCCGATCTCTTTTGTGGCAATTTAAACGCTGGTGGGTTACACAGAGATCGTCTCAAACATACTTTTAAGGCCACTGTCATTTGCAATCTCCAGCAATTGATCCTCTTCCAGCATAATGCACCAGGCATGTTTACAAACGGATCGCGTCAAGACTAGCTGACGGCAGAGAATCTGTTTTTTCAAAATAAAAGACTGTGATTATCAATAAAACGGAAATAAAATAAATGTTCTTATTTTCTTTCTTTTCGTTACCAAATGACCCACGGACCGGTACCAGTCCGCGGCCCGGTGGTTGGGGACCTCTGCCCTAGAGGCTGCAAAAATTGCAGAAAATGCAAAACCCCAAAATGTTGAAGCATTGGATGTTTTGACCAACATACAGATGATATACTGATTACACGTCCTCAGTTTCCTACCACAAAGTAATAAAAGAACAGGTACTTTTCTAGTTTGCCAAGTGACTGCTAATGCATCATCATTCTTACAGGCATAGAGCTTGACCAGATGGTCGGGCTAGAGGAAGGAGGAAAGTTGTTAAACTCAAAAGTGTCTCTTGGGGGCAGGCTTGTCATTGATACATTTCATGTGAAATCTGCCAGTTTTCATATTTTCTAGATAATAATATGCTATGTTTTGATATTTTCTTTGTACAAGTTGAAGTTTACTGCTGTTGATGATGTTGAGGTCAGAAAAAGTATTAGTGCCATATGGTCCTAGTGTTGTACAATAACACTGGGCAGCTGAAAATGTTAAATCTGTTGCCAGAGAAGACACCAGGAGGTTGCAAAAACCTTTAAAAAGTCATTCTCTCGCTAAACTAAATCTGGCCGGTACTTAAGTGTGAACAAACCAACAACTGCATCACTGTGTATCACTTTAACACTGGAGCAAAAATAAGAGACGGCTGAAAACATCTAAAAGTTAGAGTTTAGATAAAGCTTTCAAACAGCCTCATCATATCCAGCATAATGTTATTTTACACACACACTGAATAAATTCAAAATCTTTTTTTTTTCCAAGAGTAAGAGAAACATTATAATTAAAAGCCAGACATGTGTATGCATATAGTAGAGCAGATGACTTGTTTTGTCTACATGGTGACACTGAGACTCGCCAGTCCCTACTTAATGATGTCCCAGTGAAACACACCAGGTAGGTGATCGGACTACAACATATCACAGTGGAACACATTCAGACATGGAGGATGTGACACAAGGACAGTGAGACACTAACCCTAACCCTGCACCTAGCCTGAATATGTACATATATTTTTATGTTTTGATGTATAAAGTGACTAAACAAAACAATGAAGAGGGAAATTACTGTATGTGTAAACTACAAAATAGAAATAAAATCCAAAGATGTCTGATCTTAATACAATTACCAGGAAATGCTCACACAAACCCAGTCTGCGTGGCTCTAATGGAGCTGCCAAATAAGCCCCACAGTCTGCACTATAGTCTCGTTTTATTTCATCCATTACTTCCTGTTAGCCAATCAGGCCAATGAAATGCTTCACAATTTCCCTCTTTCCATTTGGTATTGTTTATCTACTATTGCCTTGAAAAACATTCTTATTCAATTTGATTAAATTTGAAACTTAAATACAGATGAAAACCAGAATTCTTAACAAGCTCAGCTGCAAAACTCAGGAACCAAATGAAAAAAAAAAATCTACATGAAAAAAAGTGGGAAAATAATCAAGTAACACATATTACAACATTATAATTTCAGATAAAATTTAAAAAATAATGCTAATAGAATGAGAGAAAACCCTTAACGCTGTCAGCCAGACACCATGCAGCAGAGTCCAGGGAAGCGCCTCTTCCTCTGTCTGATCAGTGGGTGAGGAGTCAGATTCAACAAGCTGCTGTCATCTAGAACAAAGACACACAAAAATGTTCTGTGTTTCCATCACAGAGACACAAAGTCCAGTATCAGAGCTTCCATAGCAGTGTGATGTTATGCTAATATAAAATAATTATTATTTTGCCTTTTAACTGACTATTCCTTTAAAAATTTAACGGGCCTCGAAGGTAAAACAATAAAAAAAACTTACAGCTAATAGTAATGTTTTTATACAGAACCTTTTCAATTATTTTCTTCTCTGATAATTATCAGACAGTCCCTTAGATTCACCACGACTGCTTATGCGGGTGAATAATTCAAAAACTGTGAATATTTGAACTATGTGTTGACGAGAACAATACAATGATTTGTGTGTTATTAGTTAAAAACACATTAAGTTTGTTTATTACTGTAACTTTAATGAAGATTTCATTGTGTTTTAGGACAAATTTTATACATAAATGCAGGTGATTCCAAAGGGTTACTTTTGTTGACACTGTATTTCTCAAGCATTCAACAGGTATCTTGAGTCTCCTTCACAACGCATACTGTTTAATTTAATTTTTTCATCTGTCATAAACATTTCATACCTTGGTTTTTCAGTGGCAATGGCATCGTGTCCCTGAGTTTACTGAGTAAGTTTCTCATCTCTCTCATATCTCTGTAAACACACAGAAACAATGAAACAAAGAATCTTTTTTTTTGCAGTGAATTATTGTGACTTCACAACAGCATCAAAAACAGTGAGAATGGATTTAAAAAGCAGCTGCAGTCAGCGTACCTCTCTATGTTCTCAATATCATTTCCCACCAGCCACTGCTCCGGAGGGAAGTCGATGGGAGAGGAGGATCGGTCCTCCAGAATGGGAACGTCTGAGCTCTCATCCACCCTGAAGTCCAATTTCGCTTCAGAGTCTGTTCCTTAAGGACCGGACAGAGACAGCAGGACTGAAGCACCGTCAACACCTCAAACTAACTACAACTACTGTAAAAAGCAGTGACTTGTGATTTCTTCCCATAAAACAGAAATCTAATAAAATATCTTTTCTTGTCTTCCTCTTATTCAGAAATAAAGTGTAAATGAATTCCAGTCCCTGTGAACGTGTTGGCCACACTAACAGCTCTCTGCTGCCCTCTGTTGTTTCAGTGCTGCTGGGTTTGAGAGAGAGAGAGAGAGATAGAACTTTATTAATCCCTCGGGAAGGTTCCTCCGGGAAATTCAGTTTCCAGCAGCAGAACACCGACAGACAATTTTAACAAAGAAATATATAAGAAAAAATCTAAGATAAAAAAGGGAAATAAGAAAATATAAAATATAGCATATAGCAGCACAGTAGGGGTGGTGATAGTAATGATAGATAATTATTGTACCGAAGTATATATAAATATAAATACTTTGGTTTGGTTAGAATCTCTTCAGGCATCCTCCAAAAAAACAAGATACAATGAAACAGAAGTCCTGGTCTGCTGGATGTTTTACTGTGTGTCCACATTGCGTTAAATTGTGATTGTATAGGTGGTCAAAAGTGCCAGGAAAGCATGTGATCTGAGATGATTTTTTTTAAATATATACTTTTAGCAGTATCTAAGTAGTATTTAAATTCATAATATTAAGGAAGACAACTAATATTAATAATATTATTATAGAGAATGTCTCATAAGTAGTAACCTATATGGATTTCAAGCAGAAAAAGAAGAAGATTTGAAGTGTGCTTTAATTGCATAATCAGAGTCTTTTACTTGGGAAGAACAACAGCAAAGAAAGGTTAGGGATCGTTTGGTCTACATGAAAACTGTGAGGATTTCTACAACAATTAGTTGATTAATCAATTAGTCCTTATAAATTTTCAAGTAAAAAATCCAAATATTTGCTGGTTCCAGCTTCTCCAGTCTGGGAATTTGCTGCTTTTATGATACAAAATTAATATTATGGGGTTTTGTACAATTGGTCGGACAAAATGAAATTGTAAATGATTAACAATTCAAACTTTTGTTCAGTGTAAGAAATACCAGAAACATGACTATTGCAGTAAAATATATAAAAAAATCTTTCTTAACTTTAAATCTGTAAGTCTGTAATATGGACATTTTTTTATCTGCACACAGGATATGTAGTGTTGTTCATGATCAGTGGGTGGCAGCAATATGTCCTCTGCTGGCCAACTGATTTAGCGCATAATCTCATACATTTATTTCATACTAAAATGTTGTACTAAAGCTACTATTTAGTTCTAATCTGCTGGTGGGGGGGAACCAGTTTCACACATGGCCACCCACTCTGGCCCCTCCCCAGGATGAATTATGATGAGTTGCCACTATTTCTTCAATACATTTCTTACTATTTTATAAACTAAACAATGAATTGATTGATTGAGAAAATAAATAACAGGCTAATTGCTTATTAGAGACTTCAGCTGTTTTCAGCTAAAACAAGTAGAATCAAGTTGTTCAAAGTTTTTTGGGTATTTTGGCCAAGGAACCATCTGCACTAGGATTTCAGATTTCAAAAAGTCTCCTTTCCTCTAAAACACATTTTTATCACCTGGCTTTAAATCTCTTGTCATTTATTTCATTAATGTTCTACTTGTTCAATGCCATAGTGTGATCACTATAACAATTATTTCTAAGATTTACTGGTTTTTTTCTTGTTGTGATGGGTCCAGTGTCAAGTCATTCACATGGAGGTGGTTAAATGGATCAATATGTTTTGTCAGCTTTCCTAAGTCCTCAGATATGGTGCATAATCTGATTTTGAATTATGTTTATATATGTCAGTTCAAACTTAAATTTTGTTTATGTGATTTGTTGTTTTATATATATTTTCTTTCATTTCTAACATTGGATATTGCCATGTTTAATTTGTGACGTTACTTTTCCTGTGAAGCTGGAGAACCCCTAGCAGGCACATGGATTTGAGCATCTCTGTTATGAACATCTCCAGGCAGCACTGCAGCTGGATGAAGAGCCGACAGATCTCAGGGTGGATCTCTCCGTCCTCAGGACTGCAGCACGAGAACGAGGAAGAGAGGTCAGGACAGAAGAGAGGGGGGTGAGGGGATGACAGGGAGGCAGGAGAAAATGCAATTAGTCAAACAGAGAAGAGGAATATGTAGTTCACAGGTGCTGACTGTGTTACTTTATTTTTAAACTCCTACTTATTTTCATATGTCCTGATGATCTTACCTGATTATTTTAGCACATTGTTATTAAGTGGTTAATTGAAAAATGTATTTAGATTAAAAAACACATTGTTTTTACTATTATCTTAGGCTTCATATACTGTATCCTTTAACAGGGAGTTGGATCAAGTAGATGTGAAGCCTGAACCAAGGTTCAAGAGGTCACCAGCACTTCAGAGTCAGAGAGCTGACATAAAAAACATTATTTTGCTTTTTCTAGTCATCACACTTTGGTTATTTGTTACCCCGAGACAGAAATGACGGCCAGGTCTTGGTGCGCTGCCCGGGCCATGGAGCAGCCTTTGGTCCGCGTTTGGTGCATCTGAGCCCGCAGAGACGGACAGTCCGCGGAGATCTCCCCGACGGATATGACCTGCTCCCGGTACAGCGCTACGAGGGTGTTGAATTCCTGCACAGTCTGGAAGAAAACGCAACCGCCGACTGTTGTTAGGCCGTAATGCAATGAAAGCATCAAAAGGAAGGAAATAAAATAAAAACCTTCAAATGATTCTAAGCGCTTCTGATTTGCGCCACAGCTGCACCTGCACGATATAAATCGGTTTTCTGTTAAATACAAGAGCAACACTTGGTGCAAAGCCGACGTCTTACAGCATCAACCATTTCTTGTCAGTATTTCAGGACTCACCATCCTGCTGCAGTCCACAGCCCCCTCCGCGCTCTCCCTTCGCCCCGGCTCCGTCTGCGCCCCTTTACTGATGGGGAGAATGCTCCCTGCTGATCTTGGGCACCTTTTCCGCCCGTACGGTGCAGAACTCATGCATGCACATCCACCACCGAAGACCAACCAAATGTGCAGGCAGACAGAGAGAGAGATGCACCCCCCCCCCCCCTTTTCTGGTAGCTGCTGTGTCCTCTGTAAAGAAGGAAATGAAGGCGCTCAGACGCCGCAGGGTTGATGGATTGGGCTGAGTTTAAAGCTCCAGCGGCAGTTGTGTGGTTCTTCCCCGGAGCAGGACCGTGAAGTGGGCCGGACAGACCCCCAGCAGCTCCCTCTGCATCCCAGCCGAGAGGAGAGTCACCTTCAGCCCCTCCTGAAGGCCGAGAAGGCTTCTCCGTCTTCCGACGCGCGCGCTCACGTGTGAGGAGGATTCAGAGGGAGCCAACAGCAAAACAAGTCGTCACCCCCCCCCCCCGACTGACAATTAACTGTTTAGTAGCACCAGTGCTCCAGAAAAACAGGACTCTTCTAATAATGCATTTTCACATTTCGTGTATAATCCTTGTTCTATTCATGAAATGAACAGACTCAGCTTCAAATTCCTAACTTAAAGGGCGACCTCACTCATTTTTAAACTACTTTCTGTAGTTTCAGTTTGGGAAGTCGTGCAAGACTACAGCCTCCTTAGTATTAGCAACTAGCAACTAGATGACATCATCTGAACTGATAAAACTCCTCCGGGTGACGTCATCTTAAGCAGGTTTATCAGATAGAAGATTTTTTCCACAAACTAGAACGACAGAAGGCAATATGATCAGCAGTGAAGTCCTTCTTCAGACCTCATTCTAAAGCAGGATTTATTCTTTTGACCACTAGAGGGAAGACAAACTCAATACTCATACTGCTGCTTGAAAGCTACATGTTCCAACTGTCAGCTACTGGATAGCTTTATTATTAGCTGAGTATTCCAGTGGGTTTATCAGACGGAGAGAGAACTATATAGATAGTCTCATAAAACCAAAGGTATACATTAAACAAGTAATTTGACTAATTATTAATGCAGAAAATAGACACTCGTGTGGGTGGGAAGAGCACGTTTGTGGTTATTAGAAACCACTGTTGACTGTTCGTAACAGATGACGCTGGTGTTTTGACATTGCACATCATTTATTTCCTGTTTCAATGAATGATCAAATGTTTTCTCTGAAGTGTTTTGGAAAGAAAATAACCCCCACCCTGCACAAAGGAGAGGTGACCCTTTTTCTCTTCATTTACACCACGAACAAAGACTAAAGTGGACAATTGACAATCTTCTTTAGGAATGATGAGAAAATGTCAAGCTTCATGAGTTTGTTAAATAAAACTTTTCTATTCTGACTGTCTGTGAAGACTCACTAAATAAAATCTAAAGTATTTTTCCCTCAAAATAAAAGTTTCAGTAGCTTGTTTATTGCTGTTGATTTTACTCTCCTAGGAGCAAAACTCAAAATCTGACCCTGTATGTTCAAACTCAAACAATTTGAATTGCAATGAGAAATGATTTTCAGTATGACAAATACTTCAATAACAATATGCTGATGTCGTTTCGAGTGTCATATCATCTGCTGCAGACAGAAGGCACACGTTAAGCAAAAGCACCATGCTGAAATGGACATTTTACCCATTTGCAAAACTGATTTTCTGTCTGTTCTTTCTGCTCAAGCTGCCCGTCTTTATTTGCTGGAGGTTTGGTACCTGAGCATCGCTCTACGTCGCTCCACTTAATTAACAAAACACTAGATTCAACTTTCTGCAATAATACTGGAGTAAAAATGGAGAAAAGTAGAAGATTACTATTAATCAGGAATCTGAATTAGGACGTGGTTAGCCTGACTTAGCACTTAGCAGGAGGAAACTGCAGATTTCTTTAAAGAAAATACACTTCTACAGCTCTCTAATTCAATATTTCTACCTTGTCCTGTCCCCACATGTCCTGACAACATCAGCTACAGTCTATCTGAAACATTTTAACACTGAAATAACAAGTTGGACTTGTGACATCTGCCCGCTGATGAAACAATAAAGATGCATATTTAGACACTCTGCAAAGAACATGAAGAGAGATGAACCTGTGAGATCTCCTCAGTGTCTCAAAAGAAGAAGTAGTACATAAGGAAACAGAGGAACAGTAAAGCCAGAATCCAGTTGACTGAGTGGATATAGATGATGACCAGGCCGATGTCAAAGAGCCAGCCTCGCATGTCGGTGAAGTCCAAAGTGTGCAGGGTGAAGCCTGCGTGGGCGAAGTGCCAGCGTCTCCTTGCTCTCGCTCCCTGTCTCTGATATCCTGAAGTTAAACAGAAAAAGTTCAAATCTGTGTTTGAGCCATTTGTAACCTTATTCTGGTTCAAATTTCTCTGTTGTAGTTTATTTACTAAGCAATGAAAACATTTCCATTCCAATAAATCATTTAACCATTTCATTTACAGTAAAAAAAAAAATGTAATTGGCACTCATGTATGTCTACAGGTTTGAAACTAAATCAGTCAATTTTTTGCAATAAATGTTTTTCTCCTATTATTGCTGCATTTGAAGTTTGTGATAATTGTAGTGTTTTGCACAACATGTCTACAAAGTTCACTATGCAGTAATGTTTATCTTATTTGATTTGTTTTACTGACATATTGTTTGTGAAACCGTTTCACTGAATTGTGAACTGCTATAAAGATAACTTTTACTACTGTCGGGAAAACACGATAACACATTTTGCTTTCTCGGTGAGCAAAGAGAGAAGACAGGATCAGTCATACAGAGAATTACAGAATAAAATATTAGCAACACTTCCTCACCCCAGAACGTACGAAAGGTATGTTTGTGAAATGCGGGCAGAGGCCATTTTGCACATGGAGCATTCTGGAAGTTCTTCTTGCGCACGCAGTAGACTTTTGGGAAGAATGTCTTTGCCGTTTGGTTGAGCTCTGAAGATGAATGAGAACCAAACAGCACAGTGAGAAAAACAGCAAATCCTCAGATTTTATTAGTTGTAACTCATGTTGTGTTCACTTTTGCTTGGAGCTGTGGAGGAGGATCACCTTTGTGATAGTTGGTGTGTGAGATGAGTGAGCGGCACAGAGGGCAGGGCGTGTTTGTAGGCTGGTTCCTGGCGAGTGTGCGAAGGCAAGGCTCACAGAAGATGTGACCGCAAGGCTGACAGCTGTGCGGGCTGAAGTAGATGTCGAGACACACGGCGCAGGTGAGGCCTTCTCTGTCCTCCTCCTCCTCACTGTCCAACAGTGGACCGCTTACACTCCCAGCCTGGACACAACAGAGGATAAATGACTCCCTGGCTAAACGTCTTCCAACAATAAAGCAGAATACATTAATAATGTTTAAAATCCCTTTTAGTTTAAAATGCTGTCATCAAACAAGCTACTGTTCAGAAAGGGAGATTCTCCTGATCTTAGCATTTCTTACTGTCCAATAGGTTTCAAATGTGTGTGTGTAAAAGTTTAAAAAATGTGTAAAAGAGTTGTGAAACCATTTTTGTTAATTTGTAGTAATTGTGAGTTACACCCTGCATAAACATAGGATTTGAAGCCTGGTCTCTCACCTGCTCCTGCTTCAGCTGACTGCGCAACCATCTCTCTCTCCTCCTCTGCTTCCTTCGAACACTCTTCAGACGGTTCTTCTCTCTTTTGCTCAGTCTGTTCGAAGCTTGGGAGGCTTGAGGCTGAGAAAGTAACACAGACACACACAACACCCGAAACAATCATGATATCATGATCCCTGCCACAAATCCAGAAGCTGAAACAACAGAATCCATCAGCATCATTACCATGGTCAACATGCTGAATGGCAAAATCCTAAGCCAGTACTTTGGTAAACTAATTTTAATTTACTGTGAAAAGCAGTAACAACGTACCACCACTTCCTCCTCCTGCTCAGCTACACTGTCAGAGACAAGTCTTCCTCTGAGGAACAGGTCAGAATCTGAAACGTCTTCGTGGACAGCTGTGGTTTCTAAAGACTCAACATCCTCCACGTTTTGCAAAAGCACTTGATCTGACCGTCTCTCTCCAGAAACAGATGGAAGGCGGGCAACAGCGCTGAATGAGGCTTCAGCACTTGTGTCAAGCTGCTGACTTGTGGGAAAAGAAACAGGTGACGGTGTAGCCTCATATGCCTCTGCCCTTGATAAATTAAAGGCAGACTCGTCCATAAGACTGGCAGGGCAAAAACATGACGACATGAAGGCTCCATCATCTTCCGTACTGCACCTCCTCCTGTGAGAGATACAATACAGAGGACTGAAAGAGAATGTGCTCTCACTGTCAGTCACTGTATTTGAGGCCTCTGCAGGGCTGATGTGAGACATGACAGCCGCACAGTTAAGCTGTAAATTGTGCAGTGCAGGCCTCTCCCCGCTGTTCTGAGGGTGGTCTGACACCAGAGAAGCCCGTCCTCCCTTCTCAGGCCTCGTCCTCCTCGGCTGGACAATGAGAACATGGTGTTTTTGGTCCTGATCCACGCGGCTTTTGTTGAGGTGAACAGTGGCGTCCCGGCCACAGGGACACTCGCTACGGTTAATGAAGTTGAAACCACCCAAACGAGCTCCGCAGCTGTGACAGTTCAGTTTTCCTACAGTCCACTGGGCCTGGATAGAAACCACAGAAACATAGATCACATTAATGTCTTGTTATTGGTTAGTTCTTGTTTTGTTAATTAAAATGTGACTATTTTAAATTAATCAAACTGTAAAACTTGAATTTCCTGAATTTAATACACCTAGGCTAAACAAGTTGTGATTAGTATGAACTAAGCTGTATGTAAACAAGTGACTACATGATCAGCCTGTGAAAAACATTTGTTTTGGAACTTATTTTAAAGGCAAACACTTCATTACAAAGATGACACACTAACCTGGTGAACGGAGGTCAGTATCCACTCTGGTAAACGGTCAACATTCACGTGCCAAATACTACAAACAGCAGTTGAGTTGTCAATTGTTTCCTGAACCTGTTTCAACGTGGAAGACAAATCATCAGCAAGGACAGTTCCCACTGATCACACACAATGCTGGGTAAAAGATTTAAACTATAATACATGTTTTTAAATAATTTGTGATTCATTTTAAGCAACTGACAAACCGATTAATCAACTACAATGGCAGCATAAATCTGGAACATTTTAACCCACCGTCTCCAGGCATGTTGAGTCTGTGACACCTTTCCGACACCTCCTGCAGCGGAGCATGATCCCCCTTCTTCAAAGTCACCAACAATAAGTTAAGTTCTGTTGATGAACACGATGAAGACTGAAGAAGTGAAAACACACCTCCACTAACATACACTGCTTTCGCTTTGAATTGATCTTTTCTTTATTAAAGCCCTGCTTATTTACATATGAGAAAACCCGATACTGCTCCTTCTCTTGTGGTTCTACACTGACACTATGTTGTTGGTTTTAGTTTGAACCCCAGAGAAAACCAGTGAATACAATTGACAAATTCAGAAACAATAAACCTTAAATATGAATGTATCACACTATATGACACATGTGCCTGCAGGCTGACGATTCACTGCCTGTTTCACCGTGTTCGAACTACAACTGTAAAAGTAAATCGTGTAAATTTAAGCTAGCTAAGTCACGTCACTGTGGCGGAATAAAAACAATGTCACGTTGTCGTCAGTAACTGTCAACAACAGACTCTTGTTCAGTTTAAACGACAAATAACGTCATTTAAGTAATGACACAAAGCATATTAATATTATAAGATATAAACTCGCACCTAGTGATGTTCCCTGTGATGCCGAGGCTCCGAATCACGCTTCAAACTCGACAGGCTGTTTTTTTTTGAAGCACTGTGTCGGAGCTTGCTTCAAATCGGGAAAAACCACGTGACTGATGACGTGAAAACAGCGCTCTGTGTCTTACTTCCTGTCAATTCACCCAGTATACACCAAGCACAATCAAGTAACATATATTATATTATTATATTTGCTCTGTCCAGTGTGTAATTTGACATCAATGATTATAAATTCATTTCAAATTCTTATAAATCTAATCAGACACTAAATTGTCCGTAGGTGTGAATGAGTGTGCCTGGCTGTTTGTCTCTGTGTGTCGGCCCTGCGATGGACTGGTGACCTGTCCAGGGTGTACCCCGCCTCTCGCCCGATGACAGCTGGGATAGACTCCAGCACCCCCCGCGACCCTTACGAGGACAAGCGGTTAGAAAAATGGATGGATGGATGGATGAATCATTACTCAGGTAGTCAACATTTCATTAGAGATACTTTATAAGGCAAAGAAGAAAAGCAACAACAGACACATACATACTACATCGAGTAGTGAACCAATTTTCAATACAATGGTTCAAAATGGTTCAAAGCTTCATAAAGCCTCGTTTGGCCATTGCTACTCGCACCTTACAGCTGTGAAGACTTTGTGAGTAGCGGCAATGAAGAAACCCTGTGCATAAAAACAAAAAAAGGGAATACAACATGGCACCATTTGCGCTTTAAGCGAGGCCGTGACGTCATGAAAGGTGCTACGGCAAGCTTAATACACCAAAAAGCCTGCGCGGTAAAAGTTATAACAGTCAATTCACAAATACTGCAGAAAAGACATAAGCTCTAACTTCTGCCGCCACCAGAGAACACTCCTTCAAAGAATTAAATTAAAATAATTTAAATTCACAGCCAAGTGCCATATTGTACTGTTGGAGTACCCCAGGACTCTCAGAGAGAATCAGAGAATCTCAGAGGTAAAGATGGACAGAGGTTCACCAATCTGTGAAAAGATGCATCTACAAATGGTCAAACTTTTTATTAGAATAAAGTTCCCCAATGTAAAATTGCAAAGACTTTCAATATATAATCATCTACAGTACATAATATCATCATAAGATTCGGAGAATCTGGAGAAAAGCTACAAGACCGAAATGCAATAATGGATGCCTGTGATCTTCAGGCCCTCAGACGGCACTGCATTAAAAGCAGGTATGAGTCTGTGATGGACATCACTAAAAATTTGCTTTGAACTAAACATTAAGGCAGGAATGCCTGGACAAAATGGCTCGCAAACACACTACAATTCTGAGGGAGACTTTTACTCCAGTACTATAAAATGTACAGAAAGTACTTAATATTTGAACTTGAGTAAAGAATTTGAAGTGCAACTTTTACTAAATTACTAAAGTATTTGTAAGAAAGGAAGAAAGGAGTCTTGTCACAAGAATTTTACATAATAGGTCCTGCTCTATAAATTTATTTTCCAATGTTACTAATAATTTTGTAATGGAATTGAAAGTGGACAAACGCCAGGTGGCAGTGTGCTACCTGGGCGAAAACAGAGAATAACGTCTATTACTGCAATTATTGTCATAATTGGTAGATAAACAATGTATTAACTGCTAACAAGGTAAACACAAAGCAATTAATCCCTATATGATAGTAGGCTTTAGGTTTTAACTTTCAAAAGTGTTGCTGATAAAATTAAGTATTTTTCCATATTCTTGAACAATTATTATGAATTACACTGAAGTAAAAAAAAAAAACAAAAACGCTGGCATTAATGACAATGGCATTAAAGATATTTCCACTGACTGTCAGTCTCAAGAAAAACAGTAGGCATATATGTTTTTGAATAATTCTGACATCTTCACTGTCTGTGCTGCCGACTGAACAGATACAAACAGCAAGACTCTGTTACATCCTCACAGACAAGTGACGCATTTTCCATCATCGGTATAAATACGCAGCATCATTCTCCGTCAGCAGCCGAGACTCGCAGACCCTCTCTGCAGCACCAAACGGTCCGCTATGCCCTGTTTAAGGTGCGACGGTGTCATGCGCACCGGGCTCTCCAACAAGTAATCCCAGCTCTCCAAACAAATCGGCGTTACCAGCAATGGACAGCACAAACAACACGACGGCCTGGTCTCAGTTTGACAACCTTCACAACAAAACTGTCAAACCTGAAGACGAGGAGGTGAAACTGAGTTATCAAGTGGTCACATCCTTCCTGCTCAGCGCGCTCATCCTGTGCGCAATATTTGGGAACGCGTGCGTCGTCGCAGCCATTGCCTTGGAGCGGTCCCTGCAAAATGTGGCCAACTATCTGATCGGTTCTCTGGCTGTCACCGACCTGATGGTGTCCGTGCTGGTGTTGCCCATGGCGGCGCTTTACCAGGTCTTGAATCGTTGGACGCTTGGTCAGGTTCCATGCGACATCTTCGTCTCCTTGGATGTGTTGTGCTGCACCTCGTCAATCCTCCACCTGTGCGCCATCGCTCTGGACAGATACTGGGCGATAACCGAGCCCATAGACTACTTGAAGAAGAGGACACCGAGAAGAGCGGCGGTCCTAATTAGTGTCACTTGGCTCGTCGGTTTCTCTATCTCAGTGCCGCCTATGCTGATCATGCGCTCACAGCCCAGCATCATGGCTGAGGACAGGGCGAACCCTAAGGAGTGTAAAATCAGGCAAGACCCCTGGTACACAATATACTCCACGTTCGGTGCTTTTTACATTCCGCTGATACTGATGCTGGTTTTATATGGGCGGATATTCAAAGCCGCCAGGTTTCGAATCAGGAGGACGGTGCGTAAAACCGAAAAAAAGAAAGTGTCCGACTCTTGCTTGGCATTATCCCCCGCTTTGTTTCACAAAAAGACCCACGGGGACGCACAGGGCAAGAGCTGGAAAAGAAGCGTGGTTCCTCGGCCGCTGCCGAGCGCCAACGGTGCGGTGAAACACGCGGAGGACGGCGAGTCTCTGGAGATCATCGAGGTTCACAGCAACTCTAAAGGCAACCTGCCGTTGCCCAACACCCCTAGCTCCGTGCCTCTGTTCGAGAGCAGGCACGAGAAGGCGACCGAGGCGAAGCGCAAGATCGCGCTGGCACGGGAGCGCAAAACGGTGAAGACCCTGGGCATCATCATGGGCACCTTCATCCTCTGCTGGCTGCCGTTCTTCATCGTAGCGCTGGTCATGCCTTTCTGCCAGGAGTCGTGCTACATGCCTCGCTGGCTGGCAGATGTCATAAACTGGCTGGGCTACTCCAACTCTTTACTCAACCCCATCATCTACGCGTACTTCAACAAAGACTTTCAGAGCGCTTTCAAGAAAATAATCAAGTGTCATTTCTGCAGACCGTGATGCTTTGAGTTTTTGTGGTGTCATTAGAGACACATCGGATCACTGAGGTTTGATCTAAAGAGATCCATAGGAAAAGTGGAGCAACTCCAGAACCCAACAGCCTGTAACAGAGGCACAGAGATTGTTCTGAATAAAGATAATGATAATAATAACTGTTGATGATCATCGTTAAATATTCCCAGAGATGTCCGTAGTCTATGCATAGATAAAGCTGTGATCATCTGAGTGAAGCTCAGTGTTTCTCATCCTGTTCTGTAATGTTCAATAAAAAATACTTTTCTAAAAATTTGTTTTTTCTGAAGTCATGATTTGAAAATGTATGCCTTTTAAATTCTACAATTCCCTATTCAATTATTTGTGAAATAAGTGGCAAAAATAAGAGAGAAGTGAACGTACATCTCCTTAAGAAAAAATAAATCAACAACAATTATGGTTGTTTATTAATAACTTTTGCATCTCTAATGTGATGCTGCGACTTTTCTTTGTCTTTTAGTATTGTAAATAGAATATTTTTGGATTTGGGACTGTTGGATAGAAAATACCAGCAATCTGCAGGAAACTTGGGAAACTGTGATGAACATGTTTCATTATTTTCTAACATTTTAAAAATCCAACCATAACACATAATGATATAAAAAAAACAGTATTTGCAGCCCTACTCTATTCTAAATACTGTTCTATTTCACTTTATATGTTGTTTAAATGCTGTTAAGTTGTTTAAAGTCAAATGAGCAGCATTTATTCATTAAATGACTAAAATGAACCATTTAGCATCTGCACTGAAAGATGAAAAACTCTCACACTGCCGTGTTGTTCCCAAATATTTATATCATTTTTTTAATTACATGAACGTGGCTGTCAAAT
The DNA here is from genome assembly GCA_032362345.1 of Sandelia bainsii. Taxonomy (NCBI): domain Eukaryota; kingdom Metazoa; phylum Chordata; class Actinopteri; order Anabantiformes; family Anabantidae; genus Sandelia; species Sandelia bainsii. The sequence continues at coordinate 19,740,411 of JAUMHL010000015.1, forward strand.
GTTACAACACCAGCTTCTTCAGATCCTTTCTTGAGTGTTTTCTGTCTTTCAGTGCAGATAATTGTCATCCAACACCTGCAAATGATTTATGGATTCATAAAAATGACAGCATTACACATTCTGCTCTCCATGACTGTAGTGCCCTCCAGCAAGACACAAAACTTTTTCAGTCTTTATGTAAACACCATAAAACTTGACAATGTGGTATAACCCTAAGAAAAAGTTTTTTTTTTAAATAACCCTGTCAGGTATTGTAGAAAATTATTTTAATCATAATGTTTGAATAAAAATAATTGTGAATTTGAATTTGTCACAGTCTTTTTTTCTGCTAAACTTTAATCCCTTGAGGCTAAAAATATGTCATCCTTCTCAAAGTGTCTTCAAACAGCATCGCGGGCCCCCAGATTATTTCCCCGAGGTCCACCTCCACTCTGATCCTCTCATATCATGCATGTGTGAATGTGCTGTATCTCAGGGCTGACTGGGAAACAAAGAAAATCCTTATTACAGTCAAAAAAGAAAATGCATTTTGTCAATCCTGGGTGGTGACACTGACACAGGGAGCGTCTCAGATGTAGTGGGTGGGCAAACAGACATAGACAGGTTCAGAGAAAAGCAGACGAAACAGAAACACGTTTGTCACGGGCTGTCATTAAAAGGTTTGTCGGGTGAGCTTCTTGTAGCACCTCTCTGCCCTTTTCCTCCATCACTCACAGCCTCATAACATATACGTCCATCTTAAAAAGGCTGCGAAGGAGGGCACGCAGATGGATGCTAGAGAGGTGGTCACCATGGCAACATATGGGTGATGCAAACTCCGGGGGCAGAGGGGCAATTACCTGATCAAAGGCCTGTTGTGCCACAGGAATACAGAGGTGTGTATGAGGGGCCCACAGCTGGCAGCTACTCAGACAATAAGCAGGTGTACTTTTTATTTTTGATATTTTTTCACAGTGACTGTCTGGGTTCTCTCAACAAGAAGCCAGAAACTTTCTCTTTTTACTGTTGTTCTTTACTCTAACTCAAAGGTTATTAAAGTAATGTTTCCCCTATTGATGAGTGTTTTTCAGATTTATTCATTTCAAATGTATTATTAATAAGTTAATTCCTGACATTAACACTAAGATATTGCCAGAGTTATAGCCACACATAGGACAATGATTCATACTTCTGCAATGTAAATTCTAATAGCTGTCCTAAATTACTTTAAGTAGTTTTACTCATTTAGCAACAAAATAGACTTCTTACTAGTTAAGTAAGTTAGAGTTAATTGCAGGGTGAAAAAACATTTACTTATTGTTTTGAATTAAGCAAACTTCAAATAATCAGATGCAGTAGCAACAAAGGAGGAAATTACATTACTAGACCAGTGGGAGGCAGTAAAGCAGGAAACTGTGCCTAATCTAGAAAAGTAAAAAACTTGCAAGCTAGTATTAAGCTAGTATTACTGAAGTACCCTGGAACAATTCACACCCGGCACCTCACTGACCCAACACAATTGAAAAGTCAAGAACATTGGCTTTTCTCCACCTGCTCTTGGACCACTGCTGCCGTTTACTAATGAGGGAATTTTTCCACAGTGCACTGCTGCCTGTAAAATATTTCATGTTCACTCAGTGCTTTAGCAGTGAGTCACTTTTTACCATGTAGTATGGAGGGGGTGTGGTTACAAAACCATGGACTATGAAGGAAATGGAAAGTCCCTTTTAGTAATCGTTTGCAGTACTTAATTTACACAACTAATAGTTAGGTGGCTTTTTTTTTAAGCCAGTCGATATAAATGATTTTAATAAGTAAACACAACTTAGTGTGTGGAAATGTCACATTAGTCAGAAAAAGTCAGTTGTTTGAAATAGCAATTCTTAGTAGACTATACTAAGCCACGAGTATGTCTAAAGTAAAATTTCAAGTTATTCAAACTTACCTGTAAGTGTACTACACCAAGCTTAAGCTTTTGTTTGTGCACAATGCAATTCCTAGTTCACTTTACTTAGTATTTTAAGGCAATTCATTTCTTTGCTATTTTTAAGTAAGGTTAGCTAATTAGAATTTACAGTGTGGTCATCTGGAGGCTTTAGTAACATGGAAGCAGTTTGCATTGGACAGTCTACTCAAATTTTATTAAATTAAATATATAAGGTCAAATTTGCTTACAAATAGTTTATGTGTTACTCCACGTGTAGCACCAGAAGTTTTACTACAGTTAGCCAATTGCCAATTACAATTTGGGACTTTGGGAGGGGTGGCATATTTTTTCCCTTTTGTAAAAAATAAGTAAAAATAGTCTGAAAACTGGACACTGATGACACCATTATGATCTCTACAGGTTTATCTCAGCTCGGGACTGCAGCAACACATACTGTACTGTACAATAAGAAACCTTTACTACAAACTGGGGTATAAACTGACACTGCGTTATGGCAAGAGCAGGAGCGAGTGTTATTTTAAAGAGCTAGTAGTCAGAATATTTTTGTGTCTTCTTCTTTGGTTTTGACCATTCTATCAAAAAAAATGTTTCCCCACGTTGGCAATGGAAGTAAATTACCCACTATCACTACTCATATAATAAATATACTTTGTTACAATTCAACCTACCCAAACATGTAATAAAGGATTATGTCTGAACTGTATTGACCCATTTTTGCCACAATTGTTGTTCTGTCTCTTTGGTGACTAATTCCTGATGTTTCCCATCAAACAATAGGATTTATCAGTCAGTCAGATTTTAAATCATTTCTCAAAACAAGATTAAACAGCCTGAGACAAAACATGAAGTTGCTTAGTGAAGCAACTGACAGGAGTTAAATTCCACGAGGTTGCTTGAAAACAATAAAACCACTAAAACATTTTAAACTGTGTTTAAATGTATGACTGCAGATGCTCCTGTATTCTCCAGAGTTTTTTGTCTATTGCTTCCTCAGAGACTGCAGCCGAGTGCACTTGGCTGTAAATCAGCGTGCATATTGAAGGAGGAGGTGAAGAGTGTGGATTAAATTTCATCCATACTCTCTTGAACTGTTCAGTCACGATGATGATGATGTTTCCCCTGCAGGAGAGCCTGTGGCGTTCTGCTGTCAGAGGAATTACGTTACGGTATTTCATAACCTTGCAGGACCCCCCCCAAAAAAACTCTCCTTGTCTTTTTTGGATTTCTTCTTGAAACCGTTGCTGTTAATGAGCTTAGTGGAAAACAGCAAAGCAGGAACCAGCAGATAATTCTTTATAAAAAATGAATCTTTCATGTTAAATAGTACTTACAGTGACTCTGCTGCAGATTTACAGACAAAATAAAAAGCTCCTGCATGTAGAGGTTTTATCTGATAGTGAAGAGTTTTTGCATGTAGAAAAATGAGACAATCCCAAATCAATTTGGTGCAGTCATTGTGGTGCTTTCTTTTCTACTGTCCTTGGGTTGGAATCATGGGAAATTCAATTTTGGGGTTACTTACAAACAATGAATCTTAATCTTAATTAAATGTAACCTAGAAATGTTTTAAGCAGTGCACGTTTTGTGGAAATTAACTACATGTAAAGTAAACACAAGTAACTACAACTGTAACAGCAGCACACAAGTGGAGACATGTAATCAAGTCACCAAAGGTGATTCAGTAATATTTTAGTAAATAATTTACTCAGGTGAGGTGCCAACAGCAGTGTGTGTGTGTGTGTGTGTTAGGGGAAAAAAACCTGTTGTTACACTGTCACTTTAAGCTTTGTCATAATGTAACAATTCATTGTCATTATCTACTCGTAATGCTTTTACATACATTAGTGCCACAAAAAGGCAACAGTAATGTCAAGCGTTGCTCCATAATCCTATTTTCCTCTTCTTAATGCTAATATTAAAATTCTCATGGCTTTGGATCAATGTACTTAATATTTTGCTTTTTAAAGATCTAATTTTATTATCTTCAAGTTATTTGAACAACACAGTAAACGTAACATCATTACTGTTATGCAGTTGCCAAAGTGAAGTAAACTTTGTTTCTTCGCTGATCAAACTTATGTTGATGGGATCATGTTAAAAATGGATTCGCGGTCATGCACAAGTGACTCTCCCGGAGCTATAAGCAAACAAATGAAGTCTTCTCTGTGAGGTCGAAATGTTTCACAGGGCTCCTCCAACAATAATGAAGTCACAACTAATTATGTGTTCATCTTTATTAAATTAACTTCACAATCCTGAGGGCTAGTCTGAGTTTCCTGATGCACTGGTGCTGCATGTGAAGTTGAAGTAAAATAAAAATATTAATAAATACATTTAAACTTAATGAAGATAGTTTGTCTTCAGTATTACAAATCATCTCTTTAACCTGATGTTAAATAAAACTTTTAGTTTAGCAAATCTAAAATGTTTTCTAATTGTGCATTACCTTTTTAAGTAAGAATTGATGAAAACATTGAAGTCTTTCTTTCCACTCTGCTTCCTGTAGTCCCACTAGCTGGGGCTTTGGATTGCTGTACTTCACTGTAAATACATTTTAAATGAACATGATTAATTGCCAGAACCTACATACTGTATTTGGATGGCTTCATATGAGGAGAAAGCAGGCACAGGCTGCAGTGGCACAGGCTGCAGCCTGTAAGCACCGCCACAGGGCGTTATAGGTAACTCACTGACATCATTAGATTGTTTTTTTTTTCTGTTATCCTTTTTACAGCTTTTACTGCAGCCTCATTCAGTTGTTTCTTGTTTTGGTGGGTTACTCCCTTCAATCTGATCTTAAGCAGTTGAAATGCATGTTCAAATAGGTTATGGTCTGGCGATCTGGTGAGTGTCCAGCCTAAAACCTTCCATTTCTTTCTCTCTGATAAAGTCCTATGTTTATTTGACTCAACATCTTTTCATGGTTTGCATCTTGTGGTTTGGCCTCTGGATTGGCGACCTGTCCAGGGTGTACCCCGCCTCTCGCCCGATGACAGCTGGGATGGGCTCCAGCACCCCCCGTGACCCTTACGAGGACAAGCGGTTAAGAAAATGGATGGATGGATGGATGGTTTGGCCTCTATACTTCTGCAAATGAAGTTCTCTTCAAATAGTGGATAGTCATACATTCAGCTCTGCGGAGGTTGTTAGTGATGTGACTGACCGTTGTTTCTGGACTTTTCGCCGCAGCTCTTTTGTCATCAGCTGTTGCTGATTCTCATGACTGACCCATCACAGTACATTGCTCAGTACACCAGTGGTTTCTTTCTTTTTCAAGACATTCAGTTGTGCCCAATGTTTGTACCCTGCCTCTCATTATTTGTCTCTCTTTTCTCACATTCACAATGGCTTGCTTTTGTGCCATAGACAGCTCTCTGTTTCATGTTTATCCATCCCTTTAACAACAAAATGCAAGGCTACAATGTCAGTTAGTTATTGTTTGAACAATTAATCTCACAGTACATACCAGGGTAAAAAGAAATCAGTCATAATTTCCAATACTTGTGCTCATTTAAACTTTGGGTCATCTGATACAAAACAAAATGTTCTATGTTATGTTCTGCAGCAACCACAAATTAATTGGCCTTTCAGTTCCAGTACTTTTGGAGTAGACTTTACATGATATACCTGTTTCTTGGCTAACTAATACTTATTGGTATTGTTCATTCACAAGCTGTTTTGCCTTCTCACTCTCTTGCTTTCTTAAACCTTAAAGCCTGGAGTGTTTTTGGCTCCCTCTGCCTGACCCAGCCGAACCAGTACCAGGTGTGACTGCCATCACTTTGTTGGTTTCACTGTCAGTCATTTTAAGTGAGACATCAAACAGAGGTTCATTGTTTGATGCGTTCGGCAGGTGTTCCTGCTCTTCTCAAGCTGATTTAACAGCAAGATGATAAAGGTTACCTAAACAACTGAATCATTTGGTCTGGATTTGTAGGCTGACTGCATTTACTGTGAATGTAAATTAATTTGCAATTAACTTGCAAAAGGACTAACTTTTTATTTAACTTAGGGAAAACCAAAAACAGGAGAGCCATATCATAAAATCTACTGGTGATGGTGATGGTGATATTTTTGCTTGAGAGATCAGACGTCCTCAAGAACCTCAAGCAAGTCCACTTAACACCAAATCTCCACAAGCATCAAATGGTAGGAACAAACAAGTATATCATTGTTTAGTTTGGAGGACATGCCTCAAGGACAGCCCAGCACTTCCATAAATTAGGTGTAATGAAACATACAGCATTGGACTTAGATATATTTGATTGCAGTTCAGTTCACAGCACTTATATAGTACATAAACATGAATGCATGTAAAGGAAAAAAATCACTGGGATTTATTATAAATGTAATCACTGGGGAGGGATATAACTATGATTTTTAAACAGCTAGTGGGCATCTCGTCCAATCGTCCAATTCCACCATTATCTGATATTTAGTTTTTTTGTTAAGTGATCAATAAACATTAACCCACCTGTGTTAAAGCTTAATAGTAGCAACATTCTAAAAACAGCATAGTTTAGTGTCAGTAAAACACAAGAATGCATTGATCCTACTAACAAATATTTTCTGTGTAGCTAAAGACTGATATACTGTATGTTAGTATTAAAATTAAATTAAGTAAGTATTAAAACACAAATCCAACAACAATAATTTAAATAGCTCAATTCAACTATTGTTTCAAGTGGTTCCTCCAAATGCAAAAAATGGAACTCATACTGACTACTGCAATCTCAAAATTATTCAACCCCCTGAACAGAATCCCTCATAAGACACATTTGCAAATCACCTATTGCCTCAAGCACACCTGGTTCAACTAATCAAGTGCTTGATTAGTTTGATTTGTGCTTGAGATGGAATACATCAAATGTCTGAACTGACTGGTTTGTGAAGTAACAGTTTGATTGCATGTTAGAAATAAGTCAAAATTCAAAAGATCATTGCTTTTCACAAACATGCAAAGGGATACAAAAGATAGCAAAGACACTATAGAGACATTGTTGGAAGCATAGTTTGCAAGTTCATGTAGCAGAAAAAGGAAGTCATCAAGGGCTGCAACCAGATGTCTGAGAAGGCAGGTGGAGAAAAATCCTCAAGTAACAGCAAAAAACCTGCAGCAAGACTTGATGCAACAGGCACTGAGATTTCAGTTTGTACAATAAGGTGCATACTAAATGTTGATGGTTTTCATGCCAGTACTGCAAGTTGTACACCACTACTGACCCAAAAGCACAAGAAAAGTCAATAACAATATGCTCAAAATCATATAGATAAGCCGCAGCAGATTTGGGATTCCACTCTAAGGAGTTCTGTGGAACTTTTTGCGCTTCTAGATCAGCACTATGTGTCGATGAACAAGAACATTGCATAGGTTGAGGCAATAGAAGCACAAGGGCAAGTCATTGTGCGAGAGATGTGGTACACTCTGGACAAGTTGACGTTCACTCGCAGAACTGTGAGGCAACCATTCACACTCACATTCACTCCTGCTTTGGAGCCAATAATTTACCCAAAGGCATGTCTTTGGACAGTGGGAGGAATCTGGATTGCCTGCAGGAAACCCACAGAACCCCAACGAGAACATGTAAACACACAGAAAAGCCACAGCCCGTCAGCAAATTGAAACCCAGGATAATTTAGCTGTGAGTTGAAAGTGCTAAACACCACTGTATATTTTTATTCATGTAATCGTGTACTCAGTGGTATTTGTATTTTCTGCATTTCTGTTTGTTTATCATGAGTCCAAATGTATTATGTTCAGTCACCTAATATGGAACTGTGCTATTGCTAACATACAGAACAATATAAATTTAGTATGTAGTAAAAATAATACAAATTTGTCATAATATTATCCTTTATTATATAAAAAGGATATTGTTATAATAGGAAACTGAGCATTTCTTGGTCAGTCATAGTTGTAGAAATATATTGCTGTGATCTGATGGTGTTATTGTGTGAATATCTCAAAGGCAGCCTGATGAACAAGGTCACAAACTGGCACAGTATTAAAAGGTAAAATCTGTTATCTAAAGCTAGTTTTTTCTCTTAAGAACAGGAAACCCACTTACACATTTACACATGCGAGGTGAACCTTAACTGACCACATATATTGATGTTTAACATTAAAACTGTATTTAATTTTAACAGAAGCATCTATTCTATATGTTGAGGAATTAGAAGCATTTCATGTTAGTTAATTTCATGAAAGTTCACACAGCGAGGAAGACTTGATTGTAAGGGTTTTGAGAAGTTTGTTCCCAAGGACAAGTGTTTTGTCATCTGTTTTGATCACTTGCGAAATGACCACTTGCTGCATCCCACAATTTCCTAAATAAAGAACTTGTTTTGATATTATGCAGCAGTGACAACAGTGAGGGTAATGCAAACGATGACCATTTCCCCTCACTGTGACTGCAGAGATTAGAAAATGAGAAGAGGACAAATGCAATTACCAAGTGACTGTTCTTTAGAGCCAAGGGCAAACTTCAGCTACAGGGACAAACAGTCAATAATAAGGAGTCAGGGTCAGATTTATGATCTAGCTGACTGTCAGCTATCAGTCAACTCTGTTCCACACAGCTAAGTTTTAGGGTTATTTCAGGAACAAAGACATAGTGTAATTAATGTGACACTTCAAACCAGGTTTATCTGATCTCACACAAGTTTATCCCCCCACACTGTCATCGCCATCTACAGACTAAGACAGTAATAGCTTCTGCAATGTTTACACCTGTGCCTGTAGGCAAAGAGAGATCCAACTGCAGGATGTTCAACTGCTAAACATTTGTTCACACAATTGGAGAATCATCTCCCAAAATTCACTTTTCTGGCCAACCATAGCCACCTTTTTGTCTGCCTGACATTTATTCCTCAGCAAAGGTAGTGGACACAACATGCAGGCCTGCAGATAACTGTCCTGGTTTCAGAGCAGACATGTCAAAGAGCCTAGAGCCACTAGATCAGCTGCAACACATTAGGTATTACATACCCCATTTCCATCAAGCCAGTTCCAGGGCTGGTGCTCTAGTCTAGAACCAAGAACTGCTTACATAATGGGCTGCTGCCAAAATAAAGAAGTAGGTGAATCTATCACTACAGAGCTATTTGAACTGTTTCAAACATTGCAGTTATTAAAAATAAAAGAAGAAGAAGAACAACAAATTGTGTGTTTCATATACATAATTGTGAATACTGGTATAACCCGGCCTACTAGTAATTTAAATTTACCTTAATAGAAGCAAGTATAACAAACAGGCATGAGCTACATATGAAACAGTTCATATATTTGCACAGACTTTCTCTAATGTAATGTTACAACACTTCAATTCACTGTTGTACTGAGAAACTGATATCAATTACCACAGTACAGTGCTGAATTTACTATATATCAATGTTTATATACCAAGATAATTGAGGTATAAGTATTACTTAAAAATTGGCTAATACCTCAGTGGGTTAATTGATACAGAGAGGGGCACCTTTGATTTAGGAGAGCTCCTACACATGCCAGCCCCCAACCCTCCACATCACTCTACACAGTCCTGAGGCCAGGCCTCGCTTACCTGTTGTTACCTCACTCTTCTCTGACCCTTCTAGCAGAATTCCATGATGTAATTATCTTTCAAAGAAAGTTGGAGTTAGTTGCAGAACTTCAAGACCGAATGCCTCCCCCTGGTGGATAATCTGCAGTCTGCTTATTGTGAAGATCACTTCTTAGAGGTGACTTGCATATAAAACGGATTCAAATGATACAGCAGCCGTGCGTGAATAATGTAGGTTCCATTTAAAGCCTGCTTATATTAAATAAACTCAATAGTAAATCAAAGACATTTTATACTTGCCTATTTGCCTTTATGAACCACTCTGATGAGAATGGACCCATGCATATTCTCAAAACGAATAAATACTATATGATATTCATCTTAAATTAAAATCAACCTGATCCAAAACACAAACACATTCATGTATTGCATGACATTCTCTCATTTTCTTCAATTCCTGCCACAGTATGTCATTATAAATATCTTTCCTTCTCAGTTTACAACAAATTAAGAGACAAAGCTGCACTACATGCACAGACTGAATTAACAGGCTTTTAGTATGGAGACAGTGCCCTCACTAGCAGACTCAGATAGAGAAACGACTAAAGAGGCACATCACACAAGGTCTCGGTTTTTACCCCAGCAAGGAGAAAACAACAAACCAGCATCAACTAAAACAGCTTTGCTCATGAATTTACAAACCAGCGCTGCGTTATTAATGAGAGACCTGAAAACCTGCTTAAATATTGAAAGAAAAATCTACTTAACAGCTTGTTATGGTCAAGATGCTACTTGAGAGAATTATCTGTGCTCATTTGTAAATTCTCAGTTTGGTAACCATTGTGTGACACAGTATATGTGGTTTTATTCCAGTGTTGCACCAGCACCATTTATACTGTGTGTTTGTTGACTGCTGTGTTTGAACTTGTTGAGACAGGTTAACAATTAAAAGAACAACTGACATAGAGACGGACTCTGAGGAAACAGAGAATCGGAGGAGATCCTGCTCTGGAAAATCAGCTCAGGAAGTGCCTCCCATCTGAGGAAACAATGAGCTCAGTGATAATTCCCAATATGCCAACCTACATTCTTATGTATAAATACAATGGTGGGGACTTGATGTATTTGAGTCTTTCGCTGTGGATCATTGCAGTTAGCTTGCAATTTACATTGTAGAATGCAGGAAAAACTACTTTCAGTATTCCCTCAGTATTCACTCCTCTACTAGTACTAGTTAGGCCAAGGTGAGCATCTTAACTTAGCAAAGAGACTGGAAAAGTAGTTGTGTTTGAATTACATTTCGCTCCACACTGTAAATTCTAAAAACATAAATTACTGAAGGATATTTCACTTGAAATGATTTAGTTGATTGAAATAGTGATTCTAAATAGTATATACTAAGTCAAGTATATCTGAAGTAAACGGTGAATTGCTAAGTATAGTTTTATTTAGTTATTTAAACTCAAGTGTAATGCACTACACTAATAAGCATTAATTAGCACAAAATACTATTTGTAGTTCACTTATTTGTTTAAGGCAATCAGGTGCATGCTCTGTAAGATTAACTAATTATAATTTATTGTACAGTTGTTTCTCCTGTTGTTCTCTATTCTCCAAAGAAGAAAGAAAAGAATGAAAGGACCAAATTGTGGCTAACAGTGCTCAAAACTGGCATAAACACACCTTTTGCAACGCTGAGAGTGTTGAGAGAGTGCTGAGTGTATGTGTAGCCCATTTCTCAGAGGACAATTACCACAGTGGGAGAGTTGCTGTGAGAGAAAGTCTGAAAAGCAGTTGTGTCATCACCAGCTGAGCTAACAAGAGCAGACAAAGACGTAAGTGCAAATAAACACATAGTGCGTGTTGTTATTCATGAATCAACCAAGCTGAAGTTCCACATAGATGTAACAGTATTGCTAGAAAGGCTGCAGTGATTATAAAGCAGTCAGCAGCTCACTTACAGTAAAACAGGCACATTTGCCAAAAGAAACAAATGTATATGCAAAGATACAGTATTCCTCAATATGTTGTACATAGAGATAAGATCAAGTAAATATCTCTTATGGAGTACCACAGGTACAGGGGAATATTTACAGCAGCCATGACATATTCTCACATCCATATGGTCGCATCAATAGTGATTCAGGACAGACTTGAGAAATCTTGACTTTAACCGGACCTTTAAGGTCTGTTAAGTGGACAAGTGCCTTAAAACATTTGTTTGTTTGTTTTCAAAAATTCTAGCAGAGAATAAACAGCTAAAAGACTGAGGATGATGCTAGAGATTGTGATGCTTTGAATAATAAGCTTTTGTCAACTAGTGAACAGTCTTTCTTCATGTTAAAGTTTCCTATTTAACTCTGAAGGTTTCAGAATAGACACGGTGTTGTTAAAGTTCTTGAGGGAAATAAACTTCCACGGTCTGTTTCCACCAGTCTGAATTAAGTGACAACACTCGCTCTCTAATAAAACTAAACATAATTATAGTCAAAGTGTTTTGTTCTTAAACTTTTTTTCACAGGTCTGGCACAAAGCTTTGTACTTTCTAAGCAATGGTAGATAAATGAATTCAGTGGGACACAAAACCCAAACTTCATTTTTGAAATTTTGGAGAGCACTGAAACCAATACTTATCGATGCCTTGAATGAACACATTGTACACTACGGTGTCCTTCTCAAATCTGAATGATTCCAGTCATGTTCTAAGTCAGAGGTCAGAGAGACGAGTGTTCAAACAGAATGACTGTCGAATGGTTGGAGAGGCTGGAGATCCTGGAGGGCCTGAAAGCTCCGACCCGAGAGTAGACGTCTGTGTCTGAGCAAGCTCCCCACGACAGGTGAGGGCTGGGTGGGGTGGTGTGGATAACAGGCAGTGGCAGAGGCAAGGTGAGGGCAGGAGGTGTTGGGGGGAGAGTAGGTGGAGGGTGGACAGGTGGTGGAGGTGGGGCAGGAGGTGAAGGAAGTGGCAGTGTTGGTGGAGAAGACACTGGTGGGGGTGGAAGTGGGGGATGGGGTGTTGCTGTGGCTTCGGGTAGGACTGACGAAGTAACATCACAGATGACCCCATTCTTGGCTGGTGGGTCCTGACAGGACACAGGGTGTTTGAGCGTGTAGGTGGCGGTGTGGTAGAAGCTGTAGTACTCCAGCGCGTGCCTCGCTCTGGCCAACCGCAGTCTAAAAGACACAACACACAACAAACCGTTATTTTTCTTTATTTAACCACCTTTATTTTAACCAGGTTCAACCTGTGTGTGCCTGTATTTGTGAGAGAAGCGGTATTTGCACAGGACATGAGAACAGTCAGAGAAGGAACCATCTTAGTGATCCATTTCAAAGTTATTGAGTGCACTGTGCTCATGGGAACTCTCAAAGCCATAGTAATGGTTTGATACACTAAAAAGCCAGGAAACATTGAGCAAACAGGATGCACCTGATCAAAACTGGGACTGTTACACAAAAGGAACTCTAGCAATCTCAGTTTTTGATTTTTAAAGAATTTACAAACATATATAATGGAATATTATTTTATTTCAAATTAGATTAACAATGCAATAAAGTGTGCGTAAAGCAAAGCCAGACATTAATTTCCCTTTAGTAATTTATGGGAAAAATAGACTAACAGTAAACAGGAGGAAACAGCAAAATCTATTTTACTGGGTTTTATGTTGGGGATTCAGTTGGTTTGTTACACCATGTATTATTCTGTGACAAAAACACACCTGTGTCTCAGCTTTAAGAGTTTGTACAGCAGCAGAAGAATCACAGCTCCAGCCAGAGTCACTAGAAGCACAGCTACCCTCACATCCAAGCATGATTTCCCAGCAACTCCGGGTGAACCACAGGTATTAGGCGGCTGTGGTGTTTGTGGCTGGAAGGATTCCTCCATCCCTCGCTTTGGGTTGATGATGGCTCGGACGAGGATGGGCTGAATGGTGTCCAGCAGGATTGGGTGTCTAGGCTGGGGAAGGACCTCGAAAGAGTTGCTGCTGGTGACCTGGTGATCAAACTGCATCTCTGCCAGGTTCGATTCAGCGGGGGGGACAAGTTGAGTGTTGCTGGCTGTAAGACAGTTCCTCATGTTGAATAGAGATGCTTTCTCTAAGCACCTGACACTTAATTTAATTTAATAAATAAATAAATAAATTCTCAACACTGCATAAATGTGGTTACAGGCGTAATGAGTACATTCTGCATCACTAATACTGTACGTGTGGTCACAAAAAAATGACATGAGATTTGCAATCAAAGACAGCAATGACAGATTTTTCCAACACGGTGGTCAGTTACACTTTAGTGTCATAATTCAAGTTTTGTTAACATTATTAATATTATGAAATTAAAAACTGTCACAAAGCCTGTGTAAAACGTTAAGTGTTTCCTGGTTTCTTGCTAAATATAATATGTTGAGTTGCAAGAATATGCTGTACATGTTGAGTGTATTTCCTTTGTAATAAAAACATTTAAGTAAATTCTTCATATTTTGATTTTAAATAACTGTTTTCTTGTCCATTTTGGCCAAACATGACAACACTGACTTATCATCACCTTTTTAGCTAATATGATGAATTTTTTAGCAAGCAGCTGCTTATTTACACATTCCACCAACATTATTGTTCCACCTGTCAAATTTAAGTCCAATATTCACTGTACTTCAGCTCTGTTTCTGATCTTAACCAAATCTTGAGGGAAATATTTGCCTCATTAGCTGCTAAATGTTCCACAGTTCCTAACTGTGGGTCTCAGCGAAACTGCCTGCTACAGCCATGAATGCTACTATGAGAGCCACGAGAATGCACCTTAACAATAAAGTTGTGGTTCAGGATGACTGTCAGTCTTTGGAACGCCATGAAAACACAGACTGAATTGCTTTTAAGGACCCACTTTCATAGCACAGCCAACACTCCACAAATCTACAGGGTAATTTTAAGTTAAATTATGACTTTGATAAAAATAAAAAAAACACGTATTAATTCACAAACAGTCATGATTTATTTCAATTTAACTACAGTTTTTATACAGGTGAAAATACATTAGATTAGTATATTAAAGTGGGCAAATAGAAGAAAAATGGCTTAAAATCTTGCAACTGCAACTAATTTTGTGTTAAAATTTTACAAAAAAGATGTTCAACTTACATCATTCAAATCTGATGGAGTTGTTGGTAAATTCAAAAGAAAAACAAATGCGCAAAATAGAAAACGTGAACACGCCAAGAGCTCTGGTGTGGCTTTCCAGGACCAAATGCAGAGTCCTGAGCACATGCCAATGGGAGGAAGCCAGTGAAAACAGCAGGAAGCAGTGCGCTTCCCTAACACACAATACCGACATTTGATTGGAGAGCACTTCCTATTGCCATGGTTACAGGAAACTGCTCAAGGATGTCTTTTTTTACAGACTTCATTTTGAGTTGCGAACACAGACATACTGAGAACAGTAGTTTACAGTGGGTCCTCTGAGGGGAAGAGCTACTCTTCCAGTCCACTTCTTGCTATAAATGTTATTGCACTTCATCCACGTAGGATACGAAAAAATTACATTTTATACATCTTATTACATGTACAAAGTGTTACATAGGATGAGAGTCAACAACTTGCAGCACAAAAAGAAAGCTTTACAAGGCTTCTTTATTTTGATAAATCCAGGAACTAAATACAAAATAGAGTAGCGGGTGGTATACACAGTCTGACCTGTAGATTTGAGCTTTATCTGGGTAAAAAAGTAACAAATTGAACAAAGGCAGTTTCAAAGTGAAAAGGGAAAAGGCTGTTTCAGTACAATTGAAGCAACCCCACATTAGTCTTGGCTGTGCCAGCACAGGTTAACAGATGCAGAGAGATGGTGGCTGCTGTGAAAGGCTGGGTGCTATCTGATTGAGCCAGTATTCAGCGGAAGAATAAATGACACACGGGCACAGAAAGAAGCCCGCTCCAACGCAAGTCCCGCTCTCATTTATCTGTCTAATAAGTTTTGATGTTGGGCCAAGCTAAAAGGGAGAAACTCTTAGCTTTCACTCAATATCCTCCAACAATCCTCTGATATTGAAGAAGGGAGTAATATTAAAAGATCTGTTATCAGAGACTCAATTGTAGTTCAGGAGGGAGATGATCTGCCCAAACAATGTGCCAGAAAAGGATTCAGGAGCTGTGCCATTCCTTTAAAAAAAAAACAAAAAAAAACAGGACAATGGCAGAAATAAGTATCTGATATCTTAAATTAGCTTATTATTGTAAATATAACTTTGATGTTAGATTAATAAGGCTAAATTCAGCTTTGGGGGAGAGCCATAAGTACAGAACATCTTGTATACAGTATACAGTTCTTGCCACTTTGTCCTTTTACTATGTCAGGCAAATGGATGCTAGAACATTTAGATTTCCTGGATGAACGTGAATCTCTTGTAACTGACTCCCTTAGCACAGTTCACACAGTAAATGATGAAGTCATAAGTACGTTGACACAACACACTGAACTGCTGTACACGCTGAACACTGACCTCCTTTGTTATGTGTTCTTCACTGCAGTGTTTCTAAAAAAGAGCATTTTGTATAGGTGAAAGCTTGTTATCAGTCGGTGAAATTTTAGAAGACGTGTACAGTAATTAACAATGAATGAGATCAACATGATATTGATGATGATGGTGATGGTGATTAGTGTTTAACACTGCCTCATAGCAAGAAGGACATAGGTTCAACACAGGGTACACTGTGTGACACAGGTCGGCTGGGTGCCTTTCTGTTTGGAGTTTGCATGTTCTCCCTGTGTCTGCGTGGGTTCTCTCCTGGCACTTCGCTTTCTCCCACTGTCCAAAGACATTATTATTATTAGTAGTAGTATTAATAATTCTTATGATAATTAATGTCATGACATTGAAGGCGATGGTGATGAGAATGAGGGAACACGATGGGGCTGACAGTGACTCTGACAAGCATGGGAGGGATGATGACGATGATTATAGCAGTGACACTGATGATTATGGTGAGAATGCCAGCAATGGAGATTTAAAAAAATCTTTGTCAATACATTTAATTCATAGGTCTATGAAGATTCTCAGTCATCCAGGTGAAGTTATCTGGAAGTCACTACTCATCCAAGTAGTTTCATCAGTATGATGAGTAGTGGAATGTTCACATTCAGATTTAATCTGTGTGTCTCCAAATTGAGAGAAGAGCTGTTCATAACACATACATGGCAGAACAGTGGTAAATTAATTATCTAAATATGTGAGCTTACTGTAGTATTATTAAACTTAACGCACAATGAGCCCTCTTATAGTCCTCTTTTTACAGACACCTCGCTAAAATGGTTTGTCCCTTCCTCAATTTAAACTGAACTAAAGAACACTGCGCAAAATGTGTTCCCTTTTACACAGGTAATGACACCCCAGTATTACTGGCACTCTCATTGAATGTGATGTACAACACACCTTGGCTATATATCACTTTCAAAACAATAATAATGACAAATAGAACATACTGATGTGCTTTTGCTAGTTTTGAACATTTAAGAAATGATTTGGATTCAAACAAAGTTGATGCACATACATAACCATAAATAATTATGGTCACAGATTCTGTTTCCTGCAGCAACATGTGGGATGAAAAGTTGGTAGCTACCTGATGCAGTCTCCAGTCTTTTACTCAGACATCGAGACGGATAACTCGCACTGCCTCTCATACTACCTCTCAAGGTGGCCTGCCTCCCGCTTACATATCAGATCTTTTAATTTCTTATAATCCGTCACGAAATTTGAGATCCTCAGGCAGTGGGCTTCTGTCTGTCCCAGCATCCCGGTTAAAAACCAGGAGAGGCAGAGTCTTTTCTATAAGGGCTCCATGACCTGCCTGAGGAAATCAGGCTGTCTGAGTCAGTGTTGTCTTTTAAGTCCTGTCTCAAAACACATTTTCCTCTATGTGACACACTTGTTTAGGTTTTAATTGTTTATTTTAACTATTTATTTATTCATTTTGTGTGTGTAATTTTAGCTTTGTATTTTTCTTGTTTTATTGTACAGCACTTTGTACTGTGCTTGAAAAGTGCTTTATAAATAAAGTTATTATTATTATTAAAGAAGAGTTAACAATGATCCCCCATGGCGGTATGGCACCTTTTATATAGAACGGTGAGGCAGTGTATTGGTGTGGTAAACTCACCGTGAATGGAGATACAGTGCAAAAGTGGCTCATCATTCATCCTTAACACCATCAAAGCTGTCACAGCATTTTTATTATCAGCCAAATATCATTCAGTCTGGGGAATCAATTTTTTTCTGGTGTGTCGAGTGGTCTATTAAAATGAGTTTTCAGGTTTTCAGCAACAACATTTCTTTTCATAAATAGTAAGTCACTATTATTCTGCACAATACACATCAATTACTTTCTACTGAAGAAATAATCCCTATGAAAACAGTGTGAGAGTGTGTCCTGAGAACCCCCCCACCCACACTGAACAAGGACTGTCTGTCCTCACAAATCCTCATTTAACCCCTGTTAATTGAAACTTGATGAAGATGAAAATGAACTGGAGGAGAGGATGATGATATTGTGATGGGACGATGACGATGATGATCTTGCTGTAATGGTGTTTGATAATGAAGAGGATGAAGATGACGCGTTCAGGCGACGGCACCTGCGGCAAGCATAATAAAGAGTGTCGTGTGAAAGGCAGTGTGGAGAGAATCCTCCAGTTAATGATCCCAGGGATGTAAATCTATTCATGAGCTCTTAATGTGAAGAGCTAATGTGGCCGTTTTCATCTGAATGTGGAGCTGCTGCTCTGACAGGCTGATGGAGCCGGCAGACGTCTGAAGTAGGAGTTCAGTGATTGGACTTTTTTTCCCTGTGTGTATGACTAAAGACTACCAGGGAGCTGTTAAGTGCTCTTTGACTGGCCATCCACTGTTAATCCACATTGTTAAATGCAAAACTGTTCAACATGTTACTCACTGCGACGACCTTCAGTGTTTAAGTTTGATGGAGTGTGGGGGAAGAATGACAGGAAGAGAAAGAAATAGATGATATGTGCATACAGAGTCAGTCTGCCTATATGGAAAATTAAAAGTTCGATTAATGTTTGATTATGCAATCTCTTATGTTACTGTTGGTTCATTTTCAAAAAGGTTTGTTTTCGGTTCAAAGACATTTTCTTTGAAATATAAACAAGCAGGAGGAGATGGAAGAGTGTATAATGAAATAAAATCTTTCAACAAATCCTCCAAATTTAATGCCCTTATAGGTCTTTTGTCCCAACCCTCTCATTTGACTAACGTCAACGTTTGTTGTAAGAGCACCCTCACGTACGGAGTCAGGCATACACTGCCACCAAAATGGAAGCTGGTCGCTTATTTTAGCCCCAGATGGTCAAACACAAAGCTATTTGGTTAAGATTACGCATTGAAACGTCTGGGTCAGGTTTAGACACAAAAAAAAAATACTTCTTTAGCTTCACAACGTTCATCATATGACTTGCACCAGGTGACTGGATTGCAACCGTGCAAACAATGTGATTTGGTTGTAATTAAGCATAAAGACATCAAGGTTGGATTCAAAATCCAGTCTCCTGTGTGAAAGTCCAGTGCTTTGTTGTGCCACCCATTCACCTCAACCTCCTCCTGGAAAACCATGAGGGTTTACATATTTGGTGGCTGTGTAATATTCACTCCAGCTGCTACATGTCGTAAAACGTATATGATGATCATTTTTTTGCTACTTAACAAATGACCTAATTTCACAGAATGTAAGTCTCAAATCTTTGTGTACATGTTTGTGTACCTATTTCATGTGTAGTTATATGATATGTATACTGATGGGATTAATTTTCCATTTAATATCAACCATCCTTTCTCCAACTTACAACTTTACTATTTATATAAATTATTTAGATTTAGGTATTGATTTGAATGGTATAATTTGGGTATTCTGTTGTTTGCAGATTATATGATATGATGATATGATTCTGATTTTTCTAGCTGAATCAGAGAGGGCTTTTCCATTGCCTTATTTAATAATGCCGTGTTAACATTGTAATTGTATCATACACAATAAACAACTTAATGGTTATACTAATGGATGATATATAATATTAATACTTTATTTAAGGGATAAATAAAATCGTATTTCAAACTAAATGCAATGATACATTCTCACTACCTTAACAAACACATACCTAACATTAGATAAATACTGATATGAGCTACTATCATATTGTAACATCACGCCCCAAACCTTGTAATAACACACTGATTTTTAACTTAAAGCACTCAGATGTCAGCACTTGAGGCACCTGAAAAGACGCTGAACATCACTGTGCTTGACAATATTTACAAGCAGAGAACACCAAATGTCACCAACATTACTGCTGTCATTTTGCTAGTGAGACTCTCTACTCATCCCAGAATGCAATGTGCTTTTTACTCTGACATCATTGTGAAATAATAATAATAATAATAATAATGAATACTTTATTGATCCCCTTGGGGAAATTGTTGTTTGGACAGCTGCTAGAC
>JAUMHL010000015.1:19774735-19785448 GCA_032362345.1 Sandelia bainsii
TGTAGGTGAACTGCTGAGTCCTGTCCTGATGAGCTGGCTCTTCTGTGTTGTGCCATGCGTTTATGGAGCTGCTGCTTTTCCTTAAATTGGGTTTTTTATTGCAAAGCATATTCTGCATGATTTCATACTGATTTATCATCTCCTTCACTTTAAACATTATTGGCATTTTGTATTAATAAATGATCATTGTTTGCCAAAGACTAAGACACTGGTATCTCCAGTTATCTGCTACTATACATTAAGGTAATCACACAGTGTGAATATGTTGTTTGGCTATCACTGGAAAATACCATAAACCATAAACAGTATGAAAAACAGGTTCTAATTGGAACTATTATAAATTTAAGATGATTTGTAGTGTATTTTGAACTGCCTCCCACTCTGCACGGTTCAAGAAAATTATGAATCTCTTGTTCAGTATATTCTGTACCTTGTCAACTAAAAAACACACAGTGACGCAGAGTCCTCTGGAGGTCCATGTAAAGAAATAAGTATAGACAACAGCCCGTACATCTGTCTCTGGCATTTTCCAGGTCTGAAATTTTGCAAGATTCTGAAGAAAATAAAGTGTGATTACCTGTCATGACATATTTTATTCACTGAAAGAAAGTCTGTCCTCTTGATAATCATAAAATGCCACACTGCCTGTCATTCACAGATCCCTGCTCATTTGTGTCTTGCAGTTTTTTGTGAAGTTGGAAACAGACTGCATCTCCCACTGCTACCATCTGCCAGTCTACAACAGCCTAACATAGGTTTTCACACTATCTAAATACTATAAGGTAAAAAAAAAAACCAAAAAAGCCAGCAGGAACAAGCAATGACCTGAAACATCCTCTAAATAGTTTACAAGACAAACAAACATGTAACATAAGGACTTGTCTGTATCTCAAAGGAATCAACCTTCCATTCACGAAAACCACTATGAGCCATGTGGGAACGCTGTGAGAGTAATTAAAAGAGTATAAAATTAACACTTTTGCATTTGTGAACTAGTAAGAGTTTGGGATGTCTCCATACACTATTAAGATCCAAGGGAGATCTTTCTATTAATTACAAAAACTAATTAAGGTAATTGGGTTACACTGATATGACAATCTGGGACTTAATTAAATAACAGATGTCTATGATAAAATGATGGCATTCATATATTCATACATTCATAGTTTCATACCTACAGATAAAATAAGATTTAAATCAGCATAATGTGAAGACAGACACAAAAAGTCACTTATAAAACATGCCCCAGAGTACAAATTTCTACATCAACTACACCGTGTCATTTCCAGTTAAGGATCATTGCATGAACAAGACTGGAAAATTAATACTACAGCTTTCTCAATTTTAATCTGGATTGTGTCTAATGCAACATGCAGTCAGGTCCGTGAGTAATGGAAGATAGGTTTTTTGGAATTTGTCCTCTGTACACCACCACATTGAATTTGAAATGAAACACCCAAGATGTGAGCAAAGTCAACACTGTTAGCTTTAATTCAAAGGGTTTGACAAATGTGCGGCATTAACCATTCAGGAATTACAGCCATTTTCATACACACACCCACATACGCAAGATTTAACTGTGCCAAGGCATATGAAAAAAAAGTCTGATGAATACTGGCAGCACATTCTATGGTCAGATTAAACCAAAGTAAATTATTTTGGATCAGATGAGATCCAGCATGGCCAGGACATGGACCAGGACTACCACAGTGAGTGTATAATGCCCACTCTGAATCAAGGAAGTGGGAGTGTGTCGATTAGGCACTGCTGCCATTATGAATGCAAGTTAATCAAATAATGACTAAAAAGGTGACTTCCTGCAGAGCTTCTCTCCAAAGATTTGTACAAGACTGTCCAGTTGCCCTAACCTTAGACACACTGAATCTGTCATCAAAAATACTCAAAGAAAAATTCAAAAATTCAGCAGACTAAAATAATTAAATCTCACTAATGAAGGATGTACTGACTTTGGTGCAACTGTTTCTTAAAAACAGACTTTCCATTATAGTTTAATTATTGGTTTTATTCTGGATATAAATAAATAAAACTGCATTTAATTGGCAGGAGTTATTGGCCAGGGTGTACTTACTTTTGTTAAATTATTTAATGTTTTGAAGTTTAAAGGAGTTTAAAAGTTCATAGTGACAGAAAAATTTAGTCACATTCAAATTGATTTTGTACATGGTCAGACTGCTGGCAAAGATAATTGTACTTTTTAAAATATATTTATTGGGCACAATGGTTAATTATGCTTGTGTGTGTTCTTTTTGGTTGAGGATCTCACAACCTAGTTTTGATCATGATTAGAAATGATATATGTAATGTCCCTGCTCTTCTTATATTGCTGTCATCTCCCAGAAGCTGTTGATTGATCACCATTATCGACCCCGATCTTCGTGAAGACTTGAGACTTCATCGCAACAATGTGCGAGAAACAAAGTTTTAAAAAAATAGTTTTGCCTCAGCTGGGGAGGTCAGAAGTTGCTCAGAAGGTCCAATATGTCATTTATCTAACTGCGTCCAGGCTGTAGCTGCTGCAGCCACCACTGCATCAATCATCACATCCCTCCCGTCAATATAAATGCAAATCATACAATCTGGTAAGGCTGTATGGATTACGACTTAGTAGTAGACCCGCCTGAGCAAAATGATGCTGTGAAAGGTCACTGGCTCATTAAGTTCGGGCGATTGCCCAGACTGGAAGAGAGAGCTTAAAGGGGATGAGCTGACTCGTCTGTACACTGTAAAGAGCAACAATATTGTTTTTTTTTCAGATGTACAGAGCTGGGATTGCTGCATCGGGTGCCAGCTGTATAAAATGTGTCAAATCCCTTACAGTGAGGTAAACCTGCCCAAGAGAACTGTGTGACCTTCTGTCATTTCAATCACTGTTTATATACATATACTGTGAATTTGGTTTATTTCCTATCTTGTTTTATCTTTTGCTCAACTTTCTGTATTTAGATTTCTGCTTCTTGATATGTTAACGAATGTGATGATTCGTTACCTTGAAACTTTTAAATCAAACAAGAAGAATGCAAGAAGAAAAAAAAACTTTGAACCACTTTGCAGGGAAAAAAGTGTGTGAGCACATGACTAGAATGACTAATGACAGAAAATAGCCACTGCACATATTCAGGAGCCTCGTTGGCCAGATTATATTTTGCAAATTAATTTTCACAACGTGACTGGACTTAGGATAAGCTCCTAAGTAATACAGTGAGCCACGCACACATAAACACACAGGTACCATTGTCAGGATGATTTATGTAATATTATCTCACTTGTTTCATTTTAATTGAAATTGAAATGAATAATTTTTTGATGTGGGTTTGCCAACTGTTGATTTATTTATTACAATGTACAACATTTTAGCTGAGAAATGTCAAAAAAATATAATGATCTATAATATAACTAACTGAGTGCAGAACTTTTTTTTCTTTCTCAGTTTGTAGAAGCTTTAGTCCTACTCTGTTTTCAGTGCTCCAACATAAAGAGGGTTTGTCCCTACTTTCTCCTATGACCCATAGGAACATCCCTTAAAATTGCACTTCCCTGTGGCAGCAGACATCTATTGAAACGGCACGATAATGGTGGCAAGCGTACTGGACACTCCCTTGTCCTGGAAATGATCATAAACACTATTACATTTGTGAAACCGTCATGGTTTGGTTACGTTGAGCAACGAAAACATTGTCTGCGAGCCAATCTTCTCTGATTGGCTCGCAGACAATGTTTTCAATGACATTTCAATGTTTTCTGGCTGCAGTACTTATAACCAGCCATGAATCAAGCTATCACTGACAGACAATATAACATCCACAGAAGTTGATTTATAATTTGCAAATACCAAACACTGCAAATGTAGAAATAAGCTGAGCAACTTAACACATAGTGTAGGACTTGTCAATAGTTTGCTCATCCACCTGGAAGCTTGTGTGAGCTCTTAATTTGGACTGCAGTACCCCCTTTAAACACTCAGTGTCAGTCCTACATATTGTTCCTTTAGACAGCACTCTGGTCCATGACTCCATACTTAACATTGATTTTAGACTAATAATCAAATAAAATGCTGCTGATAATCCTGCTCCCATAAATCTTGTTAGTTTTTCTGTCATTATTATGTCATTTCTGACATTATAACATGTATAGAATGTAAAAAATCCTGTGGGCATTATCTCATAATATTCAGAAGCCCTTTCAATTTTAATGACTGTGATCTTGAGATAATCTAGTGCCGCCCTTAGGACAAGCATCTGGACAAATTTTATATTTTAAGGCTACAGATAATGCAAAATTATCAATGTGTTGTTAGTTTTTTTAATATGTCTTAGCGTGTATACACAAAGCAGTCATGCACACACAAACAGATGGGCACCTCTTTTCTGCACTTAATTTAGTAGTGGCTTAACTCCAGCCCAGTGAAACAGTCCATTTAAATTGCAGACCTTTCTCCACTTCAGGGATAATTACCCCCATTATTCTTTTGATGAAGTGGCACCTGAAAAAACGCTTTAATGTTTCACTCTCTTTGTATTTTGCAGCAGCAACGCCTCCTGTGTTGCATAAAGCAAAAAGTTCTTTTGAAACAAAAGTCCTAATGACTGTTTGGGCGCCAGTTCAACTAAATGTCCACACAAACTGCAGTAAAGAAACACTAAACTCCACCTGCTGCTTCTTTGTGCCTTTAAAATATCATTTTGACAATGTCCTTATCTTTTGCACACTGTAGGACTATAAGTGTAAAACAAAGAAAGAAATATATTGTTATTTCTAATTAAGAAATCGCCAGCCCCTCCTTCGCTGCCATTCTCCACAGAGGTTTCAGTGGCACGGCAGCCGTCCTCATTTGTTTTGCAAACTAATTCAGGGCTATCAGCAGCCAGGCAGATTAATTAGGCAATCAGTCGGCAGCAGAGGGAGTTTGTCACAGCAAGGTCACTGCATGACCATGTCCATTATTCCCATCTCCTACTGAGGTATATGTAAACCTCTTGCTGTTGGCCTTTATCAGTGAAAACAAAATGTAGCAGATCTATAGCCGAAATGTCTTAACATCACTGTGCATTTCAGGATTTTGGTCTTACTATGCTTGTTTTAGCTTGTCCTTTGAGAAGCTAAAACCAGAAAAACCAAATAATCACCTGTTTCAAACTTACATGAGGTAAAGGGGCCAACAGGAAGTTAGTTACTGTAATTTTGTGGCTGTGACACACAGCTCATGGTGGCAGTTAAGTGTAAAGATCCAATTACTTTTTTATGTCAAAAATTTTACTCTCTCAGAATCCAGACAAAGGGCATTTACACGTTTTTAATTCAGTTTCACAACCACTTTCCAACAATATCGTTATCGCTGACTTCTGACCCAAATTAACATTTATAAATCCTCATACAATCATAAAAAAAATGCTGACTCCCAGAACTCGCCTGTGAGTCATCCCATTTCTGTTTCCTTCAGTATTATTGTCTGTACATCAACCCATATACTGGAAACAGGACAAGCCAACAGCATTTTGTTAAAAATGCTAAATAATGGGTTTAGGATTAGGCATTTAGTCTGCAGATGTAGCCTGCAGTGTAACTCTCTTAATCCTTAAATTATACTTCTTATTAAAGTCCTCCAAAATCATTATGCAAAGTGTAGTTCCAAAATTTAGAGCAGGATTACTCCCCAAATAGAAGTAAAAAAGAGGAACAAAAGAAGTGACCATACTATTAGTGGTGTATAAGCAATGTTTTAGTGTTACTAAAACACCTACATATTAGAGAAAGATTGTAGCTTTGGTTACTTATTAAAAAGGTAAATATGTTCTGGCTGAGGTTTTAAGTCAGTATTGGTTTACTTGACTGAGGCAGTCCTAATCTAACCATAATCAAGTGGTTCAAGTGACTAAACACCACCATAAAAACATTAGAAACCAAAGTAAAAATTCTTGATTCTTGTTATTCATATATTTTTAGACCTGTTTATTATAAACCGTTTGAGACATTGCAGATGTGTTCATGCTCCCTTTAAAAATTACATGCCATTTTCAAATTAGTGGTAGGTCTATACTGTCCCTCATTTCGCTGAAGCACAGGCCACATGGCAAACGAATATGCTGCCCTCTGCTGGCTGGCTTATCAATGTGCTTTGTTTTCTGTGTTCATTCAACGTTGTGAGAACGTTTTATTCTGTTCATTGGAAGATAAAAGACAAACAATGAAATATCTTGAATGAAAAGAGCCACTAATGAAGATATCTTTTCTGTATGCAGTATTTCATTCATTCATTTAATTTAATTTTTCAGCTCATGCAGAGAGACACACTTGTCTACCTAAATATGGCCAGTGACCAACTACCAAAGGCCAGTGACAGCTGTGTCATGTGTTTGTCCAATCAGGTGCAAACAGTACCCCAAATAGTGCTGTATTCCTGAAACCAATTTTTTTTTTAAAGTTGACTATGTTGGCCAATCCTAAGAATTTTTTGGTAAACACACACAAACACACAAGCACAGTCGTGTCTCACTCTCCTTGACATACTATACGATAGCATAATGCAGTTCCTAAATCCTTACCTTAACCATCACAACTAAATGCCTAACCCTAAACAAATTCTTACCCCAACACTAATACTTAGTCTTAATCCCAAAAAGGTCAAAAATAATAACAATAATAATAGATACTTTATTGATCCCCTTGGGGAAATTCTTTGTGGACAGGCTGCCCCTTTAGGCACCAAGGGTTCGGGGTTCAGTGTCTTGTCCAAGGACACTTGACATGTGGCCAGGAATCAGGGAGGGACCGCGAAGCGAACCACCAACCCTGGGGTTCGTAGACAACTGAGAATTACCCACTGCGCCACTGTCGCTGCAAAAAACTGTCTTAAAAGCATGATTTAAAAAAAGTGTACATAGTGTGTATAAAGTGTACAAAGTGAACATGCCTTAACTTCAAGTGCATGCCTGCTGTTCTGCAGTGCCCCAACATGAGTGCAGCTCCCTCTACTCCACACAACCAATGGTCAACTAAAAAGTATGTCAACAGCATCAACTCCCACAATGTACCTGCCTCGGTAACTGAAAATACAAGACTCAACAAACGTGTGATTTTTAAAAACTCACATTTCATGACTTTGGCATAGAGGTCTACGACTATGTTAGTGCCTCTGTTAGACCCAGGGATTCTTTGACCTTGCTGAAAGTTGATTTAGTCTGTTTACAATGTTATTTATCATAGATTAAAATGCACTATGCTAGCATTTGCTGGTTTGCACACAACACAATTGGACAGAAATTTTGACATGGTGGTACACTAGCAGAAGAATTTGAGGAAGAAATTTAAAAAATCAACCAATCTATCTAATGGTTGACAGATGTGTGGTCAAAACAGGTTGATGATGGTGGTACGAGAAATGCCAGCTTCTCACCACAGTCATTAGGAATTATCACCAAGGAAACATGATAGTCTTTCTATAATTTCATGGCAATCCATTCAATGGCTGACAAGATATTTCAGTCTCTAACAAAATGGTTGACCAATATATTGACAGACAAAAACAGACAGTGTGCATGCTTGTGCAGGAAAGAAAAACTACAGAAAAGATGTAATCACTTGGAATGGCCAAACATGCACTCATCATTGATCTTTAATGTATCACGGCCTCAGATGATCAGCATTGCAGCGCTGTTACTGGTTAAGAAGCAAAGATACCACATTATAAATGTCTGTGCTGCTCTCTGCTGGCATGTATTAACAATTACAATAAATGTTCTCATTCATAATTGAATCAATCATATGTACATGGCCTCAAAATAATTTAAAAAGAATGAAATAAATGTTGGCACATGGGCACAACTACATAATGAGAAACTAGTGCTGTAAGCAAGAGAAGGCAATGTATGTTTAAAGCTATCTTTGCTAAAATGGTTTTCACAGCAAAACAATTTGTTACAACAGTACTATCGGAATATTTTGGGACAATAAGTAAGTCCTGTTCTTGCTAGATGATATTTTATGCAACTATAGGAATAGCAGTACAATTGTACTTAGTACAATCAAGTACAGTAACCTCACTGGTAATTTAAAGTACCATATAATTTACATCAAGCCCTTTTTAAGTAAAACTACCAATACATGTTGCCACCTATTATTGAAATTCCCGTGCTCTTTAGTGCTAAAGCCTTCATCACAGTAGCTTCATGGTATGGCCCAGCCTCCTTATGAGGTTTTTACCGTGACTCATCAACATGTAGCCTCGCCTCCAGGCTCTTATAATCAGTCACTTATAGTCCCAGGCAGCCATACACACTACAGCTGTTCCCAGGGAGAGCAAAGCTGCAACTGCACAAATGTTTGTGGAGATATACAGTAAAATGAACACAAAGATGACTTTCAGCCTGCACGCTCTGATAATATGTAAGTAAACTCTGATAACAATGCATTTCATTTTCAGTTTGAGTTTCGTTTTCTGACAAGACTTCTCTATTGCTGTTTATGTGGAACTTTGGCTATTGCCTTCAGTGTAAATGTAATACCAATCTAAATATATTTTACTAATGTGAAATTATTTTTATTAATGTCAAATTATTTTTGACATTAGCAAAAAATTATTCACACATTTTGGCTCAAGGAAGTGGAGGGAATACGTGTAAGTCTACAGGACACCTCAAGTACCAGCTAGATTCTGATCTATGTTCAGGCTCCAGTGCAGAAACATCCCTTTTATTACCTGATCGAGCTCTAACCCTTATTATTGTTACAAATTTAATTTAAGCTACATTTTGGTTTTTCTGCTGAAGTCAGGCTTATTTCAAGACCCTTTTTCCTATCATGGATCTTACGAAAAAAAAAAAGTCTTACGCCACCACTGGATAATGCGTGATCAGTTAAATTTTATGAGTTAAATCATCAGTCTCTATTCATTTCTACGGGAATTGTGTGAGAACTTTGACTTCTCTATAAAGACTAAATTTAAAACACTGACCTGATTACTAAGAAGACAGGAAAAGCTTGAATACTGTACAAGGTAATTTCCTGTTGACTGAAACACTGATGGCAGTCACGACTGTTATCAATCAGCTTCTCAAATCTCTTATTTTATTCTGAGTGACATCAAAAGTTGGTAAAGTTGTGTTTAAAGTGCCAACTGCTGATAGTGACACTGACACACTACACTGTTAAAGGATATGTCTAAAATTATGGTATGTTTTTCTTAGTATCAGCAAATCCTCAGAAAAGATGTGTGCTAGTCCAGCTGTCGATACGTTCTTATTTCCACCCTGTCTGTGGCACTTAGCCCGCCAAACCCAATGGTTCCCACAGGGTGCAAATATAAAACCATATCTAAGAAAAGAAGAAATAGTGGATTTGTTAAGGCCACTCATTTGGTGCTCTAATGAGTGTTCACAGCAGCATGATCAATTCACTGATTTTGTCTTTCTACTAGATTTGCTGAGTATAACAAAAATATTGAATATTGCTAATATGAAAACATTCAAAAGTACAATTAAAACTCTGAAGCCTGCTCTAATCCTCCTCTGCAACAGAATATGTTGTTTTCTTGTATTATTATTTGTTTGTTTACAGTATAGTCAAGTCAGTTTTA
Organism: Sandelia bainsii; assembly: GCA_032362345.1. Taxonomy (NCBI): domain Eukaryota; kingdom Metazoa; phylum Chordata; class Actinopteri; order Anabantiformes; family Anabantidae; genus Sandelia; species Sandelia bainsii. The sequence continues at coordinate 19,784,325 of JAUMHL010000015.1, forward strand.
TTTATAGAGCAGTTTTCATACACAGTGGCACGTCAAGGTTTTTCAAGGTGTTTCACATCTGCATAAAAACATGCAGCTTGAAGCTATTGGTGTATTTACCAAAGACCATGTTACAGCTTCAGCTTCTGTACCAGTGAAGCAGAGCAGCAGTAAAACTCCCCATGCTGACTCCTTCATGTCAGTATGGGACTCACCCAAAATGTTTTCTTTAAATTAAGTTATTTAGTAGAATGAGAACCACATCATCATCGCTTGATGTAGAATTCATTATAGTAAGGCGACTTTTTAGAGCCTGTACTCGTGTCACAGTTGATGTTAATATTTGTTGTGTGTTTATCAAAATAAACCCACTGAGATGTCACATGCTAAAAAGGACTGCTCTTGCTGAGTAAACCAATCTTAACGTGTAAAATCAAAATAAGAAAAATGTAAAGTAATATAAATTACATCAGACGCTTATTATGTACAGGTGAATAGTTAATCCACTTTGGTTTCCTGGGGGTTTGGGGTGAATAAAAACCAAAAAGATAAATAAAATAAAGTCATCCACAAGTCAATAAGTCATCAAGAATGACTGTGACCTGTGCAAGTTGTTTTCCTGATTTACAGGTCTACTGTTGGACTGTGCAGTAACAGAGATGACGTTATACCAATCCACCACACTGCCATCGTCTACAGTGAACCCTGGGCCAACCGCTGCCACCTCCAACCCGATAACTGAAACTACCCGACCTGTAATGTCATCAGCTAAGTCCACCAACAATACAGTTTCTACCGCTGCAGATGCACAAGACACAAGTACAGCTAGCACTGAGGAAAACATCTTATCAGGTCCAGCAACATTTCAAACTTTTACATCTTCTTCCTTATCCCCATAATACACATCTAACACAGCTATGTCCCAATCAACAGCTGAGACACCAACGACAGGAAACATCATTACCTCCACGACGGACAGCATCACCAGCTTCAGAACTACTCAAACCAATGGCACCACCAGCACTGACCAAAACATCAACACAACCAGGTCTACCACCGTCAGTAGTATTCCCACCAGTACCACCAACAACACTGACCAAACCATCAACACAACCAGCACCACCACCATCAGTAGTTTTCCCACC
>JAUMHL010000015.1:19785548-19830047 GCA_032362345.1 Sandelia bainsii
TTCCCACCAGTACCACCAACAACACTGACCAAACCATCAACACAACCAGCACCACCACCATCAGTAGTTTTCCCACCAGTACCACCAACAACACTGACCAAACTACCAACACAACCAGCACCACTACAATCAGTATCCTCACCAGTACCACCATGAACCAAAGCCCCACCACAATCAGCATCACCACCATCAGTACCCCCAAAAGTACCATCACCAACACTGACCAAACAACCATCACCTCAACGGTACAGGAGGGACACAAGTCCGATGCTCTGAGCTCAGGTAGGCAACACCAGTTTTAAAAAATATTTTTAGATTTATGTCTAGTAGAATGCAAGAAACTAAATGTAAAATCTGTTTTACAACTACTTATTGCATAAACTTAAAAATTTTAGTTTAGTAATATTTTTATCATACACTCAGAGACAACACATCAAGGCATAGTAACCATTTTAGGGCTACTATTTTTGGGGTGGATTAAAGTTCATAGTGGGAAATTTAGAATCTCTGACCTGAATAGTAACTAGAATTAAAGTTGTGCTTGTGACATCACAACCAATCATAAAATTGAATATGTAAAGTCCAGCTAAGCACTACACTGAGGGGGTATGGATCAATATGGAGCCGATATAACTTCAGTAGACTAAGTTTGCATTGAAGTCTTGTGAGATGCAAGGCAGTATGCTGGAAGTATGCTTTAAATAGTAACCATTAATGGTTGTTGAAAATGTTTTGTTCTGTTGCTGGTGCTTGATAGCATTCATCCATTAGGGATTTTGAATACAATATATGTGCTTATTCACAACAAAAATGTTAACATCATGGTGGTACTAGAGGAAAGGCCAGAAGATTAACAACATCAATACAATTCATCATTTGGGAACCATGAATATCTATAAAACGTTTTGTTCCACGACATCTAGCTAAAGCTAAAGTTTTTATAAAAAGCTAAAAGTCAAATGTCATTCATTAAAATTGTAAAAGGTTTCTATCCCATTGATGTTAGGAACACATTTTTCTAGCGAGTCCTGGCTAATTGACCAACAATGGGAAAATGCTGGTAAATATGATATCTGGCAAAGTGGGTGGGCAGTTGATATGGTGATAGATGTCTGAGCATTTACAAAACCCTACACGCTGACATGATGCTGTCTTTTTACATAAAGATGGCACACATTGATGCTCAAGACAACAAAAGAGGAAAATTCTGATGTTCTGATATTGTAGTTCTATATTAATTAACAGGAATGAATGGACAATGTTTGCTATAAAACAAATTTGCAGTTACTGTTTAGTTGTATAGGGCGGTAATTTGGGGGGCTAACAACAAATATCCAAAAATGGACAGACTTCAGCTGTTGGTCAGTCATAGTCTCTGATGTGCATGTTACTCATTACCTATTTGTAAAAGCATAGTAAAAATACGTATAAGGCCTGTAAACAGGATGTTACCTTACACCACAATTTATTCTGATGTAAATCATCTTGAAAACTCCAGATGTGAGTGTTTTAAAAGTCATACATTGCCTAACACATAATCGCAACAGGAGGACACCAAAAAAGTATGTTACTTCCACCTGCCTCTTTGACCTGCTTATGTACTATGTCTGTGGTTAATATGTGACCAGAAGAGTTGCCTCTCACATTTCCTTGTTTACACTGCAGTCTTTACCAGCTAAATTATTTTTGTTTTATTCCTTCTTGGTTTTTGAACTGTACCTGTAACTGTTTGATTATCTTCTTACTAATGTGGTATATTGCTTAACAATGTACCAAACCTCAATCAATTCCAGGTATTAGGTGCCTTGAAACTGAGTTTGAACTCTGTCCGTCGTGTGAAGAGAACTTTCCGTCATCAGAAACTGCACGAGTCACAATTTGTATGACATCTTTTATGGCATTATTTTTGTACTTGACAAATAGGTCAGTACTTCAGCAGATCTGCTACTATGATTGATTCCAGGTGTACTTTACTTTAGTGTTAACTGATAACAGTGGGAAAATCACTGAATCATTTTGTTCAGTTTGGTTCAAAGATTCACTGACTGAACTATTCGCTGACCTCTTTCCTAAGTCAAGGCCAGTGGGAAGAAAGAAACATTTTTAATTAACACTGGATATGTTCTCTGTCTTTTCCCCCTCTCTCTCTCTCTCCAGGAAGTGTTGCAGCCATCGTTTGTCTGTTCATTATAACAGTCGTCCTAGTTTTGGGTGGGCTTTACTACTACAAGATCCGGTGAGTCCAGAGATCAAGCTGATCTCCTAGAAATACATTAACATACAGCTGTTACTGTGCTGAAGTGCTGACATTTTGTGGGAAACACAATACATTTCATGCTGATTTTATACTAAGTGCAAAAGTGTGATAATGAATTTGTCTCTGGCCTAAAATTCACCGAGTGCTGTCTTTTGGTTTGAGCTTCCTAAGGCATAGTTCATTTAACAGTTTTTTAGATATCTTTCTCTAACATCTGTGCCTCCAGTTCAATGAATTGAATGGGATACCACTGTTAAAGCAGCTTTTTATTTATTTTCATAAACAGTGTCCCAGTTACTCAAAACTACTATACTGAAAACACTGTGACCAGGTTTCTTAGGGACTGTTCTTACTATAGTGGATGATCAGTGTTCACAACCACATTTAATTCAACCAGTGAGAAATATTTGTACTACCAACCAATCTCTTAGCTGTGTACTGACATTTGGTGTTTTTTCGACAATATATTCAAGTGCTTCCTGTCACACTGGTAAACAGAAGTAATTTTATTGGACTGACTCTTTATTTCGTTCCTCTTTCTCCACTTAACTTCCTCTTTTCTGTCTTTATTGTTCATTGCAGACGCACATCTTACGGTCCCCTACTGGATAGCAACGACTACGGCAGTTTAGGAAACTTCAGAAACCCCATGTATGACCCCTGAATCTTGAAGAGTCCCCTCAACCCAAAGTCATGAGTAATCAGTAAACTGTGTTCAGAAGCACCGCATTTTATAGCTGACATGCAGCCTGATAGCTTAATTGTTCTCAGTTGCATAACTAATGTGACACATCTACTGATCCCTGTTCAACTAGCCTAGTTTTATTGCTAGGTTATATACTGTTGCACGTTTTACTCAGGTGGCTTTTCAGAGCTCTGGCTGCATAGACACAGGAAAGTCCCAGATTAAATTGCAAATGAGGTCATCAGAGGTATCATTAGTCATACAAAACAACTGAGGAAGAAATCTGACATGTACAAAAAAGAGCAGGTTATAAGAACTCAATGAGGATGTGCTTTAGAGTAAAAGATAATTTAAGCAATTTTAAAAAGGTAGAAGACTAGAAGAAGAGTTTAGGATTGCAATAGATGAGAAACATCGGACAGTAACACGTTTCTACAACCTGGTAGCAGCACTGGAGAAAATACTATTACAACAATAAATAACTCATTTAAAATCCTCACATTTCTGTGCAAATGATTTACAGCAGTTACAGTCATGTGAATGTTGTTGTTGGCACCTACTGAGATGCATTTTCCTCAAACTGTGAAATTATGTCATTTCTGATGCATATCTTCAGTTTTTTCAAATTGTATTTTATCAATCTAAACACAGCCTGTAAAACAACATTCAAGATAACATAAGTTCTTGCTTTCACAAATCATTTTAGCTTCACTGGATCAGGAAGAGAATATTAGTAGGTCAGAAGCAATACAAGTTCTAAAAACACGACTGCTGTATAGGCGCGACACACATTTAGCTGCTATACCTTTTCCTGTGTGGTTTGAAACAGAAGCAAGAATCTGATTACATCAAATATGGCGTTAAAATTAAAATGTGAGGTGAAGAACTGTGTTGCTATTGACCCTGTTTAGTTTCATCCACCATGTAGAATGAATGCTACTGGGCTGACATTTGTTCACGTTTCTGTGGACAAGCTGTGTGATACATTTTTTGAATTTTCAGTCCTTAGAAATTGAATACAGTATTGTTTGTTTGCATTCAGGAGAAAAATAATGTCACAGTTTTTATGTGTTTGACTCATTTTTATTGTGTGATATGATTGTATAAATTCTAGTGCAATAAAGTGACAAATACTGTGAGTGTGTGTAGCTGCTACAAAAGCATGATAACTGTAATTACTGTTCCAAAAATGTGAAACAAACAAAATGATACAATGTGCATGTGTAGAACATGGATGGAGGGCTTCAGCACAATGGAATTGTCTCTGGTCCTCAATGAGCTGTAGAGCATTTATTAGTGACAGCTTTAATAAGGGTCCTGTCATCTGTGACCTCCTACTCTAACTGCTTCTATTCTTCTTCTTTTTCAAACTGTTTCCCATGAAACCCTCCTCTCCTGGTCCTGCTAGCCTTCTTTCTTCCTACATCATCAACACCGGTTTCCCTTGTGTTTGTTTTTGTAACCTCCCATGTTCTTTCTTGTCAAGTCCCAGTTAGTAATTTTATTAAAAGCAAAAATTGACATTTTAAGTTACATGTTGTGTCAGCAAAATATGCATTTATGTATCATAAATCGGGCCCCTTTCAGAAGCTTATATGAACACAGTGTTGTATTAATAGTATGTACTATACTATACAACATTTTAATTAATTAAAAATATTAAATAACAAAACATATCTAATGATGAATAGATTAAATTACAGGAATCAAAAATTAAGACTTTAGTTACATTTCCTTAAATGCTAAAGTGACCAAAAGCTGATATGAACATTTAGTGCATCCACAACAAAATGCCAGAATTCTTCCCTCATCACAAACACACTTATAGACAAATAGACGTGCAATGAAAAGAACGTCCTATTTGGTTCAGCTAGTTATTAAGAAGAACTTACTCAGAAAACCAACAGACAACTGAGTGGAAGGACATGGTTTTTTGGAGGTTCTGCCTGCATCATTATAAAAGTAAGCCATGATGCAGGATGAGGATGTATACAAAAATTTTTTTCATCTTGAATCTTGATTATGTGTATGCACGAGCATTATGACCCCAATATGATCTGCCGACTCGATGGACTGCAATCTTTGTGTGAAAGTTTTTCTTTCTTTAATACTGAGATTTTGTTGCTGTAGCCCATAAAAGTGATTATTAGCCTTTCTCTCCAACAGCTTTAATTTTAATTCCCCTGGATCAACTTTCCTCCACTGGAACATCACCTCTCTATTTGTCATCATTACTGGGCAGCAGCAGTAATAACAGAGAGAGCAGATCTATGCACTGCACTGTTATTATCAGGCCCTAAATAAATACTCTATGCAATGTGTGTGTGCGTGCATGTGTGTGTGTGTGGGGGGGGTGTTTCACTTGACTTCCTTTTGAGGACAAAAACTATGTCCCCATAATGTAGTTCACTTTAGAGTGAAGACGCAGTTTGAGGTGTGTGTGTGTGTGTGTGGTCTTGTATTTGCTACATAGTGGGGTCCAAAAAACACAATTTCCTTACAGAGTGGGGACATTTTGCTGGGCCCCACAACTTTGAAGACCATTTTGTGGGTTAAGACCAGGTTTTAGGGTTAGGGTTTGAATTAGGATTTTGTTAGGGTTAGGGTAAGGGGATAGGGAATGGGTCAATGGGTTTCCCCCCTAAAGATAGAAAAACAAGTTTGTCTGTGTGTGTGTCTTTATAATTACTATACATGGCATAAAGGGCAGGAAGACTTGCAGAACTCCAACCTGATATACTGATATACACAAAGACCTTAACAATCTTTGAAAGGAGTCTTGCTGTTACTGCCAGAAATGACTACTTGGATACAAACTTGTGCAGCTTTGTATCAGTAGAGTGACTCTTAAGAGACAAATTCAGTTTAACTGTTTGTGCTTATACATATACACAGTATAACACATGAACAGTCCTTTGTTCCTGATTAGATAGTCAGAAAAAATGGAGGAAAAGGAGGAGGGTGAAATTGATGTTCACTATGTGTGAAGTATGGTGAAAAATACAGTGGTTTTTACTTCCTTCACTTATTATTCGCCTCATTATACAGAACCAATGTCAGAGTATGGGAAACAGGAACAGGAAGAAGCCTTTTCCCCTCTACATTTTTTTCTTGCTCAAAGCACACAACAGTTTGAAACCACAGACTGACAGCGGTATGAATGCAGTGACGGGGGGGGTTTCATGCTGAGGATGTTCACCGTTATGACGTCTCCTCTAAACTACTTCTCTGCTCTGCTTTTGCTCTCACTAAACTGATCTGTTAATGCCCCCTAGCAGATGTATGGAGCACAGGAGAAAGTCAGTTGACCGAGTCCATGTAGGGAGGATGTGTGAACAAAACAAAAAAAAACACAAACAAACACTCTTTGTTGCCTATTTCCAGCCACCAGTCAACATCTACAATTGACCCCAATTGTTTCAACAATTTCTTTCCAATAATTATAAGCTCACTAAGCCTTAATCTTGTCTTCTACACCCTGTTGTGTGTGAGGACGTCTACATCCTCTAGTAAAAGCAACCTTCTCATCTTGTTCACAATGTAGCAGCCTTTAAAAAAAAGTGCTCTGACGAGGTTTAGGTGTTTGGATAACACCAGTACACTAAAGCAGTGTTTAAGTTAGCAGTCACTATTTTTCTTCCATCGTGCATGTGGGCCAGAGAGGACTTTTGCTGGGTCTCTCAAATAGACTGTTGCTCAATTTTCATTCATTCCACGTGTTCTGAAACCTGTCGATCATATTCAGAATTCCCATACTGACACCTGTCCACCACAATATTAGGTGCAAACAAATGTATAACAACCACTGCTGGAGTAGAGTTGTAGCTAAGGAAGTTTAATTTGTTTTGGCACTAGGAGTCTTGAAAAAAATTCTCCATCACTTTGAATGTGACCTGAAGCACATGAACATGAACAGTCTGCTAGTCTGCTTGAGTTTTAATTTAACTCCAGCAGTAAGAGAAAGATTGAAAATGTAGGTAATTTGCTCGTCACTTTTTAAAAATGCAATATAAGTATTAAGTAAGTATTCATTAAAGCATTAAACTTGTGTATGCTGTCAAGTATAGTTCTTCCACAATAAGGAAATTGGAATCAGCAGGTCAGATTATGAAAAAAAAAAAGAAACAGAAATAAGAATAGGCCAAGAAAATTGCAATAGTGTTATCATCTATAGACAGGTGAGACTGAAATGTTATTAGTTTTAAAAGATTTTAGGCATAAACTCAGGTACTGTACAAGTTAGAAATGAGACCTTATTGTCAGAGAATCACCAAAGTCTTCATGACTCAAACTATTTTAGTCTTCACTGAAGTGGTGAACTGACTGACGGACAGAGAGACTGACACTGCTGTATTGGCACTTGGAAACCTACAGTTATATTTGTGAAGAAATAGATTTTAACTGTTATCTGATACTCTGCTACTGATAACCAAACACACACACACACACACACAGTATATCTGCCCACACACACACCAGGTCTAACAGAACAGAAACTGAATCGCACTTTCGTTTACTTGGAAAAACAGGTGGGAGGTCTCACTTTCTGTCCCTGGGACTCTTCTGGTCACCGAAGCTTAACGGCTTCTGTTTTCTTACTTGCTTAAATATCTTCAAACTTCAGCTCATGTAGACTTCAAATATGTTTGTGTTAATTAATAAACTGCATGTAGAAAGCTGGAAAAGGAAAAACTATAGAAACAAGAGGAAGATTTTGAAGGTACAGTACAAGGGAAAATGCTGTATGAACATATATGATAAAGCTGATTTCTTTTTTGTGTGTGTTGCAAACTACTGTAATCTCACTCATGTTCAGTGTTCCAAATACAACCACAGATCAGTGGTGATGTGGTAGCAACTAAAAGCAGAACTACAGAATACCTTTGTGGATTTTTTTAAATGAACTGTAACTTTGGCTTTGATGTGATGTAGCCACTAAATATCTGAAGTAAAATTCAAAAAGGGAAAGATACACTACATCTAATGCCACTGACTTTGAAAAATTTAAAGAGGTGGAACGAAACACTTTGCAATACAACAGCCAGGCTGTATGCCTGCAACTACGTGTTAATGAACCACAGACATTCTCATGATATTTGACACTTTTCATCTATCCTTATCAACAGTTTTGGACTTGTTTATGACTGATACAGCTGAGTTTCAAAAAGTAACTAATGATCTCTTAAACATAATTAAGATGGACGTCAGTAACAGTTTTAAAGAGCCAAACAACGTGAGCTCCTACAAATTAATATTAACAAGAAAAGATTATCCATTGTGGGAGGTGTACTACTATGTCTATTGTGTAAATGTCTAAGTGTACTGTTTATCATTGTTTTTAGCCATCCAGTATTGATCTGTCAGATGTTCCATCACTGTATCCAAACTGAAATGTCAAAATACAGCACCAGTATTTGGTGCAGATATTCATTTGATGCTGTGGCCTTTCTTCTAGTGCCACCATGAGATTGCAATTAGTGGTTCAGATTGTGACATAGTGGCAACTATTGAATTAATTGTCATGAATTTTTTTTATTTCACTGACTTCGGTGTTGCTGATCTCTGCCCCAGCACCATGAGCAGATCACTTTTCACTTTTGTTTCAGTTTTTCAGTTTACTCGATGTCATGATTTTTAGAGAATGTGTTGTAGCTTCACCATGACATTAAACTTTTATTTTGTCAAATAGTTTTTTTTATGCATAAATATTTCAGTAATAATTAACACATGTTAGCATCATTATAAACAAAGATGGTGAAAATTATAATCTACCTGCTTGTGACATACATAATAGAGATGAAATGTAATACTTAGGGGATAATTAGGGGAAAAACCAACATTTTTTGTTGGTGTTGGCAATGTGAGGTGTTTCTGTTTGTCTGTCCACTAAGCTCCTGTTACTGTACAGTAACATAAGGTTGCACCAGATTTTTATTACCTGTAGATGTCACTAATCACCAGCGTTTGCAACATCATGCAACAGCCTGAGAAACTGTGTGTATGTTGTCAGTGCTCTTGTAGTTCAATCTTTGTAAGGACTAATCAGAGTTATAGGCTTTTTTCCAGAGTGAGGGACATTTTGTCAGGTCCTGGTATGTATGATATATGTATTCTGCTTATACACGTTTACAGAGATGCCATCACAAAATAATTTAAAAAGGCATTTCTGGATTTTGATTTAATGGAGTATTTAAGATATTTCAAGTATTTCAGGCATCTGGAGCAGAATAATAATTGAGTGTTAAGAGAAACTTTCTCAAATGCAGGTTGATAAAAACACAGAAATCCATACACTGGAATGTATGGACAGATCAGCAGAACACAAACAGACCACTTGTTAGACTTAAAGAAAACATTTCAGTAGGCCACAATTCATTTGCACATCCCTCATTTTTGTCCTGGCAGCAGAGTTTCTTCAGCCTTCATTCATTCTATCAAAGCAGACAGATGTCATGGAAGAGTTGGGGTTTCATTTCTTTCAAAGAAACATAAACCTAATTTCTTAATTGAAATTCCATGGTGATTTTGCAGAAATCACATTTTTCAAACTTCAAAGGAACTACATAAACTATCGACTCTTACATGTAGTTTTAGTTGGGATTTTGTCTTAATCAATACTCAATCAATAATTATTGCTTTTCTGCCCCTTCGCTTCTGCTGTGCCGTGTGTATATTTTGATGTTCAACTGTTTTACCTGGCTGGCCTGTCAGAGTGACCATATACTGTTAAGCTCACATCCAGCAAGATTGGGCAAATATTACACTTGCTAAATTTTAACAATTAGTATATTCAGTTCTCAAACAATTAAAAAGTGTAATTAAAATGAAAGATTTTTTCATCTTTCATTTTAATTACACTTTTTGGCTCTGTCCCGACTGTTTTGTGTGTGTTGCAGGCACTGAACTCAAAATCTTTTCTTTGTACTTTTGTCACATAAACAAAGGTTCAAATGAATTAACAAATGAGTGCTTTTAGTTTTTTTACATTTTAGAGAAAGTCCCAACTTTTGTTAAAAAAGGGTTTATTTGGTACGTTCTAAAAAATACACAAGTGAGCTTAGTTACACCAATGGCCTTAAAGGAGAAGGATTATTTTCCTGTTGCCAAACAAAAACCTCTATCATACTTGGCTCATCATCACTTTCTGAAATTTGAATACAGTTGCAACAATGATCTGGCAGAGCATCACCAGGAAAGAAACCCAGCGTCTGACTGCAACCAAGTCTTATAAGTGACAATTAAAGTTATGATTATGTTTGTCCAATTATACTTACAAAACCAGCCCCTAAAGTGACAGGTTCTGAATAAGTCTAGTTGTAATTCCTGCACAGTTCATCCAGTATTTTTGACCAAAGCCTTAAATTAAAGCTGACTTAAGCTAGCAATAGCATGATGCCTGCTCCACTATGCTCTTCTACCATCCAGCTGGCACAAATAGACGTGATCCTAGGATAATTCCATAAGTACTGCATTTGGACTAAGGGTGGCATTGTGTCTGGGGAAAAACAGAAGCCCTGTATGGTTAAACTGTTTTATGCACAAAAGGAGAAATAGTTATTGTACCAGCTTGATGTTCAAATTTGGCAAATTCCTACATTCAGTCTGAGGCTTTGAAGTCTTCATTGACTGCTGAAATGAAGAGATGTAAGTGGGTTAGGGTAAAGGGATCCAGACTTTTACAATTAGGGTCCAGCATCTTGTCTTGTTTTGTCTGACTGCAAGTTGCAATTGACCTTTTTAACATCTAACAAGAAACAAAATATTTCCTTAACTTGAACCTATTTGCCTAACCCAATCTAATTCTTCTTAGTTGCCTAGTTGCCATAAGTAGATATAGTAGCACTTGAATGTTTTCAATTTCCTTTAGTTTCCCACATACACTCAACATTTGACCAAAATAAAGAGTCTATGTCACTGTGGTAACATTCTATTAATGTCATCATACTGGCATCTTGATACTGTTGCAACACCGTCTGCAATTCCAGACTGAACTCAACTAAATGACTGTGAGTCACTGTTTTTCTGTCACAGCAGCATAGTAATGCACACTCCCACTTTCAAAGGTGTGTTAGCCACAAAGGAAGTGACATTTCATCAGACCATTTAAAGTTACATTAAATTCAATATTATAAGAGATGAGTACTATTGACATTTTTATCCTGTCTTTATGCATTTATCATATATAGAATTGAAATCTTAATTTAATTTCAGCACTTTCCCTCTGTAAGTAACACCTTAATTTTACAAGGCGAGGAACACATTTGAACCTGGGGTGTGGGGAGCTGGAGTGGCATGTGCATCATGTATGGTCTGTTTGTCTGGAGGATTCACAGCAAGCAAGTAGCCATTTTCTTTAAGTCAATCCACTCAGTTATTTCTGACTCTGACTCAGAATAAATCATGGTGTTGGAACTGTGCTTCTGCTGTTGCTTCTCTTCCCCTCCACAGAGCAACAAACATTTGTACATACTCTTACCAAACTAGGAAGTGTTCCATTTAAACACACAAATACTTATACATATAATAAACCCTGTTATATTTTAATAAACCCTTTTAATAAAACATCAAGGTGAGGTCATCCTGATTGTGTGTGTTGAATTATTAATTAAAATTCCCAAATCTGTGGTTAATCATTCATGAGACTGATCTAAATAGCCAAGCTGTATCTACACCTGTACTGTATTACTGCAGTGCTAATCCAAGAGGCAATTCCTCAAGAGGTGAACTGACCAACCCAAAGCCTGACACTGCCATCCATACAAACATGCTGCTAACATAACTAAGAAAGCATCTGTCATTCTTTCCGGAGACCAAAGTAACTACTCCTAAGGTGACTGTGTGAGTTTCATAACAAAAAAAGAGTGGAAGACAGGAGGGGGAAAGTTTCAAGGCAATGATCTAACAGTGTGTCACACACACACGTCTGATCAAAGTGTGGCTGCACTCACGCTACTGAACACTCTCCATGACATCACTCAGACTTTCGCCACACATTTGCAATTTTTTCTGACGATATCTGCATATGGCATCTCTGGTATAATTACTGGGGGAAATATTGTGGTTTCATGTAAAAGGCAGCAAATATTAGACTATTAGTTGAAATAAACATGGGAAAAATGATTTGTTTTGTCCGATGAAACAAACATAAAAGCAGAACTTCCCTTGTGACTGGTGGCCAATGCTGTACAGTACCATCCCTGTGGGGAAGACTGGGATAAACTGCCCCAATCCAGATAAGTGAAGCTTGTGGAGACTTGAACATGACTTGAACCTCTAGGGATGTCTACAAAGTAATAAGTTAGGGTATTTCATTATTTTGTGAAGTGTAGGTTTCAGTTTTTGATTTTTAATGAGTTTGCAGACATGTTTCCACTTGTCAGTTATTGAGTCTTTATTGATGGGCAAAAATGCCAATTTTATCAATTCAAAGTTACATTTACAACACAGTGAGGAAAAGAGAAGGACTTTCAAAACCACTGTGCATATGTGCAATACACAGTATACCTTGTACAGAGAATTAATATGGACACATAATGTGTCTATCAGTCTAAACATAAAACTACTTAAGGGGAATAAAAGGAAAGGAACAACTGGATGATAATTGCATAGAAAAACTAAACTTCTGTTCCATAAATGAAAATTTAACAGCATTAACATAATCATAAACTACAATCAGCTGAATCAACACCTTTGGCATGCTGAGGTACATAAAGGTAGTATTTGATACACTAGCATGCTATTATACTAGTATCTGATGTTCTTCAGGTGTTTATGGTATTTTGTCCACCCCATGTGCACCTGACATGACTATTAGAATATAAAAAAAATCTAATATATACTATATTAGATATATAAAGTATCTATATACTGTATTTGCTGAAAAAAAAAAACTCATGAAACAAAATTTTCCAAAATTTCACCAACTCTACAGCCCCTCCCCTCCTCTGTAGCACACACCAGCCCCTCTGCCCAGGCAGTATATAAAGCAGCAACCAGCTCTGCAGCACAGAATCTTAATCATTTATAGAGGATTTAAGAGAAGTTAGAAAGAGCTAGAGACCAGATCCGGTGCTACAGAAAATTGGTAATTTTTTTTTGTATTATTATTTTTTAATTTTCATTTATATTTGTTTTAATTGATATCTAATGATGTTTTACTGGTTTTATTTCTCACCAACTGAGAATATGTTATGTCTTTAGTAAACATGGTGGATTCTGTTTCAGTTTCATTAGCTGTGATATAGATTATTGGAATTTTCCAGTATAAATCTGATACTCATGGTCAGCTTCTGACAATATCTTGTTTCTGGTTTGTGACTGTTTTTGTTTGTGGCTTCCCTCCTTCACAGATCGGAGCCAATCAGATATGAAGCTTCTGACAGCCGCCCTCATCATCACTCTCCTTACAACAACCTCTGCAAAGCCTGTGAGCCTAACCACAACATTTCCTCACTTAGTTCTCTTAGTGACTTCTTGCACTACCACAAGTTCTGGGAGGCAGAGGTGGTCCTGTGTTGTTCAGAGATAGGCAGCTCTAATACTGAAAGTTTGACTACACATGTGTACATGTTTTTCTAATACTGCTTTTTTTCACCGTAAATTTAGCAGTTTAAAGTTGTCACATTAACCTTAATTTAGATGATATATTATTCTGGGGCTGCATTAATACACGATTATGATTTGATTTGATTTTATGATTATTTAAAAAAGCTTGTTTGAGCCCTTGTGTCTTTGGCCCACCTTTGCCCCTTCCCGCTCTGTTCTGACTGGCCCAGTTGCAACAGCAACATGTTTCTGCCACAACCTGGCCGAAAATCCTGCTACAGAGTAGGGGCAGGATGTGAAAAATGTCCTGGATGAAGTGCCGTGATCAGATAAAAACATTGCTCGAAGTCTGTTGGCGGTTTATAACTGTATCCATTGTTTTTTATGATTGTGTATTTGGGAAAATGAAACAAAGTTAATTTTCACTGACAGCCGAAAAAACACCTTCAGAGAGACATATCGACCTTGGCACAAACACTCAAACTAACACTGCTTGTGCTCACTTAAACTTCATATTGTAACTTGAAATGTGTCTTATTGTCTTAAAAATTTAAATGATGGGTAATAATAGATTATGACAGATTTTTTTATGAGCCTGTTCATCAAAATAACAGATAACAAGAAAGTCTAATGCAACTTCTGGTTAGCCTCTTACTTTGAATCTTGGTGTTTTGGTTGTTGGGCAGTATTTCTCAGGAGCCTGGTTGTATGCCAGTTCTGATGTCTGCTCTAAATTTTGAGGGGACCCTCCCCTACAATTTCCTGTCATACAAAGTGAAAAGAAATGTGTTAACAGTATAGTTAATATTATGAAAATATTAGATTACAGATTTAAAATAGCTAATATTGCCAAAATCTGAAGGAATACTCTCCAGCAACCACACACGTCCACCACGATCCTGACCTCTACACCCATATTTTCCACCTTGGTACCTAAACAGCACATTACCTCACTCACTAACACTGATCATTGACATATCATTGAATATATTTCGTGGGCTGCTGAATTTTCCAGAATGAATACACAGATTTTTTTTTCTCTAACATCTCTTCCGTTTCATATTTACTCCACAGATCAGTCACCACCGGCATCATGATGCTGACATCCCTGACCGTGGCTGGAGACAGGGTTTGCTGGATGGACACATGTACAGGCATGTTTCGCGGTCTACTGAATCCTCCTCCTCTGAAGGCTCTCCCTCTGAGTCAGATCAGTCGTCAGACTCATCCACTGAAGAATCCACCGATTCTTCAGAAAGCCGTTCTTCTGAGGAGTCATCCGAGGAAGTTATTGTCACCACTCAGACCACGCAGGCCACAACCACTGCTGTGACAACTACGACAACTGATTCCATGATCACTTCTGCCATGACAGATGTTACTATGGAAGACAGGAGTACAATTACCCTTCAACCAGAAACAGACAACACAGACAAGCCAATTGGGAGAGAGACCACTCCCCTGGCAGGAACACCAAGCACACCCATTCTCAAATCATCTACCAGTGTGACTCACTGTGTGACTAGAGATATTCCAACAGAAGCTCCCATCACAGAAAACCGAGGAGACAACTAAGCTGTGCTTCCTGTAAACAACCGCAAACAATAATTAACCACATTTATATTGACATTTTGTCATTATCAGGATATTATAATTCTATGTGTAGGAGTTAAACCTGTGTGGATTGGATGTGGTCATGCTTTATAAACTTGCAAACCTTAATAAATAACTAGTGATACTCAATAAGGCTGGTTTGAACTTAGGACAGCTAACTAGCTAACAGTATCACTAAGCCATCAGTGACACCATGTGTAGTGCCTTAACATGCATTTCCTTTAATGACAACTAGACTTGATAAACTCTCACACCCACTTCATTATCCAAATATCTCAAGAGGTACGATGCTAATCTTGGTTTTCCAGCAGGCAAGTGAAATTTGACTTGAAGAAGAACATGCAGAAATTGAAATAAATCATTATGGTCTAGGTTTTTAGGAACAACACTGTTCAAATATGTGCATTTTATACGTGCAAGCCATTTTATTCTATACTATTTATTTAAAATATGAGGCTAATAAATATGATATTATAATGATAATATTTTGATACTAATATCTTCCATAAAACCCCAATTCAGATGGGTTAAACACACAGGCCATGGTTTGAAATATTCACTGTGCTCTTGTGTAAACTGTCTGTAATAGACAAGGACAGTCCAAAGAACAAAACTCAAAGTTGCCAAAAGTTGATAGGAAGGTAAAGATAACGCGTGAACTAAATCTGAATAAAAAATTATTATAACTCGATGAAATTGTAACACACATACTGGAACCAATCAGTGTGATGTAAACTTCCTGGGGTTATCATTATTTGTCATGTTGAATGGGGATGCTGTAGAACAATCTTTAAAAACACTGAACCACACATACAAATCTGTGATGAAGTCACGTTTGACTTTAAGTATTAAGTATCAAAGGCAGAATTGGTACAGTCAAGTATTCTCAGCATACGAGAAACATTGTCAGTACACACTAAATACAATTCCCAGAAATCCTAGCAAAAAAATGAAGCATATGAAGCATCCAGAGTATGTATCCCACAGCAATGTGTTTATAGTCTGTGCAGGGTGTGTCCTGTTTGTGTAGCGCCCGTCTGTTGTGTGTACATGTTGAATTAAGACTGAGTTATTGCTGCAGTGAGTTTGTTTAATTGTTGGTTGTGGATTCATCTTTTCCCCAAACTAAATATGGCTTAGAGGTCTCATGTTGTTTATGTGTTGTAACTGTTCTGTACTTGTTCATTTTGTTGGACAGCCCCTAATGTGCATGACTGTACGTGTTGTACATAACAGTACTGATCTTTTAAATAAATTAGATTACAACTGAATTTTAAAATACTTTGCTTCTATAACATCAGATTGCAGATTTGTTTTTTAAAAGTTAGCTCAACATTTTAATGCAAAATTTTAAAGAAATATAAACCTAAATATATCACAGTTGTTAAAAATCTTTGATGATGAATATGAAGTGTGCACACATGGTGTCTTAGCAAAGTGGTTTAAGGACTGAAAAGTACAGGATGCTCAATGACTCTTAAAAAAAAGTGTTTCTACTGTACAATATAAAAGAGTGGTGAGAGGTAAATTACTCAGCTTGAAAAAATCATCCGCTGTTTTCTCTGTTCACGTCTAAATTACTGCAATGTATGGATGTTCTGTGTATACAGTATATGCACCTATATGCATGTGTATATGTACTGTCATTTTTATATATAATTGTATTTGTAACCTTGCTTTTGAAAGGTGCTATATAAATAAGGTTTTACCTCCCTTTACTGTAAGCTTCGCAGCACATTGCTAGTGAAAACATATTTTCACTATTATTTGTTAGTATTTCCATTTCATGGTAATTTAAACAGTGGCAAGAAAAAGGTTTTTAAAAAAAAGGTTTTCTGCTTTAAGTGATCATAAAATGTGATCTCACAAGTACAAATGAACACAATGTGCTTTAGCTAATGACAAAAATTCTAATTGTTCAAGTGTTTGTTAAACCCAGCAATTAAACATTCAACGTTCTGGTGGAAAATGTCCAGGCTGTAAGGCAGGAGAGCAGCCTCAAATCATGATGCTCCCTCTGCTGTACTTCACAGTTGACAATGCTTCTATATTGGTATGTGATTCCCTGTTTCTCTATACATAGTGCTGTGTCCTCTCTCCAAAACACACATTGCAGCATGCCTGGAGTTTACCAAAAAGCACTCTGACACTCCACAACACTGCTGACAAAATGATGTTGTGTGAATAAACTACAATAAACCACAGCACTACGTGAGTCATAAGAAGGGAGCCACATATCAACATGAAGCATCCCAACAGTTAAGAACAGTGGAGGGAGAATCATGCTCATTTGTAGCTTTAGAGTCTGGACAATAACCTGAAAGTTTTAAGGAAACTGAGAACAGAATGACTTCAGAGTGGCCCTGTCACAGACCTCAACCCAATATGTCAGGCCTGATATAAACTGGTGACCTGTCCATCTTTTTTGCGTAATGACATCTAGGATTGGATCCATTTTCACATGGTCCATTAAGGGCTACAAAGAAGCCCTGTGTTAGGTGTTTTCTTTTAAGATTCCTGCTGTTAGTCCATGTTAGGACCCCAGTTGTGATCTGGTTAGTACGCTGTGATCAATTGTTTTTGACTCCCTCTTTATGTTCTTCTGTGAATCTTTCCTTGCGTGTATGTGTGTGTGACTCTGTGAAATGGGCTACAGGCGAGTGAGTTTTTGATTGGTTAATGAATGCAAATGAGAGTAGGTTTTCCCAGGAGCTGATTGGTGTTAGCCTTTCACCCACAGGTTATTAAGACCAGCTCCTACCAGCTCCTCTGAACTGCTACCAGTCTGCCTGCCAGCACCTTGTGAATTACTGTGTTATTCAGCATGTTGTAAATAGTATCATGTTTAAATCCTAGGTAAGATTTTTGTATTTTTGTTTGACTCTGATTAAGTAAAATTAGGTTTGATTTATTTAGCTTTGTTTGGTTTATCCTGAAGGTCAATCATCCCTTTTATAAAATAACTGAGTAATAAATGTTGAGATCTAAAATTCATTTTGCTGGTGTTTTCTGGATTTTGGTAAGAGGAGAGTCTCATTTCATGTAGCGTCAAGGTTTGTACTTGGCTGGGACATAACACTCCAATAAATTGGAGGTGAATTAAATTCGATATCTAGTGCTTACAGTACTGAAAAATAACAAACCATTCAACACTGACCTGTATCTCTAGAAAACACTGTCCTCATTACGATACTATAAGCTACACTTCTGCACGTCAAGAGTTTTTATTGAAACCACTTCATATCAAAGAAATAGTGCCTATCAAAACTGGCAGGGTCAGAAATCTCTTAAACAAAAGCCTGGGCACAAGTCTTCAAGTCAAATACACTGTAAACACTTGTATTGTTATGATTATCAAAGATAATGACGTATTTAAATACGTACGTACATATGAGCAGGAGTAAAGGTCCACTATTAGCAAATATTAGTCCTGTGTGCAAGTTTATCCGTTTAAAAGGCTAAATGATCATTAAAGAACCATTAACAGCACAGCTGGAAATATCTGTTTTCATGGAAAACAAGGAAATTTCAATGCCACCACAAACATTTTAACATTATTTGAACATTAATTTGAACAATTCAAATGACAAAACAAGCTCTGATCACTGGATAAAGCACTAGCGGTTGTTTTTAAATTAAGTCTCTATGGCTGTAATTTAAAAGCAAACATGGCACAGTTGTTGTGGTATTTCAATGACTCAGCCCCATCTAGTGGGGAAGGTCCTTTATCACAGTAAACGGAGAACTTGGTCTGCAAAACCACACTAAGATTAAAGATCTATATTTTACATTACGCCCTGAAGGAAGGCACTGCACATACTGCATGTGTATGTGATGAATATGGTCTTTACAAGCACACGTAGCAAAAATAATACTGCTGAAAATGAGAAATATATATATATATATATATATATATCTTTTTTCCTACAGAAAAACACTGTATAAAACAATGTAAATGGGTAGAACGTCTTTAATGTGACATGTTTCAGCAACCAGGCTAGTTTAAATTAGAGACTCTACTGCTGAGGGTAGTGTTAAAAGAACAGCTGTGGTAGGTCCATTAAAATTATAAATGCAGTTTTTCTTTTCTTTCTACTGACAGTTTGGACTTTGATCACAGCGTTCCACTCCAAAAAAGATTTATTGATCAGTTCTTCATGTCTCAAATCCCAGTGCAGGATGAAACAGCTGTCACAGTGACTCATGGGTAAATGCAATAATCGCAATTAGCCTATGAACATTTTATTATTATTATGCAGGCCTCCTACATACAAGCTAAGCTAAGATGTATTTCCAGCACTGGATGAGCTGTCAGCAGCCCTCCCAGAAGGACTGGGGCGGTGCCAAGGTGAAAAACAGGGCAGGAGGCGCTGACGCCAATCTCTGCAGAGTTAGGGCATCATTCAACAACCAAAAGCCTGTTCAGAAGCACCAGCAGTCTTTAAGATGCTGCAGGTATAAAGCTGTTACACTGCTCCCTATTTGAATGAGATGAATAAAGATTTGCTTCCTGAATCCCATAAATGTGGTCAAACATTTGGACGAAGTAGTAAAAACCTATGATCACCCATTTGATTCAGAAACATTTTGTAGATGTAACATAACCAACTTAACAAATAAGACAGAATGATAATCATCACTGTTGTTGAAACAAAATGACCAAAGGACGAAAAACTCATAAATGACAGAAAAATAGATTTGTTATATCTGTTTTAATGGATTTAAGGATGATGACTGTTTTAAACATTAAGTCCATGTCTTCCTTTACAGTGGTAAAATCTTAACACTTTTTTTAACCTGTCTCGTCTTTTATTCCTGAGGGGCTTCACTGCTGAGGTTTGGAGGCATCAACGTCATGAAGCCTTTAATTAGTCTGAACTCTTCTGCGCTTATGTGTCTCTTTAGTCTTAGACAAAACGGAGGGCATTACCAGATAAGGAGGAGAAGTCTAGACAATAAACAAGTACGTCAGTATGTAACTCTCATAGGCGAACATTTCTGCTAATACAGAACTCAGTGGATTTGCACTGTAGAAATAAATTCAGGACACTTTCAATTGTACAGTGGAGGTCTGGTTCATGTTTCACAGCATGTGTTGTGAAGACTCAGATTTCTTGTTTAAATTGGATTATGTTGTAGGCCATTGTGACAAAGTGGGTGAGAACATTATATAATTTCTTAACCATAGTTAAATGTTTAACCGAATTTCAAGTTTCAACTTGTAACTTTGCAAACACATACTGTCCTGGGTTTGTTTGTGTTAAGCAGTAGGTTACAGTATTGTTACATAAATATTTTTGGTTAAAGTAAAACCCAGACAAGTAATATTTAAGTTTAATGAGTTTCACAAATTAAATGTTTGTTGATGTAGCTACAAGTTCTAAGTTATTCAGGTCTTGGTTAAACTCACCATACTCACCAGATTAAAGACAAAATCTCCACAAAGTTTGATCAGTATATTTTATTGATGTGCTGAATTGTAAGAAAAAAAATGAAAAATGACAAGGCCAAAATTATTAGCCCCCCTGTGCTTTCTTTACTTCCAAGACAAATCTGACCATTCAATTATCTTTAAAATCACACCTGAACATTCAATTAACTTTCCCCCCTGCAATTTCATCATGCCAAAAAAAAAAATGAAATTAGTCTGGACCTCAGAAAGAGGATAGTAGATGCTCATCATGAGGGTGAAGGCTACACTGCCATTTGCAAACGTTTCACAGTGTATAGAACAGCTCTACGATGCATCATTGCTCAATGCTCGAAGACCATGCAATCTGGATGAGCTGGAACGATTTACCATGGAAGAGTGGGCTCGTATACCTCAAGAGACATTTGCCAACCTTGTGAAGAACTATAGGAGAGGCAGTTGTCAGTTGTAAGACAGAGAGGCCACGCTATTGACCGTTAAATGTCAGGGGGGCTAATAATTTTGGCCTTAACTGTAGGTATTTGTATATATGCATCACAGTGGCACTTTTGTAAATAAAATCAATCCATGTTGAAACTTTATCAAGTTTCCTACTATCTTATTAGCCACTTTGGCCAGACTACACTACAGTCATATTATTATTTATGCACTAACAGAGAAAATTCTACTGTGTTCACAAACACAGTAGAGCCCTGTATAAGCAACCCTTCAAGCAGTCACATTATGAATCTGTTCATCTTGGTAAAGTTACTTTAACTGTTATTCATTGGCACCACTTTCTAATTGATAAAACATTTAGTAAAAAATTTGGTAAAAAATTTAGTAAAGTAAAATAGACAGTGCTTAAATAAGGTGATTATAAGCAAAATGTGCAGCTGCATAAGGTACAATATGTAGTAATTTAGACAATATTTTGTATTGCCAATTTGATATGTGCACCAAATTAATCATTTTGCCCTCAAATGCTGCTCTTGCATGCTGTGCAGGAATATTTCAGCATCTTGGTGATAGTGAAACGTCTTTACATCTTTACATCTATAAAAAAAACATAAACAAATCAGAAATCTCATTTTATGAAAAAGAAGAACTTTATTAATATTTTAGAAATGGTAAAACATGATACATTACAGTAAACAACATGTAGTGTAGGTAGTAAGTGTGCAAATAAACAGGACTGTGTTGTATGTGTGTGAACTGCATCTAAACCTGATTGAACTCTGTAGTTGATGTTGAGTTTCTCTTTGTTTTCATCCTTTAATCTACACCAGCAGATTTGATACTAGCAAGCAACAAAGCTACACAGGCAGCTAATGCATGAGTTAATGTCAAGTTTTCAAATGCTAAAAATTATTACTTATATTTAAATAAACTTTCTTTCTTATGTCATAAGCACAAAGCAACATAGGTTCGCATATTGCATTGATTAAGGATTAAATACAATGTTGTGCTAGTGTAGATATCAGGAGTCAACATTCTTTATTTCTTAGTTCTTTAGCAGTTTTAATAGTTTATCCTGCAGTAACAGGGGGGCAAGGGGACAAGTGCAAAGGTCATGAGGTCAGTCAACCTCCTGTTGCAGGTAGCAGTTGTCAGTTTCAGCATCCTATAAAGTTGCATCAACCACTCTTCCCCAGTGAGGTCAAACATGGGGCTGCCAAGATGACTACACCAAAGGATGTCAAGAGATATTGGTTTATTTAAATATAACCCAGAAGAAAAAGATATTTCTGCTTCCCAAAAGATGCACAAACAATCACAGAATTATTGGCACATTACACATGAAAATCAATATTAAAAAGCCTTGGCTGTCTGTGTTTGGCCCTGCAATGAAAAGTTGCTGTAGAGGGAACTTTTTGCACCTGGATGCAGTGTGCGCTCATTATGTGAATCATGACACTGCCATCCACTCCATGTCATGGATGGGTGGCTTATTTGGCTGTTACAACCTGTGGCATGTCAGTGGTGGTGTCAGGTCCCACCTCCCCTTTGTCTGAGTCACTCTCATCACTATCACTCTCATCCGAATCACTGTCAGCAGCTCCAGGCGTGGCTGTGCCCTCCTCGCTGCTCTGGCTCTCTTCCTCGTCCTCGGACTCCTGGCTGGTGCTGCTGTCGCTGTCGGTGCTGGCGGTCTCCTCATTCTCCTCCTCTTCCTCCGGGTTACTGGAGCTCTCACTGGTAGTGTCGCTAGTGCTCGCTTCACTTGTGCTGGTGCTCTCCTCCTCTGGAACAGAGGCTTGGCGGTGGCTGGGGTCCTGGTCCAGGGTGCCAGAAGAGGCATCCAGGGTCTGGCTCTCCTCATGGGTGCTGGTGCCCTCTTCCAAGAGGTCAGAGTGGACCTGAAGAGCCTGGAGGGCAGAAAGAGGCAAAATTACAGCTCATTCTACATTAGCTTAACACCAAATTGGCTTTCATTTGGACTATACTGTTGACCGAGCACTCTGAGAGTTCAAACAGACATGTACCTTCTGCACCTTCACAGACTTCTCCACCTCATTGCCATCAGTCATGTCGTAGGCCATCTTCTTTCCTGCACCAACAAACTCATAGGATTTGTATGGAACGGGAATCTTGTGGTAGGATTTTTCCTCCACATAGATAATGGACTTGTAGTCACTGGGGCCTCCCAAATTGTCGCCACGGGCTGTGTCAGTGACGATGGTTGGCACGATGGGCTCCACCGTGGTTTCAGGCACAGGCGCATCAGTGATCACCACAGGGTTGACAACAGTGGGAGCAGGGGTGGAAGACTCTCCTGACTCTGAGCTAGATTCCTCATCTTCCTCCTCTTCCTTCTCTTCCTCAGTCTCCTGAAGATACAGAGGTGAAAAGTGAGCTGTCAGAGTGTTGGTGAGTAAAATAGTGGGGGTTTGGAGTGTGTATGTGGACATATACACAGCCAGATGTGTTCTACTATATGTTTATTTACACTCACTTCTGTTTCATCATCGTCATCATCACTGTCACTGTCGTTGCCTTTGACAGAGGCTATATCGGAGGTTGAATCTGAGGCCGAGGCTGTGTTGGCAGATTTGACTTCTACTGGGGCCTCTGGAGCAGCCTTCTGCAAAAGTCATCACACCGTTAAGTTATGATCACGAGTGTGAAACATGACATCTGTTTAACGTGAGTAACAGTCCCGATAAATTATGTATGATTTAACTCTCACCTCCTCATCTGAACTCTCTTTGCTCTCATCTGATTCAGTAGCAGCAGCAGCGGCGGCTACAACGTTCTGTGACATTAGAGACACACAGTAGAATTGAATTCATTGTTTTTTAGTGTTTCTTTATTCATGGCTCAAGCTATTATTATTATTATTACATAAATAATGGTTAATGTTAATCATACTTTTAATCATAGGAGAAGCATGACAAAAGTCCTACAAAAGTCCTACACTATACCCTACAATCTTAAGACAACCAGCTGCACTTTTAGTTCCAGATGTTAGCCACCCCCCACAGCACAGATCTTTGGCCTCTGAGGTGTTAAATGACAGATTCACAGTTTTTAAGTGTGTCTTAAAACAACAGTCAGGTGCCCATATGAAGACTGAAACAGGTTGTACTTGCTGTAACCATTTAAGAAATTACTTCAAAACATTTTTCTTACATTACTGGATTTTCTGGATTTTCAACTTCCTCTGTGCCAAAACATGTATTAAAATAATTCTTCTGAAGACATTGTAAGATTTTAATTCTCTAAATTAGTCACATTAAGTTGTAGATTTTATGGTACAACATTTTCCTTGTTTTATTACTTTCCTTCCATTGCGACCGGACGCTGTCCAGGGAAACACAAAGAGGGAATTTTACGTTAAAAAGACTATTACTCTGGAGTGTCATATGAAGCCTCTTATCAGCTTCAGATACACATTTGAATACATTTCTGCACAGAATAAGGACTGTGGATGTTGGTACCCCATCACATCAGGGGGCATCAAAGAGTTTTAGGAAATGATTGCTTCCTGGCAGCACTTACAGCATGAAAAATCTATTTCAGTGTTCACATAGGCACCTGACTGTTGTTTTAAGACAGAAGCAATTGTGGACTTATCCTTTAAGCCCCAAAGCATTAACATTGTGCACTGTAGATAAATAACAGAGGTATCTATCATCTGGAGAAAATAAAATACATTTTTTACCTGTACAAGTGGTGCACGGGCCTGAGGAGCCACTGGCGCCTTTTTCTTGATGGCTTGAGGTGGGGGTCGTCGCACCTATGGAGAAATAAGTCAACATGAATGCCTCAATGTCTCTCTCTCTCTCTCTCTCTCTGAGTCTTTCTCTCTAGATACTCACCACTTCTTCAGAGCTCTCGGAACTGTCAGAAACTTTTTTCACCTAAAAAGTAAAAACAGTCAAAGACACAAATTAGATTATGTGGAAAAAAGTTGTAAAATTGAACAGTAAAGTTACTGTTCTCAGTTTAGCCAAAATTATCTTGGTTTTGAACTGACAGAGGAAATAACTCACCGGCCGGCAGAGAACTGCGGCAAACAGCAGTATGAAAATAACAGCCACTTTCATTGTGTCACAGTTTGGTGTCTGGATGGGAAGAAAACCAGAAACACACAGGTTGAAATCACACAATAAAACATCATCGCACAACACAATAAAACAATAGAACATAATCACGATACACGCACATGGTCCGGCACCAAAATACATGTCCGGAGGCCATAACTTCACAGGAAACACAATGACATGTCAAATTGAAAATGAGCAGCAAGTTCCGTCAGTAAATCCTCTCGCCCAGATTCCTTCCTATAAATGGAGGCTGTGTGATCACATGACTGTTAACTAGCAGTGGCACTTCCTGTGGCATTGGTATATACACAGGAATTCATTAAGTCCCTAATTACAGGCCTAAACAAGCGGTTTGGTGTCCGTTTCTCTGTCATCAGAGCAAGAAAATCACATTGCGTTGGTTTGGCGTTGGTTTGTGGTTTGTTAAACTATGAGTCAGGAAGTTTCTGGTCCAAAAGATGTGAGAAAATAACAGGTTTATCGTTTTTTGATTTAGAAAGAGATCAGATTAGTTTGTGTTAACGGAGAAAAGAAGCTCATTTAGAGTTACTGCTCACAGAGCCTGGTTCGCATTCTCATCAGTCGTTGCGCAAAAGACTCTTTGGAAAGTATGAACTTTGTTTAAACTTGACACTCATCATCCTGGTCACTGTAGCTTTTAATGAATTTTACTCAAACGAGAGGAGATAGCACATTTGTTCGGGGACTATTTTCTGCCATGGATTAATACACATTTTGGCATTTATGAGTTTTCTCAGTAGCAACATAGTGTATGATAAACTACACAGTGTGTGTTGTGTGTTCGTGGTAATAAAGTAACATGTCAGTGAATGCAGCATGTACTAAAAACTAAAGCATAGAACTTGGGCAGTGGCTACATGGATATTATACAGGTTATTAGGAGCAATGTACTGCTGGAGTCTTCATGGAATTTAGTGACAACAAGCAGAGTTTTAAAGAAAGCTCTGAAAAAACATCTTATTTTCTCTTTTCCCCTGCCTTGCAGCATGGACTTTTTGTCCATGCTGCAGGGTGAGCAGTCTGAAAGTCTGCTTCTGTCTTTAATGATGGACTCTTCCTATACTGTGCAATTCACCAGGTTATAACTGGAAAGCCACAGTGCAGCAGAATCATGACAGACGCCCATATGGCTGTATGCAAGTGTGTATTTCTGTTATGTCTATCTTTGTGAGGGCCAGTTTGAGTTTAAGACCTAGAGAGTCAGAGTGTTTTTGTTAAGTGGCTCGCACTAAGATTAGGTTTAGGGTTAGAAACAAGAAAAAGAAATTTTTCAAATAAAACATTTGCCTAGGGGAAGTCACACTTTGGATGAGCTGCTCACGCCACGCATACTGTACAGTAAGCAACCTGCGGGGGCCTTGAACATAGCCTTGGTTTAAGGGGTCATAAACTGAAACCCTTGGCAACCTCTAACCTAATTAACTTGTATTTTTTTTATTTTAATTATAATAGACACTTGATGCTCGCAATCTGAGTTTTAGTAGTTGTGAGAGACTTCAAATTTAGTGATCCACTTACTTTCAGGCTCCAAACATCTGATATACAGACTCTTTGTAGTTTAATACTCTCTTTTTTTATTTTTACATGTCTTTACTTCTATGCTGGAGCAGAGAGCGTCTGACAATCAGTCAGAGGAAGTAGAGATAAGGCTCTAAAAGCTTTTATTCAGCTTTAAATTTTAATTCTGACCTTAATTTAACCAGAACCTGAACCTCTTCAAACTCTCTTCTGCTCTTTAGTTAAAAACATGGCTGACTGAGGAGGCAGTTAATCTGTTGACTGATTGTGGTTAGTCAGATCTGATCCTGGTCATGTGACACATATTACAGTGGTTACTTGCTGCCTACAGCTTCCCCTCTTCCTGCCCCTGATGTCACTGTGACACTAATAAACCAATCAAACACAGCCGCCCCAGTTTCATGTCCAACCAATCACATGCAGATTTCCACAACTGTAAAATCTTTAAAAAAGAACATGTAATTAACTGCAATCAAGTGCAGAGACTTTATAGAGAATATCTAAGCCTTTCTGTGTCTCCACATGTTTAAAGCTAGTTTGTTAAAACACTGACTTTTACATTTACATACAGTAATGTTGTGCAAGTGTTATAAAATGTAATGTAAAATCTGTCCAAATGTAGCTGGAGTTTTCCTTTTTTTTTTACTCTTGTAGTTTTAGCCTGTACCCAGAACCTGCTGATAATTTATGTCTGTTAGAAAATTAGATCTACTTGTTATAAGGTAATTTACAGCACTAGATTAGCCACAAATTATATTTAGTTGTTAAACACACTGACTTGGATTAGATTTGAGATAAACTGATATTTTTCAGTACGTTTTAAGACTCTTTCAGTTGATTAAAGCCTGAAGTGTTGGCTGAGAATAAAATAATAAAACTGAGACGTTACACATGCTCCAAAACCATCTCCAGATTTTATGCGTATAAAAATATGTATGCAGGGTTGTCCTCATACTTTTAGCAACCTAGTGTATTTCAAATGCACTGAGAAACTTGCACCTCAGCACTTTTCATTCTGCACCTAAAAGCTATAAAACGAACATTTCAGGCAGCTTGTAGAAACATTAACCTGCACCTCCACCTCTCATCACACCACCAGAACTGCAGAATATCTGCAAACAAACACCGTACACAGTAAATATAACATTCAGCTTGATAAATATTCATGCTGACCTTGTTTGCAGACAGAGGGAGCTTCAGGAGTTGCAGAGACGCTGCGCAGAAACAGACAGATGTGGTCTGTCTTTAGTTTATCTCCTGGGTTTTCCTGGACTTAGTTCTTTGCTCTGTGATGCTGCTGCTGAAAGCGAGGCTCTTGGTTGGCTTATAAACCATCCAGCCTCTGGCAGCAGCCAATCAGCTCTGAGCTTGTGATGTCATGAGGTTAACCGCTGCGTGGTCCACCTCTCCTCTCTCTCCCACTCTTCCTGTGGTTGTTGCTGCGGTGGTGTGGGGGAAAATACACACACATACACACACAAAATGCAAAGACAAATACATGAATAAAGGCATGCAGACACTTACGACCCAGACAGAAGTATGTGAATGTACTTTTTCTGCTAACACACACAGACACACACACACACTCATGCCCACTGTGCATGAAGTTAATTTAAGGACATCTAGTGTCAAGCTCTGGGAAAAACCAGCAGCATATAGTGGCAGGTGGTATGACAGTGATTCAGCTTCCTGACAGACAGAAGAAAATCATCTTACTGAGGTCTCGATGGTTCTCTGAGAATTTGTCAGCTACACCATACTGATTTGTCTTTACTTGTTGAACAGGGAAAATGGAAAGTTTTGTGGAACTTTTTATGATAGAACAAGACTAGTTCTAGACCAGAGCTGGGGACATAAAAGAAACTAATAAAAAAATCTAAATAAACACAATCTAAAGGTGTACATGCAAATGATAAATATACAAAAACAATGCATGATTATTTGACTAATAACAGTAACATTAAGAAACTAAATGCAGAACTGAAAAAGACACAACTTTAATAAATTTAATTAATTAAAGTCAATGAGGTTCCAAAAATTTATATTCTATTAACTGAAACCTTGACTTTAAATAATGAAATGAATTAGCCTCCTGTTCCTGTATGATCGAAGTTCCATACTTAAAGCATGTGATGACTAACCAGCAAAGTGCAGTTAATGATGGAAATGTAATTAGTTTTGCAGGTGTTTTGTCATAAAGTATTGGACAAATTGGGATTCTTACTTCATCATGATGCAAGAAGAAAAGTCAATGACTCGCTAGAATGGTTAGAAATGATTTCCCATGGAGCTTGAACGTCTTTTTCATCATCATTTAAAACCATACATCTCTCTAATGGTGGCATTAAAGGTCAAGTCTGAAGATCACCAGAGGCATTAC
This sequence comes from Sandelia bainsii, assembly GCA_032362345.1. Lineage (NCBI taxonomy): Eukaryota > Metazoa > Chordata > Actinopteri > Anabantiformes > Anabantidae > Sandelia > Sandelia bainsii. The sequence goes on from JAUMHL010000015.1 coordinate 19,814,529, forward strand.
GACTCAGCCTCTAGGGACAATTTAAAGGCATTTAACCATCCAGGCTGGATTACCAACCATGCACAGTGGTCAACTGTCCCAAACATGCTCAAAAGCTTCAAGTTTACTCCATATTATTTGGGTCTCTACAATGTGATTAATCTCAAAATTGTCAGACATTTGCACCACTGAAGTACGTTGACAACGCTGATATGTCCTAAATTCTCCATCTTACATCTTATGTAAATATCTGTCTAACTGACCAAACCCAGGAATGTTATCACTGTTTACCTAAATAAGATCAAAAAGATAAGATAAAGATAAAATACACTTTATTGTCCCCTAGGGGAAAATTGTCTTGGACTACAGTGCCAAAACTGCTGCTACATTCTATTTTTGGGAGTCAAGCTACCTCCAACTAGCCCTCCGTCCACCTGCTCCACTTCAGCTGCACTATTAACCTCACAAAACAATACAGTAAAAAAGAATTTCCAAAATGTGGCAGTTAAGGAGAAATAATTGCTCTTCTCTGACTATTTAGGAGGGTGAGTCTCACTCAAAAGCTTTAGAAGAGAATATCTCTGCACTGTTCAATAAGTCTGGATCAGTCTTTGACAAAAAAGTTATATACTATAGCTTTAGAAATAAATATACAAACAGCTTTAACATCAGGTGGGGTGTATCCAGACATACACACATTCTCTGAATTCTCATGTAATTTGGGTTTTGCACTTGCAGTGTAGCTGATTGACTTGTGTGGTTTCAACCTGCAATTACTGTAAAATGTCTGAGTATGTCTGTGTTGACGTCTGACTGTCACACTGACTGGGTACTTAAACAATATATGAACATATACAGTATGTGCAGATGAGTGCACTGACACATAAAACATGTGCACCCAAACCTATATGTCTGATAGTCAGGAACGCATCCTGGCTGTGATACAAAGACAATAAGAGAAAATTGTGCAGCTACATATGGCGTTATGTTCAAATTTGTGTTATTCTGTAGCAGTGTATCAATCACCTACATTTTCAAGACCATTAATGAGTGTGATGTGCATGTTTTCAGGTTATTTACATGACACCTTTTATTAATACTACCTCTGAAATAATGTTACATCTGTATTGAAGAGCCTGCAGTTCATCAGATGTACTGTATATAGCATGGATGATGTGACTGATTTAACTTAGCATGAAAGGCTATGCAACCTTTACTGTGAGTGCAAGTCTGTAGCCATGCTACAAGAGGGTCACATACAGGGGAGGACTACTTAAAGTCAAAAAGCTAACAAACTCATGATAATAATGGTAGCATGATGCTAAGCATGTGTAATGTTTACTGACTCAATGTTAATGATGGATGGAACATTATTCTGAAATTGTAGACACAGCTTTTCGCAGATTGGTGAACCTCTCCCCATCTTTACTTCTGAGAGACTCTGACTCTCTAAGATTTAGTTTTTATACCCTATCATGTTATTGACCTGTTGATAATTAACCTAATTAGATGCTAAATGTTCTTCCAGCTCTTCCTTAGAACCAATTACTTTTCCAGCCTTTTGTTGCCTCTGTCCCAACTTTTGAGACACCATCGATTTTAAAATTTCCTTAGAATTATATTTTTAACGTTATATGTATTAAATGCTCTATGCTGAATATATTATGGCTTTATGAGATATACCAATCTTTGCATTCTGTCTTTATGTAAATATTACACAGTGTCTCACCTTTTTTGGAATTGGGGTTGTACAAAACTTTTAACAGTTAATTTATTTTCTGCAGCGTGGACCAAACTGACCAACTGACAGACCACACCAACCATTCTCCTGGCACTTCAATAACGAACCTCAATCGTTAATTCAGAATAACGGCAAATGAAGATAAATTATACGACACATGAATAAATGATTCAGAACATACACACAAACACAAGTAAACACAAGCACAGATACAAGCCTGTAAGTCATACATGAATAGTAATTTAATGCATTAATCACAATGGTTATTGGACACATACAAACAAACAAAAGACACACTCATTTCAGTTTATCTGTCTACATCATCACTGTGCTAACACACACACATTGACAGTCTGATTACAATAACACAGGGTGACACTGACAGTTTGATGAGTTCTGAAGTCTCAGAGTCACAACCATACAATTACACAACCACTCAAATCAAAGCTTTCTTCTTCAACCACATGCAGTACAGCAGGGGCATCCTGTTCGGTCTTGTATGACCCCATAGAACTGACGGTGTTTACTGACGGTTATGGAGTCCTAGAAATGTCTCTGTCACATAATATTTGTTGACACAGAATATAATCACCGGTTTATTTCAGTATCTTCATGCTTCTCATATTTATACGTGAGGAAGGCAGCGGAGTGTAATTAATTTTATTATGCAAAGTTTCAGTGATCATGAGTGATTTGGAGTTAGCTGGGAAACGACTGAAAGTAGAATTAAGCCACATGAAACACCAGACAGACATGTCTGAGATGAATGTGTCAGAACACGCAGGATAAAGTTTTCACCTCTGCTCATAAATATTATATTTACAGTATGTGTCTGATATGATTTCTAACTGTTGTGTATTCTTTGTGTGTTTTATTGTGACTTGTTACAGGTAAGATGAAAAGTCCATACTATACTGTATACAATAGTACACTAATACTATAATACTAAGCAACAAAGAAAAAAACAAATCTTAACAGTTAAAACATCAAAAGTGCCAAAGATGAGGATGGACTGGTCTGGAACACTGAGTCTCTTGTAAGGCCTCCTACATTTTCCAACATCTGGAACAAAAACAAATCTGAGTGGTGGGAACTGGTGGTGTGAAATGTTTATTTGGAAAAACACAAAAGTGAGTTTCATAGTTCAATAAAAAATGTCCCAGAAAGGACCAAAGTGCAACTAAAAACAGATTGAGTTGAGTAATATTTACGCAAAGTTGTGTGTGTATGTCCGTATCTCTTACTCTCTGCTTGCATGAGCACACAGTGTGTTACGGAGAATTTGTTTGCGTCTTTTTGTCTATAGGTGCTCATATTACCGCATTACTGATACTTACTATTTAAATATAAGATTTACACAGGGCTCCACACAGCCTGATTTACTAAATGTTTGTATGTACAAAAAGGTGTAAAAACTTGATAACACCCACAAAAAACTATGCAAACTGATCTAGTAAAGGTGCTCACTGAGGACTGAGCCCATTTGCCTTAACAATTATGAAAAATGGGGCGTTCTTTCCCAAGTGTGCAAAATAGAGGAGGAAATGCAAATGCAGTTGCAAGAGAAAGTAACTGATATTTTCAATTTCTAGGTTTTCTATATTGGTCATGAAATGTGATCTGATCTTCACCAAAGCCACAAATATCAAAAAACACAATATTTCTAAGCTGATTAAACGCAAACAGTCCTGATCTGTTATGTCGTTATTGAAGACACCCATTGAACATACAAAGTGATATTGGAAAAAATAAGTGAAAAAAATGTTTTAATAGCTGGTTGAACCATCTTTGGCATCAATAACCTCAAGCAAACACTTCCTGTAGCTGTGGATTAGACCTGCACAATGTCCAGGAGGAACTTTGGACCATTCTTCCTCACAGACCTGCTTCAGCTCAGACATATTCTTAGTATGTCTGGTGTGAATGGCTCTCTTGAGGTCATCCCACACCATATCTATTGGGCTGAGGTTTGGGCTTTGACTGGGCCACTTCAAAAGGTGGATTTTATGTCTCTGAAGCCATCGTGTATTAAATTTACTTCAGTGTTTAAGGCATCGTCCTGCAGCATCACCCAGCTTCTACTGACTTTCAGCTAATGTAGATAATATGTACAGCTATAACTACATTAGATTTAAGAAGAGTTGATGACAGGATCGCTGTAGGAATGAATTCTGAAAGGCACAATTCCAGAGTACCAACACAAGTACAGGAAAGGAGCACAGGTACAGGGAGAACATGCAAACTCCACACACTGGGATCTGTGACTGAGTAGAGCTAAATTGAGCTCACACAGAGTTAACACTGGACATTAATCATCATTCAAAGACGACTTCAAATGACGATTGTTGCATGAAGTGCAAATAAGTAACAAGTTCACCACATCAACTTAAAGGTCATGATGCACCAGTAGTGTGTTCACCAGTGTTCAGTGTGAGTGAAGACAATAAGAGTGATTTTCTTCTGTGAACAGTGAACATATTCATTTGCAATTGAGAAGAACATGAGTAACAAAGGTTTTGTTCAAACAATATACATCCCCCTACTATTTTCTTATCTGCACTTCTCTTCCATTGTTCACTGGATGTGTGTGAGGTATTCATGAACCATAGAGCATAGATCAGCAGCGTTTCATAAGCACAAAGAGCCGAATCGTCCATACCAATCACAGAAACTGCACCTCACCCTTGAATTGAGATTTTCTAGGGTGTGACATCAGAAAAATTGACTGTGATCTCAGTTAAAAATTCACAATTGAAAACTATTCATTTGTTCTTGTAAGGTGTGAACTTACACACCACTGATGGTTATCACTTGTTTTCACTGACTCATCTTAATACAGAAGTACCATTCTCACCAGGGCAAACACACACACATGCACACGCATCATGTAGATGATGTCACTGGTCATTTGTGCATGTTGATTCTTGTAAAATGCATGTGAGAGGCCTCGACCTCTGTGGTCATCTCAGTGTGGAAATGTTCTTTTTAATAACAACCGCAAGATATTTGTGTGCTTGTACAATCTGCTGCTCTATCTTTAATAGAACATTAGTCCATCAACCTCTGTAAAAAAAAAAATAAAAAAAAAGAGTGTTAATGGAAGCTGGGAGAGATCAGATGTGGTCTGGCTACTGGTGGAGACAAAACAACACATTTTGACGCACACAAACACGTATATATACACACACACACACTTAAAGATGCATACATATACAACACTTTCAAACACACACTCACAAACACTCCAGGCTATAAATGTGGTGGAACACTGGCTGGCAGACAGTGGAACAAGACTTAAATGAGGAGAGTGTAAAAAGCCGCTATGATAAGGACTTTCCCAGACTGTGAGTGTGTCAGTGTGGAGTATATATGTGTATTTTTATGTTTCTACAAGGCCCAAATGTCTTCACAAAATAAGATAGAGGAGAAAACTCTGCTGCACCTTAGTATGTAGAATACATACGACAAAGTTTATTTGTTTGTCTGTGTTTTCATCTGTAGTTTACGTGAATATGGAGTCTGCACTGCAATTGTTGGCAATCAACAATGGCCCCCCATCACAAGTTTGTATAAAAAACACTGTATTGCAGCATAATGCTGCCATAATTTCACCTTGAATTTACAGTGTAATAAAGGCTCATAAGAGAAAGGACAGAAGAGCAGAAACCGACACGCACAACGCACAAACATGACTCTGCAAAACAACAACAAAATACTCCCCCAGAGTCAAAATCAAGCTTTCTCAGCTCTTCTCAGTCGCACAACAACAAATGCTTTAAACCTAATTTGTTTGTGTTTTACTGACTGACCTAAAACGATGGTGAAACCGGCCACAGTTTGGATCTTGATCCACCTGAATTTTGCATCTTCCATAAACAAAGTCTGGATAAGCCGCAGTTGTTGAGGCAAAGAAATAAATACGTTGTGAAAAGCGGCAGCTTTACGTGGCTGAGGTCGCCTGTCCGCCATGTGTACCAGCCAACTGCTGGACCTCTGTAACACAAATATAGAGCGCAGAAAGAGTCATGCAGCTAATCTGGTGGAAAGCTCTTAAATCAAAACAGTTCCATCTCTGAGGAGGATCAGGGCCAAAATTTGGCAACTCGAGAAACAATTCATATGGGACGTCGTTGTTGATTTTACAGCAGACATGGTTTTCATGTTCCAAATAAAATATAAAGTAGCAAATAAGACCAACAAGGAGAAAAAGTTGAAGTAAAGCTTGTTTTGAAAAACAGAAAAACAAAAATTGTTCTCTCTGAATTTTTATTTCTTCCTGATGTAACCACACAAATCAAACACACACACACACACACAGCTCAGACACACACAGCTCAGACACGTACACAGATCTGAAGTATTCTTAGCTTCCACCCCCAGTTTCCAGGGTGACTAGTTGGTCATTGACTTCCTGTATCTGGTTTGGCTGCAGTGTCTCACTTCCTGGAAACAGACACAAGGTTCCACGGAATGACATGGTGTTCACTGTGTGTGAGACTGTGTTTCTGTGTCTATACATGTCTTAACAACATTGTGTGGACACATTTTTGTTTAGTTGTTGCTGTGAGGACATTTTGTTATGGTCCTCACAACTTGGATGGACTGAGAGACGGTTAAGACTAAGAACAAGGCCCTCTTCATGCCTCAAAACCTTACATGTACACACAGACTTCTTGCCTACTGCTGTATTTCCATTGTTTAGTGAGTCCTCTATTCACTTAGCATTCAATTACCTCTTAGTACCTCTGTTCAGAGACAAATAAACAAGTTTCAGACCACTGTCTATTAATACTGTTAATGTGTGAACCATTGGAAAAGCCTTGAGCTTGCTTGTTGTAACAAGCAACAACCACATTTCTGATCCACAGAGAAGAATTGGCAAGATTAGGGTCATGAAGAGGCAGATTGGTTTTGGTGGAAATGTCGGTCCTTAGACACCATTTCAGGGAGGCAAATGTCAAACCTGTCAATTTTTTCTATAGATCTCCGCTATTGCTGATACATGTCTCTCCTGTACCAGCAACCCAAGTTACTTGAATTCCTGTAACTGCTCAACCTGGGTCACTCTTAAGGTGAACAGTGGCCTTTGATCCATCTTTTGTCTCCCTCGGTTGTGACGTCATTGGTCACAGGTAATAATATCAAATATAAAACATGTTTAAAAAGTCTTAATGAGAACAATATGCAGCAACTGGATTATAATGCTAAAGACTGTAAACTGGAATCTTTACAATCTTCTCTGTCTGAACTTAGTGGAAAAGATCCTAGATCTAGCTGGTCATCATGACTAAATTACATTTATAATCAGCTCTACAAACATTAAATGTGTGCCCACCTTAATGGAACAATTTAATATTTAACTCTAAATAAGTATCACATATCACAATCAATCACAGATATGCCATTCTCTGCATCACATCACTCAATGTTAAATGTTGTCATTTCGCTTTTGAAAAGAACATCTAACATCTGTGTGTGTGTGTGTGTGTGTGTGTAATAGACACGTGGTCTGTTTAATTTTCAGCTAGTGTACCCACTGTGTAATCACACTGATTTTTTCTGTTCTAGTGTGTAGTTTTCCTTCTGTTTTAGTTACATTCACTCACATTTCAGTTGGTTGTACGTCACTAATTACAGATGCTGTATTTTCTGCACTTTTTCTTTTTCTGCAACAGTCCATGCTGCATATAGACCAGTGCAGTCACTGGCACTGGGTGAAAGTTGTACAGTATAACTTAGCCATGCTGATAACATGAGCACATGACCTGTTGGCAACTAAACTATAGAAGTTTTCATTGATTCATTAATTTAATTTACAAAAGAAATAGTTAAATATTTGTTTTTTGTGTTTCTATGCATGATTCTTGTGGAATTATTATGATCAAGATATTGTATCAAGATAAACAGATGCTGGTGCTAATTTTCTAGTTGGATGCAATTAAACCGTTACTTTAGCTTCAACTGTGCAAAACATGACAGAATTTCTTTTGATTGCATGAATGTTCCCACAGTTTTCATTTTACATTTCCTGCCACATCTCTTATATGAATCTTGCGTAAGTGAGGACTACACTGAAATCTGAAGTCCTTATTTAATGGTCACTTGTAATAACAGTCCTCTAAATATAGAAACATAACTTCCTGGAGAGAGCTTCAAAGAAAGTGAACGCTAATTTGAGGTATATATGTTCTGCGTTTTTACACAACTGTGTCAGTTTCATGCACATAGACGCAGAGCAGAGCAGTGTCTGAATTAAAGGCCTCAAATACTGTTTACGTCAAGGTTCCTGCCTGTGTGAGGAGCTGTGTGAGGGTGGTTCCCCAACAAGCTTTATGTTGCACTCTATGTTACACTGACACTGTCATGTCTACAAAATCACCCACAGCTCAGAAAGACTCTGCTCAGACCTCTGGTTGGTTTTGGCCTTTAGCTCACACAAGAAGTTATGTTGATTTTGACTGAGGATGTAATTTATGGTATTCCTGATTTAGTTACGGTGGGGCTGGATTTCAGTTCACTTCTGCTCTTCATAGATACCTTTTTTACAACATGTAACACTCATCGAGATGTATGAAATGTTGCTCATTTTGGAGCATGTTAGATGACTTAAGTGACAACTGATTTCAGTTGGTGTAGATGACCTCCTTTAATAGCTGGCCACCACTACTGAGTGTAGATCTGCAGAGCTGAGGACATTTCTCTAAATAATTAGAGTCATTTTGTTGAATGTTAATATAAAATGTGCATTTCACTTAGTGTTGCTCCCAGCACTAGCACCGTATATAATAGCTTTTACCACTTCTTCTTTCAGTTCCTAAATCTACACTGAGCCATTAGCAAGGATTAAGGCCATGTGTGGTTTCTTTGGCTGCAGCCTTATAGACTTATGTCAGCCATTAGCAAGCAGCATAACCATTATTTTTAATGCATATCAGTCATTTTTAGGCATTGTTCCTCACTCATTAGCGCACACCACAGCCATTATTTTTTAGACATTTAAGTCATTCCTGCTTCCTGACAGTTTGTGGTTTCATTAGTTGCAAGCTTGCAGGATAAGATCAAAATGGGATGAAACCCAGCAGTTAATCCTGCTCTTGCAGACGGATATTAAGTCAGAATTATTGTTAAAACAAACACATTTAACCAGATTACACATGGATAATAGAGTAAGAGCACATATATAACATGTGCTCTTAAAACTGTTATGAGGGTTTGTGTGCACAACTTAACTTGAGAGTCAGAGCATTACTCTAAGGTAACTAAAATGGAGAGGACAAAATAGCCTGAACAACAGCACTAATAAAGTTAAATCAATCACTCAAATACTTTTGTTGAAGACGAAGGCCAACAAGCTTCCACTGTTCGCTCTGTAAAGCAACATCATTCATGAAAACGATTCTGAAGGCAAATCCTGTGTGTTTACAGTTCATGACCCATGATTCCTTGTAAAACATGACCTCTGCCAGTATTTGAGTTTATGAAGTTTGTCCAAGTCCTGGCTGACCAAACAATTCAGATGTGGTGAGAGTGTTGGAAAGAACAGTTATGGACAACTTCATTAGTAGCTTGATCCTGTGATGTTAGGAAGATGGTGAGTCCACCCCATGTAGGCAGACTAGTGAGTCAACAAGTCACCAAGTCATACTGGGAATAATAACTGAGCTTCAAAAGGAGACTACAAGCCAGCAGCATGTAACAAGAAATATTCCACGCTCTGCGTAGATGTTGTAATGTGAAGAACTGGACCACCAACAGTCGATCCCAGACTGCTGGGTGGGCCACTGTTTTCGTTTTGTGGCACTTGGACTCCAAAGAAAGTATATTCTCTCAAGTCTACTTCACTGAGTGGCTTAGACTTGGGAGTATCTGGCAACCACTTCATACAGTATGTAGCTAGGCTTTGACTGTGAGGAAAACTATGATGTGTTGTGAATAGAAGCGCAAATGGTGCCTTCAAACAGTGAGTGGGCAATGCTGTGCCTGCCACCCAGTCGTGTTTTGTGCTATATTTTGTCAGTAGGGCACTGCAGGGCTACAGTAATGTAAACCTACAATTAGAAAAGTGCTGTGAAAAAGTATTTTCCCCCTTCCTGATTTTCTTTGCATATTTGTCACACTGAAATGATTCAGATCATCAAACTAATTTTGATATTACATAAAAATAACCCAAGTAAACACAAAATGCATTTTTTAAATGATGATTTCATTTATTAAGTGGAGGAATTTTGGCCCACTCTTCTTTGCAGAAGTGTTTTAATTCAACCACATTGGAGGGTTTTCAAGCATGAACGGGCTGTTTAAGGTTAGTTAATAATCATGAATAAATATTGAAGTTATCGCTGTTGAGGCACCTGCAGAAATGCGCGCGGGAAGCTCTTACTTTGAAGATGTTCATCCTTTTACTGAGTGACGGCAACAGGTGTTTAATAATCTCAAGGGAAATAATTCCACATACAGTCAGAAGCTACAAACCAAACTTTAGTGGACTTAATGAAGTTTCAGGAAAACCCAGATTACACAGGGAATGAGGAGCTTTTGCTGAGTTTCATTCATCTAATAAACTGCAACAACTTTCTTTTAATCTCAGTTTGTAATAGATGTGAAATAGTAGAACAAGATGAAAAAGACAAAGCTCAACCTACAGGAAGGGTGTTCTGTCTGTTTGTGGTAAATGCATACACTTCCCAAAGCCGCACAAACAATGTCTGTTCTCTCTGGTTTATGGATCAGATCAATGTTACACCTTACGTTCATTGCCTTAGCATGTCAGCATTCACTCTGCCTAAATACAACTGGGCAGAGCTTCTAGTGTGACTGTATGTGCCTATACACTTTCACCTACACATGCATTTGTTCCTTAACTCAGCTTACTCTAATGGTGCCAATTTTCCAAAAATATAAAGAAATGTAAGTGAAAATTAGAGATTCTCTTTAAAATACATGGATGACTTTCCAAACGTGATTTAAATTACAGGAGGACCAGCAAATTCACAGAATTGCATAACAAGCAGAGCAGAAGCAGTTTGAGTGCACCATGCGTGTCTACCGCTCATGCACAGGACTGAGTGTAGGTCATCCGTGACTTGGCCGTGGTCAGCTCAACACACAGTTACTGTAGTTACATGTGTAAGATGGATGAAAGTAGACTACAGAGCAGTGTTTAAGAACGTATAGTGGGATTGAAATAAAAGTGCATCTGTTCTGCCTGGAGTGCGAGACATATAGTGTAACTGAAAAAAGCAACTGAAACGTGTAGACACGCCATGAGCTACTTTTCAGAAACCTCAGCTGAGATGTAAATTTTACCATTAAATCTTGCAAAAGCCACTGGCTATAGCAGGGTTTTGTCTTGACAGGTTTGATTATCAGACTGCTCATACACCTCACCGCCTCCCCATTTTTGTTCCAGCCAAGCTTTCATCTGTGATTCACTGCAGATTGACAGGTCTGAGGCAGCCCCATCAGGGTGGTGTGTGTCTATCATTGCTGTGTGCACATGAGAGCATGCTCGCGGGGTTGTTGGGTAGAAAAACATGGGTTTGGGCTTACTGTTCAGTAGAGACTGCTGCGGTGGGCAGCACTGGTGCCTGAAAACACACTGACTGGTTGTACTGCCATGAACACTTCTTCTGAATGACATTCAGCTCATGCATCAACAAGCACCGGACCAGACCGGTGTTTTCTAGTCATGTTGGCTGCTGCCTTGCAGGGTGTTGCTCTTTGTTTTGGGGTATTCTCTACTCACCAATAATATTTAACAAGCGGCATGGTAAAAAAAACAGCTGTAAAGTTAAGCTCTGACATTGTTCTGTTGCACCAGAACAGGAAAAAAAACTCTGTGGTGTCATTAAAACAAAGAAATATGCTGGCTAATATGTTATGGCGCTCCTGTTATGTAACAGTGCTTTTTAGTATTGTTCATTAATCTTGATTTATGTATAAAATATTCATTTTAATGGTAAAAAAAATATGCTAGATCCAATCTAGGTCTATATGGTAGCTCCATATATATTTAAGGCCAAAAGTAGTCTACTTTACCACAAGCGCATGTGTAGTCTGTACTATTTTTGTGAGAGGGTGTGGTTGCAAAAAGGCTGCATGGGGTATTTTCGTCTGTGAAGATGGACGGCTGTGTTCATGTTGTGGTCAGACTCTCCAATCAGAGCAGACAGTTATTTACTAGAGAAGAGAAGAGAAGACATAGAAAAAGAGAAAAATGGGTTGAGAATGGGGGGGACAGCGTGGGCCCCGCAGCTTCATACACAACAAGATGTGGTGCACTGTGTGTGTGTGTGTGTGTGTGTGTCAATCCACAGCTAGCAGCTATGTGAGCCTTAGGCACAATTGTGATACGAGACATTCTCTGGTAAATCTCAGTGATCTGGTAGAAAACAAGTCTTGAAACTTGTTTTGGACAATGAATGATACGCTTCAGTCTCTTTTAACAACAAGTCAGCGTCATGTCATACACAGCATCGTGTGGCATGTGAAAGAGTGTCATTGTGGCATACACTGCATCAGCCACAGGTTCCTATCTATCGTTCTGTCAGGTTACCATATAAACTGTGGCAGCTACTGTTGGAAAACCCCTTCTTTGTGGCGGAAAATCAGGCGGAAAGATCTGCAGTAAGTTTACTGTACAATAGCTTTTGTATACACTGAGGTTACAGTAGAATTATTGTCAGATGGATGATTTAACAATACTACAGCTTTTGCGTGCTGCACAATAGAAACAAGATTAAATGTGACTTCACCAGTATGAAGCATAAGTGCTTCTGAACATATATCACACTGACAGTATGCACACTGGTCAGAGCCCACAGGAGGTAACCTCACCCGGTCTGAGTTCAGCTCTGTCTCCTACAGTGATGCTGACAATCTGAGAGATTTAGTCAAATCCAGGAATTCCAGATATGACCATAAAATGTCACTAAAGTGGCACTAATAATACCTAACCGGAAATAAACTGAGATAGACCCCCTTTAACCCCCAAGATCCTACTCAAGATAAGCAGGTTCAAACGGCGGATGGATGGAAGACTCTCCAAGGACACAGGGTCATTTTTTTGCTGTAATGTTTTTAAGAAAGTGTTTTTCTGTAACATTATTCAGTGGATACAGCCAGTATTGACTTGACTAGACCACAAAAAAACACCTCATAGTTCAAAAACGTATGTTCTTTCCACAATTTAAAAGCTATGGATAGGCACTTGTCTCATGCACTCACTCCCTATAAACATTTCGTTTCCTAGTTTCCATTCCAAAGTGACCCCAAGCCTCTTTAATATTTACAAGAGGTTTCCTACCAGCCCCTGACCCCACTAATTCATTAATTTCTAATAAAAAAGAGTTTATATGCAATATGCACAGTAAAGCTGACCACTGTGAGGTAGTAAATAAGGATTTTGCTGTGGCAAATGTGATGCTGAGTATAATAATGGCAAAAGAGAACAGTTTTTAAAAAAAATCATTATGCTCTGAGGGATCAGCAGCTTTCTAAGGTGGCATTTTGTGTTTTTATCATTGAACAGCTGACAATATCTCATTAGATAGCATAGCTAATATACAAATGCAAATGTATTTACTGAAATGCTCTTGAAGCAGTGGTAGTGTGTAAGTTAATGTCTACGTTTTTTTTTTAAAATTTGGCCTGAATGCTCACTATATGAGCCAAGAGCACTGGTCAACACTGACTCATATAATTAAATTTAATAATCCTGTGTTTGTAACAATTTGAAGCGTGGGGGGAAACAGCGCTGGTAAAAGTGGTGAGAATGAGCCAAAACATTAAAGTCGCAGGCCAGAAAACAACAGTGAGCTTTAAAGAGGCTATAAAGCGCCGCATATTTGAGGGGCGCTGCGACACATTTCGCAACAAGTAATGAATGTGATCCATTGTTAGAATAAAATATTGACTATAAGGGCTTTAAAGTTCTAATTTCTTGGATTTTGAACAGGCCGGTGGTGAGGTGTGAAATCCAAGCCACACTGTGTCCCCATCACATCATTCACATGGACATGATGCAGTCCCTGGCAGTACTCAATAACTCACTTACCAGCAGTACTATACAATGTAGTAGGGCTATTACAAATACTACTGATGTCAGTTTGATGCAGTGTTTCATACGTGTATGGGACATTTTTCTTCTTTCAAGTACAACAACAATATCTGCTCATCTGGAATAAACAAAATGCCAATTTACTTCCAGTGGGCAAGTGGGGCACATTGCACATGTGTGTATGTGTGTGTGTGAACGTGTGAATCAGAGGCACATTGTGAAGTGCTTTGTGGGTTAAGGCAAACAAGTGGTATATAAGTGCAGTCCATGTGCCATTTGAATAAAGTCTTGGGAAACAACTTTCTTTTTTAGCTAGACAAACCAACACTATCATCTATTCAATATCTCATACTGTAATGTAATTTTCTTTCAGTAATTCTCAATAACCCATACCTTTGGTTGAAACCAAGCCATTCTTTACTTGTTTTAATGATTATAGGTCCCATCCTGTATAGGGGATCATCCATGCACTCACAGTAAAATAAAAATGCCCAGGATCATTCAGCAGCATGTAAAACATACATGAATCTGAGCTAATCAGCTAATTTGTTATAGAGTCTGTTTTTGGTGTGAATGATCCGATTTACAGATGTCATATATGAAATTATAGGGCAAAGTGAATGAGGCAAAACTCTGTCTGGTCTGTGTGCGTGCCTGTTTTAACTCAAGCCACACAAACTTTTTCTATTTGCACTCGCTGTCATGTTTATGGACCAACATTGGTGTTGAAATTTGGAAAAAAAAAAAAAAGCCTGATGTTCCTCTGACTTGGTGTGACATTTATTCAGACAGCGTGAGAGCGTGACACAGAGCCTGAGAGCTGGTGTCTAACTCTCATCGCCTGAGAGTTGGTATCCCTGATGCCGACCAGTCAACCTGCAGCCTCAGTCTGAAGGAACACAGCCAGCCCTTGCTGTGTTCACTTCACTGACCGTTCAGAGCAGACAGATTATCTGATATTGTCTGTTTCCCAAACTAGAGATTTATTTGACTTGAGCAAATAATATTTTGTTTGTTTGTAACATCCATGTATGAGATTCATCACTTTGTGTCTTTAGAACATGCAGGACACTTTTTATTTACTATTCTTTAAAAACTACCAGCTTGTTTACTTTTTGTGTGCGCACAGTTTCACTCATCCCCTCAGCTTCAGCAGTTTGGTGTTAAACTACACGGCTCCTACGCTCAGCAGCAGTAATTTCCCCAGTAATTTAAAGCAGTTATTATTAAACCTCCTACAGCCGTTAGCACATGGCCACGGCACCATCTAGACAGAAAGGTGGAGAGAATTCATAACAAAAGCACAACAGCAGCTGTTCCCCAGCCCTCGGAAACCAAAGTGAGTGAGCTGAACTTCCCATGTGTTTTCATCTTTTAGTTGATTCCTAGAGAAAGATAAAAAAGAGTAGGGCCTGTTTTTATAGCATTTTGACAAATATGTTTTATGAGAAATGGTGTTTTTCCACAATAGTTCTCACTCTCCACCTTCTCAGCTATCATTAAAAACAAAAAAAGGACTCCATGGATTGTTGCAGGTATTACAAGGATATTATAAGTAACTTTTTTTATACTAGGCACAAGTGAAATAGCATAGATGGTCATTACACAAAAAGTATGTTTATTTTTTTCACATTTGTTGACTTCTCTACGTGCGGCTTCAGTGTAAGCCAACAACAGTGGTGAGTATACCACAACAAAAAATGTCAGTGTCTCAATAACGTGTCATGTGCCCTTGAGCATC
>JAUMHL010000015.1:19830147-19841170 GCA_032362345.1 Sandelia bainsii
CACCTGTAAAGGTTATAGTGCATTTTAGGTTCATCCTGAAATTTCACCCGAAAGCCGAATATCCCTAACTTTTTGTATAAAAGAAGTAAGACTCGGTATAGTCAGAGTATTGTCTTGTCAAAAACTTTTAAACTAAGACAAAGGAAAGTTAAAAATTTCTATTGTAGCCTATTAAAGGAATGTGTTAGAATGTGAAGGAATGTGGAAACACTGTTTTATAGTCAAAAACTAACATAAGAAAAGCTGATAATCACAATCACAAAGAAGACAAAGCACATAATTTGCAGGTTATAACAGCAAAACCAAGTGTGGTGGTTAAGATTAGAGTTCTGCACCGGGTTGGGTCCCCATAGTTCCCTGTACATAACCTCATACAAGTCATGCTGCAAGTCCTACTTACTTTAAATAGCCTAGGACCTTGATGAGTTTTAAAGTGAGTGACTACATTGATCAGCCACAACAGTAACACAACCTGGTGTTAATGTGGTGTGCAGGGGTCAGCATGATCGACCAGTGTCGGAACACACAGTGCATCACAGCTTGCTGAGTAGACTAACCACATAACCACGGGGTGGAGATAGTGCTCATCATGAACCCTGTCTACCACAACATGAAAGCAACCATGTTGTGGCTGAAAGGTGTGTGTACTAAAGCATGGGCCTGGTTGCGGGTCTTAACTTTAATAGGTCAGGTTGATTTACTGAAGAAAAAGATCTAATCTTAAATTTTAAGTGAAGAAACTTTTTCCTCTCCACTGTCACCCAGTGCTTGCTCAAGGAGGATTGTTGGGTTTCGTTCTGTATAACTATATACTGTTCACCTTATTTGTGTGAGTACCTTGAGAGTACAGTGCATCTCAATAAGTCCATCTGAGTAAGTCTGAATTAGTTCAAAGTCTGAGCTAATGAAAGCCTAAAAGTGCACAATAACTGACATCCGGGCTAAAGTAAGAGACGGCAAAAGCCTGAGTTAGGCCTACCTAAAATCACACTTATGAGTGGGTCACCACTGAGTATTCCTCCACCACAGCATGGTAGCTCAGCAGAGTCAAGAAGGAAAATTTTGCACCAGAACAGTCATTATGAGAGTTAACCTCGTGGGTGACGATGACACAGCTGTTTCAATTGTGCTCTGTTGCTAATATTAACACTCAGACACACACACGACACACACCACTGTGAGCTGGACTCAGAGCTGACAGTGTTTCTATTTACATCTTTACAGGCTGCCAAACCCTCTTGCTGTCAGCCGCATCTTCATTTACTGTATCTGCTATTAAACCCCCACGCACAAAGACATCACACACACACACACTGAAGTGTATGCCTTTATTATGTGAACTTATATTAAGTCAAAGTATAAACATGGCAGGAAGTAAACTTTTTCTCCATGGCCAGATGTAGTGATCATTTCAAGCTGGTTATTTGCATTTGCGATCTGTTAGTGTTAACCTTTAATATGAAGACCAGAGAGTCTTCTGGTCTTTATATTAACTGTCATTAGGCTGGAAAATCAAAACAGATCAATCAGAGGCCGCAGAACAGCAATATAGAACAAACTGGTGAGGCCACAAAAACAACTGTGGCAGATGCCGGGAGAATCATTTCCCTGGTGAAGAAAAACCCTTTCACCCTTGCTCATCAAAGCACTTGGGGGTTTGCTGCAACAGCCTTACTTGTTCTGGTTTGACCAGTAGCTTATGGAGGCTAATATTAACTTTTCTGGGTGTGTAAGTGACAGACCATTCATCAACACGACTCTTGTCTATCTGTGCTGTTGTTGCATCATTTATAGCTGAAGTAACCAGTGCTTATCATAGTGAAAACACTATTTAATGATCAACCAGATTCAGAGTTCAGCTAAAATACTACATACTAGTACTTTACTCAATTTTCTAATAAAAATAGAACTTTATTATTGGTGCCATTTACAGACCACTATATGTATAGATGTATCCAGACAGTTACAGTATGTTTTTTAAGCAGCACATGCTGAAGTCAAAAGTGGGGAGCCGTACTTTGTGTGAGAGAAGAAAAACTTTATTCGATTGTATTGTCCGTGATGTTAGTTGTTTTTTTGTGGGTTATGACGGTTTGTGATGCTCTTCTTAATGTAAAACATATGGTCACCCCTACTGTGGAATCGCGTTTCTTTAAGCCTGTAAAACTTCAAGTTCTCTTTAAAGTTATTCTAGAAGTCACCATTTTATCTTCTTCCCCCCAGGTTTGGTATCTTTGAACACCTTTAGTTCTGTATACATGTATTACTGTTTGAGAGTCATAAGTCTTAGTACAAAGTTCAGCACCTATGGTAAAAGACAAAAAGGGCTTAAAGTGGCGTGTGTGTGGGCAGCTGTGTGGTCAGTGACACATGACAGCAAAATCATCCTCTTTCATGAGTCTGTGCCCAAAAAAATGTTTAAAACTATAAATATAAAGATATTTGTCTCTGTTATGTGTGCAAGCTGGCGCAGATGGCATTTTTAAGTGTGTGTGTGAGCATGTGCAGGTATATGTGGTGTGATATCACATGTGTGCATTTGTGTGTGGCCACTTGTGTCTTTATTCTTTGCCAGAAGACATGACACAACATGAGTCTGCATTACTATGGTTTTATGAGCTTTCATTTTTGGTCGCTGAATTCATTTTTAAGATCAATCCAAAGGATTGGGACTATTTAAAGCTGCAATAATGTTGCATAGTTTGTCATTTAGACATTTATGAATATATAAAAAATTCTAAATCCAGAAAAATGTTGAAGTTTAAATGACAACTTTTTTTTGTTACAGAATATGCTTGAGGTTATGTGAAACTGCTTTGTGTTTAGTTCAGCTACACTGACATCCACCATAGACATTTAGACAACAATGGAGAGACTAAACAGCAAAGTTTAGTGAACTATTTTTGAATTACAGGAAGGCAATGCCAGACCACAGGTATATTCAGTCAGAAAAACATTGTTAGATTGTTGAGTGTTTGGTAGAAGATATTGCAGATGATGCAACACTCTTTAGATCTTCAGCTGTAAAAATTGTCTGAAATGAAATGACAACACATTGTGAAAAGTGTCCTTGGTCTATACAGTTTTTTCCTGTCCCCATTTATCCATAACCACCTGCTCTCTAAAGGTTTGCAAAGTCACAGGCATATTTATATGTCCTTCAGTATCTTTGATTTTAATATTTGTGTGAAGTGTGAAAAGAATTGCTCTCATTCTCAAGATGATTCAGTATAATAGCAGAGCTTCAAGACACCCTTTAAAGTCTGGATTTGTACATTTGAGAATTTCCATGTTGCCCTTTGGTTTGTCTGCTAGATGAACTCCATCACAGGACAACACTGAGATCAGTTCTCTGTCTCATTAAAGCAAAAGAAAAACAACGATGACTCGAACATCGTTGTTCGAACCCACCGTTCTTTCTTTAAGTCAAAGAACGGTGCACTGTGACTTAAATCTTATTCCTGATTTTTGCATGTAGCCTGAAAAAAAAAAAACTTTGATTGCGATGAAATTTGTCATCTGAACAATCGACATGCATATACTGTACAGAAAAGTGACTTATTTTTACTTTCTAAGAGATACTATCAAAAACTGTGGAAGGTCATTTCCATCAGTACAAGAAAAAAAACAGAAGAAATGTTTGTCGTGGTGAAAATGTGAAAATTTTGGAATAAAAAGTCATAATCTCACTTTTAGACTCTAACTTGTATGTTACCATGAGCCATCGCATAACACTCATTGGCCATGCCATTCAGAATGTTCTGCTGACGTCCATAAATGATAGCCATACATTTTTACACATAGAACCTGAAGCACTTTAAGTGTGAGTTACACTATGTTGTCTTCTTACTTACACACCTTTGGTCAAATATAAAATGTGTTTACTTTTTTATATCTATAGTCCTGAGTATGGGTATAACTTCCTGAGACAGCATTCAGAACTGCTACAGTCACCAGTAAATGGGATTTTAAAGTCTCACATCCAAGAGGCCAAACTCAACATCAGCTTTTGCCTCCATAAAACCTTACTGCATTCTAAAACTATTAACTAGGATTATCTTTCTGTGAAAAAAATGCTCAGTAGTCGATGTAATTATGTTGGTTTCCGGATGATAAAGAATTACATAACATCTTTGCTTCATGATCCTGCTGGTTACTCAAGCAGAGTGTGCATACACAGCAGGGTTACAGTCTGTCAGGACCGAAACTATGGTTTGATAAATGGATAAAAATATGTTTTGTGGTCACAATGAGGTTCCATACCATGGTTACGCTGAGGGTTGGCATTTATACGCTGTCCACTGAAAGGCAGAGGAAACACAGCAGACATAATCACAGTCACAATCACAGACACAATGCAGAGGCAGAGGCACACTGTATGTCCAGTATAGCTTCTCATGGCCTCAAGAATTTGACTGCAAAGGACCTTCTAAAATAATGCAGGAAGTGAAGAAAAGGTGCCTCTGGACCTGCAATTGTCCTTACATGAATCTGAAGTTTCTGTCACTTACAATGGCAGTTAAAAGTCTGTGAGCCCTTTAGAAGTTTCTCTCTTTTTACATAAATACGACCTAATGCGTTCAGTTCAGAACAAAACATTACACTTGTTGATTCATTTACAGTAATATAGCCCAGTCTTACATATTTGTGTGTGGCTTAAGTATGTGAAATCTGGGTCTTCACTATCAAAGTCTGATCTCGACAACACAGGTTTGTAGAAGTGTGTCATAGCTTGAATATAGGAGATTGCTGAAGACCTTAGAAGAAGAGTTGTTGGTGATCACCAGGCTGAAAGAGTTACAAAAGACATTCTAAAGAGTTTGACCTCCACCAGTCCACTGACAAGCAGATTGTGGAGAACAAATGGAGAACATTCAACACCATCGTTAACCTTGACCAACAAAGATCACACCAAAAGATCAGTCCATGCAGATCAGCAAGGAATATCAATAAATAGTAGTAGATCAAGGAACTCCGTTGTAACATCTATGGAAACTAAAGTCCTCTCTAACATTGGCTAAGATCAATGTTCAAGAGTCCATCATTAGGAGAACATTTAATAAGAATGGTGTTCACGGCAGTGTTACTGTAGAAGACTGCTGCCCATCTGCGACTTGCTCAAGGCCATGTGGATTAGGCAAAAGGCTGTTGAAATAATGTTGTATGACAAGATGAGACCAAACATTTTGGTGAATGAGAAGAATGAAAAATAAAGCTGCATTCCAACAAGCTTCTCACTCTGCCGTCTAGTGTCACTGTTTAGAAATGACTATTTGACTTCAAACAATTTAAGAACTAGTTCTAAGGCCCTATTAACTGGCTCAAAGAAATAGTCAAACATTTTACTTAAACCTACCATAAGCACTAAGCTAGCGTGAAACCTGAAAATCAATCCGTAATGTTCTGCACAGCCCTGACAATGTTCTACATGGGAAGTTCTCCAAACATGTGCTAAAATACCCTTCCTGAGTAGATAGACTACTTACATTGCATGGCTGCATTTTTGTGAATGAACCGGAACCAGAAGCAGAACCCTGGCATCATGCTGGACAGACAGACAGAATGGACAGACCTCACAAACCACAGCTATTCATGAACAACTGTTGTTCATCAAACACAAATATTTTAGTCTTACTACACCATAGTGGAATTTTGAGACATTTTAAATATATATTTGATGAAATAGTACGATATCTTGAGATTCTTTTTTACACATTAAAAAAACATTTAAATATTGTGTTGGGTGTTGTTTCCTGTTGGTTTCAGATTCAATGAAACTGCTGCTCATATTTACAATATCGACTTCACCCCTGTCTACTGTAGTCATGTGCTCTCGGAAATGACTGTAAAACCACCGATACAGTTGGACCTGACTCAGCTGTAACCCCATTCACCCTAGACTGGTCTCTGTACTGCCCCATGGTTTAGGAGGTTATACATTTTCAGACCTGTTGGAAATGCTTCAGTGATATTCAGAAAAGACTGAGGAATGCACTTCCATGCTTTGTCATTGACCACTGACCACTACCATTGTTGATCTGTGCCTCCAGTGACCAGTTCTTCCATGTGATACTTTTATATTCTTTTTATATTCCATAAGGGTCAGCAGTTACGTCCAAATTGATGAGGCATTGCTTATTCTTTAGCAACAATTGGCAGTAAAGATAATCCCATTTAAATACTGCAAATATGTGAGCATTTAAATGTTCTGTATTTACACAATGTTCATGTCTCAAAATCTTTTAAACCCTGTCTCTGATTATGTATAACATAAATAACATCTAAATTACATTTTTAAAACATTTATAAACCTAATGCATCTGTAAACTGATACAGCTTCTGGTTAAAGAAAAGATTATCAACATTTTATTGATTATTTATTGTTAGATTTTTAAAGAACTCAAAATACTTTGGGTACAACTCAGATGATGGTCTTGTTTAAACACTGGCTTGAAGACTTTTTCAGTATTTAATTTCAAAGCCATCATTTTCACCTAGCCTTAAAGAGGAATTTTGCGATTTCAGGGCAAGCCATTCCATAAAGCAAGGCTATTGGAAGTATGTAGTTTAAAAAACGAATTTATTTTTAAACTGGTGTTCTACGACCAACAGTGGGACAACATTTTCTAGTCAGTTTCTCTAGGCTATTAGATACTACACTTTGCTACAAGAGTTTTCACTTCAAGTATGTTTGGGGTATAGTTACATAATAGCAAATCAGTAAGGATTACTATTAGCTGCTCTATTGCTGCAGATGTATAGCAGAACACTGAAAAAGAGCAAATCAATGTTTCTAACATTGTAAAAAAAAAACTAATAATATAAGGTACTATATTAAACTCAGTTGTAAACACATTTTTGGTAATGATGCCTGTGCATTATGAATTTGTACCAGCAATAGCTGTGTCTTTTATCTTGTGACATTTTGAATGAAGATCTATTTCAATAAGCACACGATACAGTCCATAATAATAATAATAATGTAATGTATTACCACAGCAAGCTATTTTTCTCAGGTCAGTTTTCCTCTTTGAAAATACTGTATTAATAATTTAAAAAAGTGTTGGCATTCAAAATAACAAGTAAAATGGGGCTGAACTTTTGTTTAAAGATATAATTCTACCTACCAAAACTACCAATAATGAAACACCTGGCACTAACTACCAGAAAAGAGATACAACAAAAATGTCACGCACCCCTACAGAGCTCAAAACTAGTATAGACATAATTCACAATTTGCTACAATGGTGTCACCCACAATGTGATGACTTGCTGGTCAAAGCCTGGAGGAGCTATGCAAACCAGCATTTAAACCTGCAGCCGTCAGGATGGAACCACTCTGCTCCCTGTAACAACCAACCCTCTCATCCACCAGATCATTCACTCCACACTGTAATCAAAGAAAAGCCTGATGAAAATCTGCAAAGTCTGCAGAACATGGACCTCAGTTTTGTACAGAGATGTGGACTCTAGTCAGCCACACACAAAACAATGATATTGTCCCCCCAACCTCCTCCCACCACTCCTCTACAGAATAAGAAGGTCATATTTTATGAGAAGACATTTGAGACAGCAATAATGTTTCCTTATTTAACAAAGCAAACTATATGTTTTAAGATGCAGGGCTACATATCTACTTGTCACAGTTATAATGATGCTCAACATCCATCATCTTACACTACAAAAAATAAAACATATTAACCGTATCCCTATGGCTGTCATTTGAGGACACACACAATTATCCTGGGTGAAGACTTTTTAAACACACACACAAATTGTCTGAATTTTAGAATAAAAAAGTCTGAAATATCACAAAAGAGTTTTCACGCTTAGATAAGATATAAAGCTGCTGTTTTAATTTAAGTGTAATTCACATGCCAGTTTGTCCACACTTGTATTCAGTAGGTTCATTGCTGGGTCCAAGTGGACACTGAAAAAAATCCCTCAAGGTGTTCCTGTAATATCGTGTTCATGCAAATGGGACGGATGGATGGACAACCTGAAAACATTATGCCTTTGGCTATGGCTGTTGCCTTCCCAGAGGCATAACACACAGGAAACATACGGTAAGTAGTGGAAAAACACATCTGTATGGTGTGATAATGAGATGGCAACCTTCCTCAATTTACCACACATTCCTATCATGTTTTCTATACTTTTTCACCATAGCAGGATTGCCTTTAATATTAGGAGTTTATTCAGAACTAACTCCTACTATTTGTCTAGCACATATTTATTCTCATTTTCTTTTGCTGATTTTCAGTTTACATTTTTTCTACATTGGATTAAAGCCCAAAGTCAAAAATATGCAACTTCATCCAGTTTTCACAGTATGACACATACACATGTTTGTATGCTGTAGATGGGCATGGACAAGTGTAAGTATATACTGTATTTTGTTTAAACATGGTCTTCCTGTACATGTATGAACATGTGATTACATGTTTGTACATGTGTGTTTCAGTTCTAATTTTAAACATGTTTGGAGGAAGTTCCCTTACATCTGAACTAACACTAATGTGACCCTCTAAGACTCCAGCCCTCATTGGACCAACCTACAGTAATTACAGACTTCCAGGCAGAGGAGGCTGGCGCTACCATCCAGCCAAGCCAAGCCAAGAGGCCCTGTTTCTGGAGGAGGAAGTAACCTTACATGGACACTCCTCCTGATCTGTGGCCTGAAACCCACTTTTATGGTTCACTGGAGCTGCTGACCTACAATAACCTTATTCTGTGACTCTTTAAAGGCACAGCCACAGATTCTACTTTGTAAATGTGCTATGTGCAGAACAGAGATAAAGGGGTCATGAGTGAGGGCATAACGCACTGTAAGTTGTGGGATAATAGTAAAGTTTAATCAAGTTCATATTTGCAATGAAACAACCACTATTTGCTTTAAGTGTAGACTGTCAGCTTTAATTTAAACATTTAAAAACATCAAAAATATTGTATGAACTATGTAGGAACAGCAACCATTTGTATACATAGACCCTAATTTTAGGAGCTGAAAAGCAATGGGGCAAACAAACATAGTCATAAATTAAATTGCCATAATTTGCCTGACTCCTTGATCCGAACTCATGGACACCACCAGATACTGAGTTTCTTCTCTGGTGCTCTGGTGCCAAACATTTTTCTGCTCACTATTGCAGTGTTTTGCTCTCAATTGTGACTTGAGAAAGTGAAATGCACATTCATTTGGCTTCACGTCAGTTGATTGACTTGGTCATTTCAGAACATTACACATCTTTGCTGTGAAAGGTCTTGAAAGTCTAAACCCTTTACAATTCACCCTGCTGCTTTTGTCAGCAGTCAATCAATGCAGTGTTCCTCTTGTAGCCATACAGAGTACGCCCACACTACAACACTATCTCCACCATGCTTCTCAGATGAGACCTTCCTTTCTCCCATCATCTTCCCATCATTCTGGTGCAAGATGCGCTTTGTCTCATATAGGATGTTTTTCCGGAACTGCACAGGCTTTGGTACATGTTTGTGGCAAACTCTAACCTGGTCTTCTTGTTTTTTTTTTACTTACCAGTGATTTCAATCTGGTAAACCATCTCTATTTTCTCTTGACTTTGACACAGAAATGTCTACCTCCTCCAAGGTGACTTTGATTTGGCCAAGTGTTGAGAAGGGTTTTTCTTCACCAGGGAAATAATTCTTATGCCCCCACCCACAGTTTTTTTCAATCATGAGAACACTTAATTTAAACTCTTGATTGTTTCATTTTAAATCCACTATGGTGGCGTACAGAGCCTGTCATGGTTCACGTCTTTGTTTTCTTTTTGGTGTCTTTGTGTCTGTTTCCTCCTGTCTTTCCTGTCTCTGTCCTTTCCTGCCAGATACACATTCTCACCTGGACACGCCCTTGTACATGCTCCTGGCCCTGACTCACACACACTCACCCTAATTATCCCCGGCTGCCGCCACTTTGGCAATTAGGAACCACAGCATAGACTGTAGGCAGTTACCTCTTTGTCACATCCTCTGCTGTTCCCACAGTTGTTTCTGCTGCATACCTGTGTTTCCATGTCCCATGTCGGTTACCAGTTTTTCTGTTCTGTTTTTCTGGCATCTGTTCTCATCTTATGGCTCTGTACGTTTTGGCCGTCGACTGAGTTTTGTGTTCATGCTGTATTCCCTGTCAGGCCTTGTAACAACTGGCAACAAAGATAATCAACAGTATGTGGAGAGAGGGAGGAGAGGAGAGAAGGGAGTCAAGGGTCAAGAAAAATTAGATGAATAAAAATAGCAGACAGTAGGTCATCTATTCACACAGTAATACATGTTTTGTCCTGTTATTGCACAGATGATGTGATGTTTTCCATTAACCAGAATAAAGTCCATGTTTTAAATCCTCACCTTTGTTTATGTGAGGGCAGGTCAGATCCTCTGTCATCAGCAGCAGAGGTTTGGGTCAGACTCGGGGGAAGAGTTTCCTCCCAAAAATACTCAGTTAAATAAACATTTTCCTAAAGACGTCATTTAATGTTATTGCTTATTAAAAGAATCACAGGTAATTACATTATTATATACGAGCAAACGTACTAAAGTCGGCAGTTGAAATTTTATTCCCAGGCTGGTCTGGTCTATTTATACTCCTGAATCCACTCTGTGGACGTAGGTGTGAGTTTTTCCAGCAGCAAAATAGAATAGAGCACAGGAGAGAGACTAAAGTATTAATCTCAACTGCATGCAGCCAGTAAAGACCATCTTTAATCTCTCAGAAGCATATCTCCATATTTTTTGGAAAAGAGTATCTCTCCTGACACGGTAAATGAATAGTGGGTGAAGTACAAAAAGACAAAATTAGTAGGACATCATCAAACAGACACAAGGCAGAACTGATAAAAATGTTAAATTTCGAAACCTTAAAAATAAAAATAAAACAAACCAAACGTAAAAATCTGAAAAAAAAATATCTGTGCACTAGTGATTGTTACCATCCATCCATCCATCTTCATCCGCTTATCCGAGGTCGGGTCGCGGGGGCAGCAGCTTCAGCAGGGATACCCAG
>JAUMHL010000015.1:19848270-19863693 GCA_032362345.1 Sandelia bainsii
ACTGTTACTGTGTTTAAGGGGACATCTGAGACAGTGCAGAATGAGCTACTTGACTGCATGTTCTCAGTTGAAGGAGAGACGGGCAAAATTTACTTATAAATGATAAATGATTGAAACACAGACAGTGTATTTTTATGTTAATTTAATTATTTAAAGTAGTGGTATGCATGATAATGGTGCTTTGGATTATACTAGTGGTGATATGTGGTTAAAGTGCAACTTAAAACTGACCTGCAAAAGTGCGCCCCCCCAAAAAATAATTTCACCAGCCACCACTGCCAGGGACCCTCGAGAATCATGATAACAGTGAAGGTACATCTAAAAATACAAAATAGCATAATATGTTCCCTTTAAGGGTAGAAGATCAAGGCTACATTAGCCACTACTACATAGCATGTCTGACTATTTAGTCTAAAGCTGCATTCACACAGAGGTTTGCACTATGTAAGAACACAGGGTGCTGTTGTTTTTTTTGTACCACTAAGAATATGAAATGCATTGTGGGAAGTCCTGTTAGAGGGACAGTGTGCGTTTAGAGCTTATTAGACACCAAAACACAGCACAGTGGTATGTAACTCTCACCAGGAGGACTATGCAGCTGTCAGAGCTGCTTACGTGTGTAACCAGGCTGCAGTGTGCAATGCGCATCCAGAGTGGTTGAACGCCAAAACAATGCCGCAAAAAAGGACAAAATAAAGTCACTGCCCGTGTCTGCTGTAACCTCAACTGATGAACCTGGTATTTTATCTGTTTCTATTTAACACTGTTTTTTTGTAGATTTTTGTTTATTTTCATATAGAGAACATATTATTGATGTACTATTTATTTAAGTTAAGTGACTTTAATAGTAGTTCTATTTTTTGTAGTACTTTGTTGTTGCACTTCAGATTGTTGTTGCACGTTGCTGAAACAGTTTATTTAAAACCAAAAATAATAAAGCAGTTGATGTGTAAATGCATTTTATGGTGGTTTATTTTCTTACTTTTGGTGGGCCTATGACATTCAGAATCCCAGTTAGTACTATATCACTTTGAATATTAAGTGTAAATCAACTCCAGGCCACACTTGTAGCTGAATTTACCATTTCAGATAAAAAAAAACATAAGAGTAAAAACATGCCAGGCTGACAATAGGATGAGGTAAACAACACTGCTGCAACTGTACAGCTCTTTGAGCTTTTATATATTGCTGAAATAAGTTTATAGTAAGTGTGTGAATGATCATTAATCAATAGTATTGACAGAAATGGAGGGCCTCAAAAATCACATTTTGCTTAGGGCCCCATGGAGGCTCAGGGCGGCCCTGGCAGCTGTACAACCAAGACGATAATTTGTTCTTTGGTCATGATGATATTAAGTAACTCAGCACACACATGGTCGATGGTCCCAGCCATCTGAATTTTTATAGTTTTGATTCTGAGCGACTGGATATTTTGGGTCTATTTTTGATAGGGCCTTGCAAAATTAATTTGGATGAAAAGTTTCATAAAACAACATATTTTTTTAATATTTCAGCTATATACACACTACAGTACTCCCAACCTTCAAGCCAAGTGACATCTAGCAATTTCAGTTTGACTCCTTGTTATGACCCCATCCCTGAGTGAGCTAAGGGGGAAGGAGACCGTAGCACATGACAACCAAAAATAATGAAAGAGGGGCAAAGGCAGGTTTAAAAGGCATGCAGTGTTTATTTACCACAGGTGTCATCAATGATCAACTGAACAAAAAAGGAGGTGGGGGAGGAGGACCAGGCGGTTGAGCTAAATCAAAGAAAACAATAATACAAAAACTGGCCTAAAGCTTCTCTAAGGGCTAAGTGAAATGAAACACAAAACAAAAAGGCCTATCTATTCTACAAAACATCAGTCAAAACCTATACAAATGTGGCATCAACCGCTTAACCTGGTGTCTTTAACAGATATCCTTCTACGTGTTGCCTGTGTAAAGGGTACCCCAGACTTACCTGTCCAACCTCCCACCACAAATCACACTCCTCATTCTCAGAACACACAAAACAAGCTCAGAGAGACAGCCAGCAGCAGAGAGAGCTGGCCAGGGAACTGCCCCCTTTTGTGGTGATCCCTGGGGAGTGATTGGTCTCCTGTGTCCAGGTCAGCCAACAGGTGTGCACCAATAAACGCTGAATGGGCCAATCGGTGGAGGCTCTACACCTGGAAGACAATCTACACCTGGAAGACAAAATACAAAAGAGACAGAAAAACAGTGCCACCTATCTTGGCATGTAACACTCCTGTACTGGAAGCAAAAACATGCACACAAACATAAAAAAAAGTTCAGTTTGGAAAAGCTTTGTGAGAGAAAAAAGACTTGTGTGTGGATATTGGTTTAAAAATGACTCATAACTCAGCGAAAACGTAGATAGGTACAGTATGCATATTTGGAATTTCCCTGAGTAAGGACGAAAGTAAGAACAAGTGCACGATCTTTGTTGCATCCCAGTCTTAGACTCATTGCTGTAGCAGTAAGAGCTTTGCGCCAAAGAAGGGGAAACTGAATAAAAGAGTTGAGGTTTGCCTCTTTAATTCTGAGGCTGCAAGGTTCATCCAGTTGAATACAGAGGCAGCTATTACTGCGCAGCTGTCGGAAACATAATGACTGGTTGTAAATCTATATCCTATGCAAACTCTGGTCTGACAGGCTGCTTTTGTGTAGCTGGGATGCTAATTTTGAAGTGGAGCAACTAAACTGAAAATGGATCTGAAGCCATAACATTTAACTAGAGCTGAATCATCAGTATATTCCCCCCAAAATAAAAAGGCCAAACAGAGGGATTGCATGTGTGACTGGTTGTCAGGTGGATATTGCAATTAATTTATTGCTCAAACATTTCATGAACAGCAGTTGTTGCCATGTTATACGTGTGTGTACATATATAGTTTTCTCTAAAGGCCTGTGGCTTTTACAGGAGGAATCTGTATCACTGCATGTTTGCACATCCAAGGAAAGCTATTTAAATCAAATTCTGTGTGTGTGTGTGTGTGTGTGTGTGTGAAGAAAGTCACTGGTTTATATAGAAGTATGGGATTGAGTGAACATTAAAAGGCGTCTCCAGAACTCTAGCTCTACTTCAAAGCATTGTAAAGCGTTGTAAACCCCTGGTTTAAAGATGGCTTGTTTGTCTTGTGGCAAAGTGTTCCAAGTTCTCCAAGACAGCACAAAAGCACAAGAGCACAAGAGACACGCAGCTGTAGCAGAGGAGTGCATTCACTGCCCCTCTGTGTGATCAAGTCCTGTATAGTGACAGAGCAAAGCCACATTAAATATGTTGAATTGTGATTTTTGTCTGTCTGTTCGTTTTGACACCTGATCTAGTTTTATGCCACATTTATGTCATATTATACACATGGTAATCAAAAGAAGCCTTGTGTAAAAAAAAAAACTCCACTCTGCTCAGCCCAGCTGTCCCTCTCCCTGCTCTGCTCCGGATCGCTCTGCTGCGCACTTCATGTATTAGTCATTATGAAATTACAGCAATGAGAATGCTCCAAAACTTACCAATTGAATGAAACTACTTGCTCTTCTCTGATTGGTTAGAAGGGTGATCCTCACTCAGAAAACTCAGATCAGCATCAGATATTTCTGCACTGCTGCCAGGCTGCTTAATGAGTCGGTCACAGGCTGTCCACAATAAATTAAGCTTTAGAGCATACGTCTGGTAAAAAATATACAAAATTGTTATATCCTACAGCTTTAAATGTAAACTGAAAAGGAGAATAAATGTCTCTTTTGTATAAATGTTGAGATTCAAGATCAAAGTTGGACTTTTGAGAATAAATCAAACTACCAGCTTTAGCACATTTTTGTAGCTTCTACAAAATGCCATGTGTAGATGTACTGCTGAAATGAGTGACAAAGACATTTCTTCTCTTTGACCACATAAACAGAGTTTCATAAGAGGCCAGAATAAGTCTTAAGATGGTTACACCTGCATGCAATATAGAGAGGATGTGGGAACGTTCTGGTTGGTTTAACTTTAAACTTTGCTGCTTAACTGACCTACAACACTGTGACATTGTTCAGAGTGAGCTAACTTTAACTCACTGGACACAAGTGATTTGTCTGAAATCGCTTCCGAATTATTGCTTTTTGTGTAAAACGCGACACACTGGCAGCAACTTGATACTCTCCAGAAAAGCGCCAGTTTTTTAACATATGCTCACTGACTGGCACATCAGCTCATTTAACGCATTCTTCAGGCACCAGCAAACCAAGCCGTGCTTTGTGATGTGGTGAGTGGAGGTTTGATGCCAGCTGTTTTTGAGTGCAGCATGGAGGAGAGAAGTGCTGAAGGAAAACAAAGTGGCAAAAAAAAGAGGAAGATAGCTACGCAGTGGCAACAAACCCATACTAAAATCTATAGTTTCTAGATTACTATAGTATGTAAAAATGTTCTCCATGATTTACAAAATTCCATGCTGACATTGACAGGTAACTTGTCTTGTCAGTACTAAACACAAACAAGATTCTTCATGTGCATTGATACAAAGGGAAAAAAATCTGACCTGACACCCTGGCTGGAA
The DNA here is from genome assembly GCA_032362345.1 of Sandelia bainsii. NCBI lineage: Eukaryota > Metazoa > Chordata > Actinopteri > Anabantiformes > Anabantidae > Sandelia > Sandelia bainsii. The sequence goes on from JAUMHL010000015.1 coordinate 19,852,814, forward strand.
CCACAGAATGTAAATTCACTGAGGAGAGAATTACGCCAAACAAAGATTATGATATGGTATTCTGGTTCTATTTATCCATTATACAGTACCTGCCTTTCTTGCTTTCAGAATTGTGTAAATGTATTTTAATTTTTTTAAAAATTTGTGTGTGTAGCAGCATAGGTTAGGTTAGGTTAACTACTGTGTGGCCTTGTGTTTGTGACACACTTGCTGGCCAGATGGTAGGAGGAGTGGTTTCTCTGCACTGCAGAGGGGAAGTTATTCATGTTTATTCATGTATTCAAGTTCTGGCTACAATCATACAGCTAGTGAAACCTGATACATACACAGTGTTGTCACAATTTTGTCATTTCTGGTTAACAAGCTACTTCAACACCAAAATCCTTCCAAAAGTGGAGTTACAATACTGTAGCACGTAACATGATTGCTTATGTGCTGTCTTACTGGTTTGTATGTCTGTATGTGTTTGTATGAGCACTGCAGATAGTTTCTTTTGTGGTGGAAGGGGGGGGTCATGACACATCATACAGTAGCTCTGAAACACCAAGCCAGGAAGTGAACTGGGCTGAAGCAGAGCTCTGCAGGGCTCAGTCCACTCATGACACAGATAAAGGAGACAGGCAGCTGACGCAGCTCTCCATGGGTAAGTTAAATCTGAAATTTACAACTGTTGATTCATGTTGTGCGTTTCATGGGTTGCTTGGCTCTTTTTTTTTTAAATACTGTACATTAAAACAAAACTTTTTATTAGAGAGAAAGTGTGATGCACAACACAAGTGCTGCACAAGTCATTCACAAAACTGTTTTGTGGTTGAAGCGCTGTTATAGCTGATACACACAGAGTTTCTTTTAGTTGGTTTTAATGCATGAATTCATGTAGCCAGAGAAAAATGCTACATACCTATATCTCCTATGAGGAACGCAGAATAGCGCTGGACAATAATTTAATATTCTCCCGATTCAGCAGGTTCATATGTTGTGATTTAAAAACCATTCTACCAAATCATGTTGTTCAAATAAAGGATTGTCTTGAAGATGCAATTTAAAAAAGTTATTATAATAGAAGTTTTAGTTTAGTTTTAGTTGTGATAAGTTTACCCTTGGCTTAGCTCTGCCTGCCTGTCTGTCAAGCTATCAGATGTAGTACTGCAGTATGTGGTTTACTGTGGTATTGGCAGCAGATACATAATCATACATAGATAAATGACACACATTTCTGAAACATTTGATTCTAGATTTTAGACAGACAGTTTCTCACTTTTGCCAGTGGCTGTCAATTTAATAAGAAAGTGTGACTGGTAGATTATGTCAGACTGAGGAGTTGGTTGAAAACTTTGCGCATAAGCTTTTCTCTAGACAGTGACATAGCAGCACCTGGTGCCAAGGTTACGCCAGCTTCCATGCAGATCTGCATGGTGCTTTTTCTAACTTAAACAAAAAGGACAGGATAAGGATAATGAAGATGGACTGCTGAGTCTTGCCCTGAAGATCTGGTTCTCCTGTGTTGAGCCATACGTTGGCTTGTATGTAGGAAAGTATGGATTCAGTTGACGTCAGTCGTGGTCTCTGCCTTTTGAACTACATGTGAATGTTAAGTTCTGCAGTGATATACAGTAAAGAAGTTGATAAAGTCGTAAACTCGTTAAGTTTTAAGTTACGAGCTTTCAAGCCTTCAGCCACATCTCATGGTCTTCAGTCAGTGGAGCTAGCTCACACAAGAGTGAGCAGCGCTAATTCTTCCTCATCCTATTTCATCATTTTTTCAACACATTGGGGCCCTCTAACTGTGGCACTGTTTCTTTCACACATGTTGATCTGATCTGACGATGGCTCTAATGAGCCTGACGTACTTCAGCTTGGACTTCAAGAAGTTAACTCGTGTAACTACTTGTCTATGCAGACACATATTACATGCATGACTGAAAAACATGGCAACTGCATATTTTATCCTGCATGTTGTGTTGTAGTTGTTGCATATGGGACATTTACGAATGTCCAGACAAAAGGATTTTTTTTTTTTTTCTGGACAAGTTGGACAATTTCAAAGACGTGACTACTACTTGGTTCATGTTACAAACTTTTATGCTCAATTCATATTTTTTCATTCATTGTTTTGTGATGATGCTTCACATGTGTTCAAATGTGAGCCACGTGTGTACAGTAACAACAATGTTATTAGTGTGACAGTCAAATCATGTAATATCCTCAAAAGGTGCTGGGTTACATAGGCTGTATTTCTTCCTGTGGGGTGAACAAAAGATTCTATATAAATCTCTCTATTCAGCCCTGGTTCTGTGTTTATTATTATGAGACTGTGAGAAACCAACACTGAATGATGACGACAGGCGATATGCAAATCCACACAGAAGTCAGACACTAAAAAAACACAGGAATTTCATGTCTGACATGAGCACATTGACCGTGTTTTCCAAAACATCCTCCAACCGCAACACCCACATAGGTCGTTTGTTCCTTCTATCTGATTCGACATGTAGGGAGGCGGGTGTCTCTCTCTTTGGCATCAGGCACCAAAATGTTGTGGTGAGTCATTTAACCAAAGTGCCTGCAACTCACTTCTACCCTAAACAGTGAAAAACACTGAATAGCAACTGTGCAAACAAAGCAATTTGGTTGTTATTAGGCACAAAGACATCTAAGTTAGGTTTAAGCACTATGTAAACATGGTTAGGGTAAGTAAAAATGTCAGATGTGTGCCTTAAAAATGGCTGCTTCACATGGGTTAGGGTTAACTTCACAAGTGGATTACAATAACAGCAACAAAAACAGTTGTTTTACACTGAAATTCAACTCCAGTCTCTGAAGAAAAGTTTTTGTTGGCCCATCTGACTAAATCTAGAGGCCACTTTCCGTCACCTTCAGCTGCCTCTGGTCACTGTGAGACCCAATTTAGAATTCGCTGCATGTGTTGACACTGACTGACCGCATAAAGGGTTGCAAAAGGCTCACTAGCTAGAACCGATCTAACCAATGTGCCTGCAGCACACTACACAGCAACACCGTTAATCAGCGTCACTTATCACTTTGTTCTTTTAATGATAAATTTGTCATTTTTATAGCTTTAAGCTTTAAGCACGCTGGGACTGGTTTTGCTTTTACTCATTCTTTGTGTGTTACTTTCTGATAAACAAAGATCCAGCGGTATCAGGCTGGGCGGATGACTCACAGTAATACATCATCACTTGTGGTATGACATTAATCAAACCCCTGGTCAGTTTGTGTCATCAGTACCCTGCTAAAATTTTCTCTTCTCATTTTTTCCACTTGACTGACCTGTAGGAGCATCTCTGATTTAATTCTCGTTTTCTGACGGTGTTTTGTTGTCCATGTCATCAGTTGCTTAAAGATGAAGCTGAACAGGATGATCTAGGAAGAAGCAACAGCATCCACTTTAGCAATTAGCAATCACTTCTAACTTGGTTGTGAGTCATGTGCAAAAAAAAGCTGCAAGAATATGCTCTTTAATCTCCCAAACGTACTAGTTACTAGATACTAGCTACTGGGGCTGATCCAACAGATGGATACTATCACAGAACATGAGTAAGGACAGTTCATTTTGGCCAAATGAGAGCTCAGGGTTCGTTAATTATGCTACAGAGATAATGGCAACATTCACAGGTGGCTCTTTTTGGTGGAAAGCCGCACCAAAGATCTTCGGCTTTGCCTCAAAGACCTTTCTTTCATTTTCTGTTTTGCTGACCTTCTCCTGTTTTGGTTGTTTGGCTGTGTAGACCGTCAGAAGAGGAAGAACACATACTTTCTCTGTACTGGGCCAAACCAACATGCCTCCAAGCACCTCTCTCTGCTGTGCACGAGCAACAAGCCCGTCCAAGACTTCCAAGACAGTCTTTGAGCGCTCATATTTGACAGACCACTCGAGCAACATGAGGAGTTCTATGGTCGTAGGGTTGATACAGGAACACAGAGGCCTTTTAAGTCTTATTTGTAGACGCGATTATACATGGGTGTGTGTGTGTGTGTATGTTTGTGTGTGTACTCGACTCATTGTTCCAGAGATGGAAAGTCCCCAGGCCTCTTTCTCTGGTCCTGTCTGTCCATGCGTGTGAGAGAAGTGTGTATGTAATGGTGTGGGTTTCATCTAGCAGCCAATCGCATACTACTTCTGAGGAAGCAGGAAGGAACATGCTACAGCTGGTCGACCAATGAGAAGCAAAGGCTGAAAGAGCAGGCCCCTTCAGGAAATGACTGTCGGAGTGTCAGAGGTTCAGACCACCAACAGACTTCCTAATCGACACAAGCAATTGTTCTATCTGCTTCTTTACATTACATATTCTTCTTCCATCTTTTCTTTTGTTCATCTATGTTGGGACTCTGTTCTTCCAAGTCTACTTCACTCCTCTAATCTTGAAACCTGCGACTTGATCCATTCTGCCCGTCGGCCCATCCGAGCGTATATCCATCCTTCTTCGCTCCACGTTGTTTGAAAGTATGCAGTTATATTGTCTGGTGCTGCTTCTTTCATGTCTGCTGGCATGTCCGCTCCATCCGTGAGGAAGAAGAAGTCGTTTTCAGGGAGCTCCAAGCAGAGCGTCAAGATGTGTATTCGGGAACAGAGGGATGTCCTGTAAGTTTAGACTCTATTTTCATTCTTTTTCATGAGCTCCTTGTGTTGTTGGCTTCATCTTTTGGTTTTCCTCTTTTCTCTATGAGCCCACTTTTTGTTACTTATGATATGGATGCATTTCCACATTGTTGTAAGTTTTTGTTATCTGCTGTAGTTTGGTGAAAAATTCTGCCATAATTGCCATACCATAGTTCTTTGTATTGGGTATTCTGGTATATGTGCATTTTTGGTATTGAGCATTTTGTATTTGTGTTTCTTCTTTTCTTTTCTTTTGAACTGAGAGCAGCCGTAACAAGGCAAAACTACTTCCCTCTGGGATTAATAAAGTTATTTTGAATCTTGAATCTTAAGTCTTGAATCTAAGACCTGTCTGTGGAAGTGAATGGATACTGCATCTTGTTGTGTTTCAGTCTGTACCTAGTTTTATTTAGTTATCAGCGTGGGTTTCTGCTTTTCAAGCAGTTTCTTCCCAAGAAATCAGTGAAGCAACTGAGGGATTTCACGTCAACTTTGTCTTTGACTGCTGCTTGAAAGCTGCAGCTCTTAGTTGGAGAATCTCATAATTAGTTATTGTAATGTTTTCCCATTATGGTTTTACTCACACTGGAGTTCTTTTTTGCAGTGATTGTCATTCATTTTCGTGGCTTCTTTTTGTGTCATATCACCTTTCAGTTTACACAACAATCAGGAAGTCAGAGTTTAACATTTTCGCCCAGCACATTTGCAATGGCAGCTTCACAGTTTTTGTTGAACATTTGCTTCAGCTAGAAAGGAGCAATGTCCATTTCTGTTGCTTAAGAGTAACAGACTGTTGGATTAGTGTCACAGTGCACCTTCAACACTGAGTCCTGCTCAAAAAATATGACACAGACAGCTGCTGTAACGTCCAGAGTCAAGCAATCAATATGAATTCCAAGAAGGAAGCTGTTTAGTCCAATAACCACATGTGCAAGAAAAATACCATTGATATAATTGTACTAACAAAACAAGACACAAACAAAAAGGTGAAGGTAAGAGAGCATTAAACCTGGATACTATGTTGTTTCAGAATACTCAATAATTACAGAGTATGAAGATAATGTAGCAACAATCCAAAGTAAATGGCATACAGTCTGAAAGTATTAGTTATTACAGTGAATATCAACTGGAACTTTATATATTACTACAGCATTTGTTAATACTGGTGCAACAATGTGTATTTTACCGTATAGCTTGTCAGCTGCGTGGGACAGTAAAGCTAATTTTACTTTATATACAATAAATTGTTTAGTTTAAAGTTCCCAACCTAAGGTCCGCTACCCTCAAAACATTCTAAGGTAAATCTGGGGATAGTTGAGATGATTAATACAAAGTACACAAATCTCAATGCATTATTCTGTATGTAATGTAATGTACATTTTTGCTTTTTTGGTGATACTTCAAATATTTTGATCTCATATTACTTTGAATAAAACTTTAGAAAGCAGCTGGAGATTTGACGGGAACTGCTATCAACTTGCAGACATTAGTAATGTGGCATAATTTCTTTTTTTGAGGGGTTATGAGCCAAAAAGGTTGGGAATAATCCGTTGTAGTTTTGTAGGGGCGCTTTTGTCTAAAATGCATTTTAAGTAATATGTGAGGTTAGCTGTCAAATAAAATAAGTAAATAATTAAAGTATTGTAATAATAAGTAAAGTAATGTCAAGTAAAAAAAAAAAAAAGATCCACTAATATTCAGTGCTAATATTAAAGAGTAAAACTGTCACCATACCATTGCACTTTTTTGGGGTAGCTTTCATTTGTATTAACTGTATTTGTATTAAGAAGGTGAAGTAGAAGCATCTCCAAACTGAACTTCATTAGCATCTTAGTAAAGGTGCTTGGTTACTTTACACACACGGAGGAAGAGATAAAACAGTATGTTCTACAGAGAAGAGAAAATGCAGCATTTACAGGAAATGTGTTCTCTTTTTTTGACCCTTTCTCGAGCAGAGGAAGAAGGGTGGGCACGTAGTCACAGCTAAATCTCAACACGTTCCCCCCCTCTCTCTCTTCCTGCCTCTCATTCTCTCCCTACCTCTCTCTGCCTCTTTTCCTCCTTCTCTAACTCTGCTCTCTGTGTATTGTTGTTATCTTTGTGGTTTTTACTTCAGAACGGAAACGCAGTTACTGTATGATTTTTAGTCTTTGTACTGTCTGTGTGTGTGTTCACACGAGAGGGATCCTTTCTGTAGCTGTTGTGGAAGTGTGACAGTGCAGCACTTCCTGTGGAGTGGCATTGCCATATTTGGACACAGGAAACCATGATGCGTAGGAGAAGCCACAGGTGGAGAAAGAGGACCTAGTTTTACTATTTGAGCTTTCTACAAGGCCATTGCTGCAGGTGTGTGTGTGTGTGTGTGTGTGTAAAGTAAAAACTCAGCATTGGGGAAGTTATTGGTCTAAAGCAATGGTTCTCAACCTTTCTGAGTCACGACCCCCAAGCTAACATTTGTTGGTGTTGGCGAGCACACATTGAGCTAGAAAACAAGTAAAACTACTTAAAAATCAATTTGATTAAAATCCCAAATTTATTATGTAAATGTTTATTTTTTCACAATGATCTGGCGACCCCCTGAAAGTATCTTGCCACCCCCGTGGGGGTCGGGACCCCCAGGTTAAGAAAGGCTGGTCTAAAGTAATATATCAAATGTTACTGTTTATTAAAAGTAATAGATTAAGTTACTTCTGCGTTACTTTGGCAAAGTGATATCCTGAACCAATATTTAGTTGCATATGAAGTAAAGTTATTAAGCCCAGATGTGTTTGGGGAGAGTTCCAGATGCAGGTTGTGGTCAGAAGGCCCTGTCTCTCCAGGTTCAGTGCTTGGTAGAGGATGGTAGTGACAGAACGGAAGGAGCGTGGATGACCATAAAGAACACTATCACTGCAGTCATGTTTGTTATGTGATGGAAACATGAATCAGAAATATCAAAATATGATCACTGCTTCTGTAGCGCAATTGCTGAGAAGTTGAATGTAAAACAGAAACAGCATTTTCGCATATGAATCATTGCTAGGACTTTAAGATTAATGATAAACAGCAACACAGTTGGCTTCACATTTTGCAGAATAAGCTACTTATATACAATAATATACAACAGAACATGACAAGAGCAAAGTGAGACCAGGCCAATGTCTCCTAAGGCTCTAGTAGTATAATTGTAGTATAATAAGTAATAAACATTCTTAATAATCATAGCAATGTTGCTTCAGTGAATACTAGCTGCAGAACTCAGAAAGGGGACAAACAAAATACTGTAGTATCAATGTTTTTCTAGCATATGAATCCCATCCTGCAAATTCAGATCCTCCTCCCATTGGTGGACAGGAGACCTTTTGACACCAACACCATGAGTGCAGATACACCTCTCCAAACCCACTACACTTTGGTTTCTATTTTGTAATAAGTGTAATATGTGTGTAAATGACGCTGAACCTGTGGAGGAACTGTTGTGGTCGGTCACTGGGGGGAGCGTGGGACAGGACGTGAGCCGCAGATAAAAACACTACGCCGTGCAACAGTATCTGTTTCCTGAGCAGGATGGACATTTCTCTGCATCTGGGACAGTGGTTTACCTATAACCTTTGCATTAGCCTGTGGCTGTGTGTACATTTGCGTCTCTTGAGGAGGCAGTGGGGGCATGATCATCAAGTCTGAGCCGACAGCACACACTTCGCTCACTGTGCAGAAAGAACAGTTAGCCGCACACATTCTTGTAGCAGACATCTGGCAGCTGTTGAAATCTGCGCTATAGCACAGGTGGAGCTCAGTGATGTGTACTGTACACACAACATGTGAAAATCATTTTGATCCATAAATATATACACAAAAGATTAGGTAATGTATAAGAAATTTAATTATTGTCAATATAGAAAACTCTGTGAAATATATTATGTGATTTCCTGTGATGTCCATTAGAATCTTCGTTCTTAAGCATTCACGTGGTCTTTGCTCCAGTTGTCATGGAGAAAGGTCCATTCGTTGGTGATTCGGCTCATCAAAGTTACATAGCATTTCAGAAATTAAACCCATGACCTCATGGCTAATGAGAGAACAGTCTGTCCATAATACAAGGTTTAAAAAACCACACAACCTATCAGACTTAGCAGGAAGTTTGCTTGTGTACTTCAGTATTCACACGTTATTGTCCACGGTAGGTTTTTCTCATCATATATCAACATCAGTTTGTGGAAAATACATCTTGTTTATATGCAACTGCTAGCAAGCACCAACAGCAATAAGCTTTACGAGCAGCAACAGCAACAAGTTTTATGTAGACGTTTTTCCCTGAGTGTTGTCTTTCAAGCTTACTTAACTATTGTGTGTTGGAGCTTGTTTTATGTGCAGAAACTGAGTGGGGATGATAATGCCATCTATCTCTTAATGCCAGAATTCAATTTTGATTAAAGATGGACATACATATTATTCTATGTCTAGTCTGTTTCGATTCAACTAGAGGTTCAGTGCATGTATCATGAGCTGATAGAAATTCACATTCACGTCATGTGGTAATGAGGACATTTAAAAGGAAAGCTGTCCTGCAATGTGATTCATCAGGGGTTTTCCATATCAGAGCTAGATCCGTTTCAGTTTCTGTTTTCCTACAAAGACTCTGCTGTCATCCGTCTGTTCTTGTAAGTGCAGCACAGGCCTATGTCTTCTTCCTTAGAGATAAAACATTTGAGATTTGTCAGCGATGAACGGTTTAGAAACCTTTCCGCTGAAGATTCTAAAAAATACATATTTCATAACATGAAGTCAGTGTGAAGTTAAAACTGAAAAGCCCGGAATACACAGAATTACAGTGAACACCCATTGAAAGTGAACACAAGTTCAAATCATTTCGTTTTATATTGTTTGTCCAGAGAGGAAACCTGTTTGAATGAGTCTGGTATGTGAGCAGCTCCTGTGCTTTCCTTCCTGTCAAAATGCAGCATTTTGATTAACATCTCTGGCTCACAACCATCAGCAGAGTTCAGGACAGGGAACTTTAAAACCAGTTGCGGGGGTGATGGAGTTCAAAGCTGCAGCACATTTTCATTCTTTATAAAAATAGACTGTATTTTGGACCAGTTCTTGCAAGTGAACATATTGTTATGCATGGAGTTTTTCAGTATTTTGCACTTGGCAGGCTCGTATGTGAGAGACAACTAATGTTCTGTACCCAGAAATCCTTTAGTCCTGCTCACAGAGACAGTTTGAATTTCATCTTCATTCTGTGTGATCTGATTGCAGAAATTAATTAGGCAGAGTGATCTCATTCATTCATTCACCAAAGACAGGGTTGCCATTCTTGTTAACTGTTGCTGTTGTGTTGCACATTATATCAGAATATTATTATATGTCAATTTTGTATTGCACAAAGTTTAAGAGTTGCAGTCTCCTAATTCCCTAATTTTACAATTTATACAAAGATACACATCACTTTTTATTGTAACATTTAACAGTGAAAATATGTTTTCTATTAATTACACATTTATTCATATTTTGATTTGATTTTTGTCTTCAACAAAATACAAATAATAAAATATTCAGATGCAGTCAAAGTGGAGATGCAGTTTTTTTATTAAAGCACTAAAACAGTTTGAAGTGAAAGCAGTTGAAGTGCAATACATCTGGGCATCTGGAATAAAAAATTGAAGCTCAAGCCCTGTAGGCTGCTCAAGTGTCAGCTTGTTTGCGAGCACTGAAAGATGTTCAGTTGTCATTTGTAAAATGAGAAAAGAGATGAAAGCAGTTGAAATGTCAAGTGAAGGTGTAAACAGTGGCTTTCAAATGATGCAACACAGAAAGTAACTGAAGTGTCAGTTGATATATAAATCATCCCTCTTGTGTATATTCTGTATCCTGATCCACTCCTAATCTTCCTCTATCTGTCAGGGGATAAAGAAAATAAGGCTTAAAACACTTTTAGGTCACTTCCTAGACAACACAAAAACACTGAGTGTATTATGATGTCATGTTGTTTCAGTTTTATCTGCCTCCCTATTCAGTTCAATTCAATTCAATTCAACTTTATTTGTATAGCGCCAAATCACAACATAAGTCATCTCAAGGCACTTTATATACAGTGTAAGGTTTAAGACCTTACACATTATATAAATATATACAGAATATTTGTAGAAAACCCAACAATCCCACTAGAGCAAGCACTAGGCGACAATGGAGAGGAAAAACTCCAGCAGAACCAGGCTCAGGGTGGGCGGTCATCTGCCTCGACTGGTTGGGGTGAGTGGAAAGAGGAGAGAGAAAA
>JAUMHL010000015.1:19863793-19880088 GCA_032362345.1 Sandelia bainsii
ATCCAAGCCTTTATGTCTTTTAAACAAGCTTGAAGATTGACTAGTTGATTAGTTTCATCTGGTTTCATAGATAAGTAAAGCTGGGTGTCATCCGCATAACAATGGAAATTTATTGTGTTTCCTTATAATACTGCCCAGCAGAGGCATGTATAAAGTAAAAAGAATTGGTCCAAGCACAGAACCCTGTGGAACTCCATAACTTACTTTTGTGTCCTATGTGTCTGCTCTGCTGTGGCTGAATGAGGACATCAGGAAATCCTGTATGGATGATAAGTATAGACTTACTCAGACTGAGATAAGGTTTAGTAAACTGCAGAAAGGTTGCAGTTTATCTGTGTGTCTGCTGGTTATCAGTCAACATTTCACTGGACAACCAGAAAAAACAAACCACATGACCACCGTTGTACATCCTCTAGAAAGTTCTCTCACACAGAGAGACAGAAAGATCCAGAGATAGAAAGAGAGAAAGGGCAGTCAGCGCGTAGAGATACAGTATGCAGCTGCTACACCGACCAGTTTTTCACCTATACCAGTTCTCCTCTTTCAGTCCAGTCTCTATAGTGCCTCAAAATGTTCTCTCCCACTTTACCAGTGCTCTTCTAGCCAAAAGGCTGTTAACATTATAACTAAAGGAGGGCTAGGTCATGGAGACATCAGTTTGTTTATCCATTGCACAATTAGATTACCAGATTACCATGAAATTTGATAGATTATCACTATAAAAATTATTATATCAAATCATTTTGGTGAGCAGCACGGTGGTGTAGTGGTTAGCACTGTCGCCTCACAGCTAGAAGGACCTGGTACCCCACCTCTTGCCTGATGGCAGCTGGGATAGGCTCCAGCACTCGGATGGATGGATGGATAGAAAACATTTTGATGACCTCTTCTTCATTTCTCATCTGTTGCCACAATCACACATTGTTCCAAGTCATCTCAAAAGTTTCCAGTAAAGTAGCTCGGCTACTAATGGTTGATTTTGCTGAAAAATGTAGTTGTTCGAAATGGTACAGTGACCAGATCTTTGCACTTCCATAAAAGTGGAGGATCTGCAAGAGAAATATTAGGCAAATCATTGCTGCACCAGGGGCAGAGATATCATGATGTTTTGTCCCTAGTATGGAACAAAATAATCCAAGGCCAGGCATACCCCATAGTTTATTGATACATATGTTCTACTCTGAAAAAGATAAGAAATCCCGCTCTGCCAGTCTCTTGTATTCACAGATGTTCTTTTCAAACTTTCTGGTCCTCAGGTAAAATTCAATTCAGTTGCAGAAGCACTAGATTTCACATTTACCATAATGTTTTTAACATAGGTAAGGTAATCCTTCATCAAGTCCAACCTGAGATTCAAACAGAGTTGCTTAAATTATTTTCTCAGACATGACTGAGAAACAAAGTCCTAACAAAAATCTTGTCTGATCTTCTAATAGTGTCAGAAACCCACATTCTGACAGTGAAATCAAGGGGGCTACAATGTTTGCAACTTTACTAAAACAGACCAATCAGACTAGGCAGCAACTGAATATCTCAAGCTCTCAAACTCTTTTTTTACTTCAATTTGATGTTTACTAGTAAATCTAACACCATGAATTCCTTCAAGGGAATATTATCCTAAAACAGGAGCTATTATCCTAATTAGTGTAGATTCATAGTATAGCGTTTGTCTTTCCCTACCCTAACCCTAACCCCAATTCTACCCGAAACCAAGTCTTTGAAGCTCGTTGAACGTGTGAGGGCCAGCCAAAATGTGGGCACAAAATAGGAATGCCCTCGCTATGATAGTTTTGAACTACAATTCCTTTACGCAAACATAAAGAGACATGGACAAACACAAACACCCCTCTCTCTGGGGTCAGTAGATCTTGTAGATAAACTGGAAGTTCTACGTAAACTCACTAGGAGATGAAGCACTTTATTTGGAATGTTTATTTGAACCAGCGCTGTCTCTCTTACACACACGGACATGCACACACCTATTACACAAGCCTTGAACCCCAGCTAAAGTACTCAGGGTATTATGTATTTCCTGTCTGAAACAACTGTGTATGTGTGTGTGTGCGTGTTTGATGTAGACATCTGTGCATGCACAAGTACACTATCTCACGTTGAGTGCGTTTATGGGCGAGGAGGAATAAGAAAGATAGAAATCAACAAAGGCAGTCAAAGGGAGAGAACAAGAAGGAGTTGGGACAGTTTGAGTCCAGTCGGCTGTGCTTTCAGTCTTTTGGAGTTTCTGTAATGGACCGCCTGCCAGTGTTAGCATCCACAATCAGCCTGCTGAGGAGGAGTGCTGCTGTTCAGAGCATCAACAGGAGGCTCACAGGGAGGTAGGCATAACCTGAGTAGTTCACGCTTGAATGTCAAAGAGACACTAATAGAGGATGACTTACTGGAAAAAATAGTACTCTTATCATGAGAGAAGACAATGAAGACTATGTCACTTATGGGATGATGCTATTAATTTTTGATGATGTTCTGGAGTCAAATCCACATTTGAGAACTGTAGCACCATGCTGTAGCTGTTTGCATCCATATCAAAAAGAGTTTCCTGAGAAACTCATCTGACAGAGCTAGGCTCTGAGATGAAAAAGCTTCTGCTTCAACTTAGTGTTCATCATAAGCACAGAACAAACACATTGTTCAGTACCAAACAACGGATGACTGTGTCATGCGTGCTGCATTTTGGAATCACATATCTTTTCAAAACATGCTCCACCAAAATTTGTTCAGTGTCTATTGTTATGTTTATTTATCTTTATTTTGACATAGACATAGACATTATGATCTATGGGCAGCTCTGTCTCGTATTTTAAGACACTATAAGACTTTTTGAGGCTTAGCAGTCTGCCAAGAAGTGTAGGACTTTGAATTGATCATCAAAGATTTCACTCATTTTCAGCTACATTTGCAGTTAAATTCAATGTTCTGCAACCGAATATGTCACGTGGGCTTCTTTCTTTCGGTCTAGCTGCAGCTCAAATGTAGAGACCGTGTAGATTAGGCAGAGTCACATTTCTTAATAGCTGCTTTTTGCCTATTTGAGAGCAGAATTCTCAAACTTTTTGGCAACTACAGGCTACATTAGCACGCATTGTTCATACAGGATTTCCCCCACTATCTGGACAGAAAAACTATATTATTGGAGCAGAATTCCCTATTGTGTAGAGAGGGAATTTGTGCTATGGTTAAAATGTAAATTTTTATATTCACTGGCTCTTGCTGACCAAGGAACAAGGTGACTTGTACTGCTGACCCAGATCCATATGCCTATCAGTATTAAAAAGACTCTGAAATATAATATAGTGTGTTTGAAAAGGCTTTGACTTCTACTACACCTGTTTGAAGAAATACCAGGCTCTCTGAGTGAGAGTTTATCAAGCAGGTTTTATAACAAGCAGGTTGTGAGTTTAATCCCTTCTGATACTGTAAATTTCAAACATGTTGAATTTTTCTTCTAAATTAACAACCAACTTTAATGCGATGATGGAAGAATAATCCCCCGACTTTCTCTCCTCCTCCTCCTGTAGAACCATGTCATCTGCAGAGGCGTGCTGGCCGGTGCCGATGCGAGCAATTGGAGCTCAGAACCTCCTCACCATGCCAGGGGGAGTTTCCACTTCAGGATACCTCCATAAGAAAGGAGGCAGTCAGTTCAGCCTCATGAAATGTGAGTTCACAATAAAAAAGATTTGAGTGTTTTACCGCTATGTATTCCGATGTTTTGTTGTTACATAGACAGGTGGATGGAAACATTCATCTGGGTTTTTTTTGCAGGGCCACTGAGGTACATCATCATTCACAAGGGCTGTGTGTACTACTTTAAGAGCAGTACTTCTCCTGAACCACAGGGGGCATTCTCTCTCAATGGCTACAACAGGTCAGTGGAAGTTTCTTTCTTTCTCACAGTCAGTAATTATATTAGTTTGCTAACCATCTGTAAATAAAAACAGTACTAAATAAAACTTTTCTTTTGAGTATATAAAGTGTACCCTGATACGGTATATTGTTAACTGTACTGATATTAAACACATAATAAATTGACTTGACTGATTTACTTCTGCATTCACCATACATGGTTGTAATCGCATCAGATACACAATAGCTTAACAGAACAAAAAGTCACCAGCAGAAGTCAATAATTAGGACAGTTTGAAACCCTTGGCATATTAACACAGTGTTGAAATATACATATTTGCCCATGGATAGAAATATTTAGTGTTTTTATTTCTTACATTTAACCACCTCCACAGAGTGATGAGAGCAGCAGAGGAGACAACGTCCAGTAATGTTTTTCCTTTTAAGATCATCCACTTCAGCAAAAAGCACCGGACGTGGTTTTTCTCTGCAGCCAGTGAGGACGAGAGGAGGGTGAGAACAACATCTAAGCTTGAATTACACTACATTAATAACTAATTTAGTGCCTAGTGTTTTCCAACAGTGCACAGTAGCAAAAAAATACACATTGATACATTTCCTTTTGTCCTTTTTATTCTTACCCAGAATCATATGATAGTGAAGAGAGAGAGAGTGAAGAGAGTGGAAGCAATAGCACAGCAATAGATTTCACATGCAGACAGACAACTGCTATATATTGATTTCACTGTCTTGCAGAAATGGATGCGGTACCTGCGGAGGGAGATAGGTCACTATAACGACCGAAAAGATTGCCAAATTCCAAGGTAACTTTTGCAAATCACATCATAGTGTCATACAGTTTGTTAATATGGTTGCATATATATTATAAAAATGTGAAACATACTTAACTATATACAAGACAAATCGCAAAGACACAAATAAACTGACAAGACGAGAGCAATGTAAGAACTCTATTTTTAGTGTGTTCAAAAACTGCCGTTGTACACCACACACACTTCTCCTTTCTCACAGATATACAGCTGCCTTTATCAGGGTTATATTGTAACTAATTATTGTAGTTTGCAACAGTCTGATGCAGCTTTCTGATGAACCTTAAGCCGTTCCTTCCCAGAAGCTAATTCTGCAGAATTCTTTTTCTTTTTTTTTGTTAATTTAGACCACATAGTTTTCGGATTGGGGATAAAAACAGGTTAATTAATTACTAGTTTAGTTTTCTCTAATTTTAACATAAATTTTTATTGTAATTAGTTTTATTTGCTAAAACAATGTTGCAGCTTTTTTGCAGTAGTGTAACAAAAAGCAGTACCCTGTATAATGACGACATTTTTCAGTTTTTAAAAGCTAAACCAACATTGTTAGCTGCTAAAGCGCTAAAGATGCCCGAATGTAAGCTTTTGGCTAACATGCAAACTCAGTTAGTAAATAAGTAGTGACATTTTTTTTAAGTAATGAAATAAATAAAAACGTAAGAATATGTTTTATGTAAGAATATGTTAGAGTGATGTTTTTTTCTAAATTGAAATGTTGGTGGAATTCATAATGATGTAAGCCCAGCTAACTAAAAAACTAGCTTACACCAATATTGGCAAGTTTGTGGATTCTACATTAGCGGCTGACCTTTTTTTAACCAACTTTATTCAATATTTTCAAACTCAACTATAACTGAAATTTAGAAATATTTCAAAACACACTAGTAAATTTTCTCAGTATCTCTTATATTATTTTATAGCCAATATAATCCAGTTAAACTTGATGTTTGATGTTTTTTCTGTGTATCGTGTATTCATTGTGACATTTTCTTTGTTGCCATAGTGACTCCGATTCAGATGCCGATAGTTTCTATGGCACGATTGAAAAGCCCATGGATATTAAACATCCCGTTGATAACACAGAAACTGGTGAGACCACATTAATAAAAGCAAACACGAAACACACATTTCATAATTGTGTGTTACTAAATTACCATACTTCTTTGTTCTGTGTGTAGATTATATTGAGGAGGAGGATGATGATGATGATGAAGAGGACTATCTGAAACCAGACGGTGACTGTTCCTCAGCATCTACAGGTGAGGCCCCCACCACAGAGTCAGGTACAGTAAAGATATGCTCGGATGTTACATCACTGATCAACATCATATTTATTTTACGGTTGCAGTAAGTTTTAGTTTTATACAGAGAACATAAACAATTTGATTTCTCTTTTTCGTACATCCTCAGGTCGACCCACAGGGCCACCCCCCTCCTACCCTCCTCCACCAGTGCCGTCATTGAGCCAGCTCCGCCAAGATTCCAACGCAGGTTTCCACAAAGGCCTTCCCCCTCCCGTCCCATCGCACAACAGAATACCAACTGGCTCACTCCCTAAAAAAAACCCAGTTTCTGTTTCCCCTTCCTCCACACTTAAGGATCCCAACAAAGGCCCGGCACCCCCTCTCCCCCCCTCCTCCCACCTGCACAAACCCTCGTCTCTCAACCCTCAGCCTCCTCCTCTCCCCAGCCAAAGGAAAACTTTTCAGAACAGCAGGGCAGCATCCACAGGGGGGAGCGAGAAGAGAGACTGTAGGATTCTGCCGGCTGTGTCTGTCCAATCCCCCGCGACTCTGCCCATATGTGAACAGTTAGAA
The DNA here is from genome assembly GCA_032362345.1 of Sandelia bainsii. Classification (NCBI taxonomy): domain Eukaryota; kingdom Metazoa; phylum Chordata; class Actinopteri; order Anabantiformes; family Anabantidae; genus Sandelia; species Sandelia bainsii. The sequence goes on from JAUMHL010000015.1 coordinate 19,870,302, forward strand.
AAGAGGTTGGCCCTGAATGGGCCTGCAAATTGCCCCCTTAACACTGGAGGGAGCCAATTGCTTAGCAGTAACCTCCGTGCGGAGCTGAGCAACCTCCTCAGCAAGCCAGGCATACCAACTCCCAACTCTACAAACACTGGAGGGTCCACTGTCAGACCTGTGATGTCAAACTGTCTGTCCCCCAGCCAGACGTCCTCCAGTCACCCATCACTGCCTGGCCACTCTCCTCACTCTCCTCTGCTCAAAGCTGGACTACATAATAAGCCAGGGATACCCAAACCTTCTCCTTCCCCCAAACCCCCAGTGCCTGGAGTCAAGCCCAAACTGCCTGGAACCCCATTCCAGTAAGCTGAACTGCACACATTTTTGTTATTACTTTAAGAGTCAAATTAGAAGCTAGATATCAGATTCATCTGTGTGGGTACAGGACAGAGAAACAGCTCCTTTAGCTACTATTAAAAGTTAAAAAACATGCTTTTCAACAAACTCAGAAATGTCTGGTATAACCGTTGTAGAAACAGTATTCTAGGAGAATGGTGCCGTCAACTAACACACCAGCATCAGTTAAACTGCTATAATTACTCTTCCACAAAATTCCTCCACTCAAAATCAGATAAAGGGTCAGAAAAGGATCCCAGAAAAGGGTCCTCTCGGGAAAAGTAGACTGCCTCACTAAGACATGTTTTTCCCACCAGAAGAGCATCTCCAGACGGCCAGAGCTTCCGAGATGGAATGCCCTCAGAGTCCAGGAGGAAATCAGAGTCACCCATAACTAAGGAAGCGGACGATTCCGATGACGATTATGAGAATGTAAGCGAAACCGACTGATTGATTAATCAATTGATATTAACCTTTGCCACCTTTACACCTTAATTACTGTGAGAAGATGTTGCTTTAGATAACATCAGCTAGTTTAACCGCTAGTAAAGTTAAAGTGTAATTTAGTCCTTTAGCCCTAACTGACACTAACTTTAGGTCTCAAAACATGTGAGTTTAGCAAATGTCAGTGTGCTCAAATAAACATTTGGTTTACACCAGGTGTTTCTGTCCACAGATGCAGCTGCCAGACTCTGTGTTCATCAACACAACTGAAACCAGCTTCGTAGAAATGTATGTCACACTTTTTTATCTATGTTATTTCATATCTACAAGCCAAAATATGACTTAATCAGGCCAAAGCCTAGGCTTCACTTTATGCTTTATCTGGTGCAGTTTTTACTGACATTTTCTTTGTTAAATTCCCTTTATAATAAAGCAGTTTCTCTTATACATTTCATTAAATTAAGCACATGCCATTTGTTTGTGTTAGCAACTCACAACAATTCATAACAAAAGAGTGATATTGACAAATAAAAGTAAAATAAAATAAGTTGAGAGAAAAATACAATAAAAATAAGTTGACAGAAAGAGAAATAAATACATTGACTCTAATGCCTTTGGTGCAATCATTAGCATGTCTGCAGTATGTTAGCATTTGTTTATGCATATTTAGAGTTTGTTGATGAGCTGTGATGATGATTGTACCTGCAGGTTATTCAAAGAAAAAAGCCTCTCTCCAGAGGACGGACTGTACGGCATCAGAAACTCTGGAACCAAAACCTCCAAGGTAAAAAGTAACAGAAAAGAAAGCAACAGACAAGCAATAATATGTTAATAAAATTATCGTCTGAATACTGATTAGTTTTCGAAAACAAAAAGGAACTTGGAAATGTTATTAGATATTAGACAAAAACACCAATTATTGGCAAATAACAGCAAATGTGTGTTATCCAGGTGCTGGTGGTGTGGGACGTCAGCATAGGCAAAGCTAGAAACTACAGACTATTTGAAGAGGTAAGAAACCTTCCTCTGTCTGTCTATTTTATATATAGAAATATAATTATTCATGTGTGGAAGTTGCTCATAATGACAATATACCCTTTAAAACCCAGTAATAAAGTCTCCTGTTCACTGTGGGTGTTTTGGCAGGACAACTGCATTTTTCTGGACAGTGAAGTGAAGTTCCCCTGTCTGTCAGCTCTGATTGAACACTACTACGGCAATCCTCTTCCTCACCACGGCTCTCTCTGCCTGCAGAAGCCCTACACAAAGATACTGACCACCTGATTAACACGGTCACAAAATTACAAACAAAACCGACGGGTACCAAAGCAGAAAACTGGGGGGAGCCCAGGCACCTCCTGCAGATGAAATCCATGCTTGTCGACAACACATGGAGGAAACACTCGACCCCACTGATTAAATAACTGTCATAATATATTGAAACTGATTGTACCTCTCACTGTTCCGTGGAAAAGACACATGATAACCTGTAGTTATCAATTACAGTTGCACCAAAACGCACCATGACGCTTCATCATAACCAACAAGGACTGGAACTTTTCTAAACTTACAAACAATTTTAATCATATTTAACCTACAAACTATAAAGCAAACTATAAAGCAACCCTAATCCACTTCCATGCACTGAAAACATCAGTTATTGTAAATAGACACAAATTATTTAAGACAGATTTTAGTTATATTATATAAATGTTATCCAAACCAGATGCTAAAAATCTGATAAACTCTCAGATGGACCAAAAATGTTAAATCATCTGAAATGTGCTCTGTTTTCTGAACATTCCTGCTACTTCATGCAAACTGAGATGCCTCAGAAATGTGAAGTGATGGCTATCATGTATTTTGTCCATAGGAGGGGGGCACTGTGGCACAAAAAGACATCCTTAAAAAAAGTCAAGTTCACCTGTGGTTCATTGGGTCAGTTTCAAGATTCACACTTGCAGTACATCACACTTGGGTGACATAAGATGACAGATGACGGAGGAAAACATACAGGAATCAAAGGATTTCTCTGCATCAGAATACAATTAATATTTCATTTTCATTCACATCAGCTTCATCAAGATTCGTAGCTTCTGTGGATGATCTGCCGTGACTACGTGTTGTTTGTACATTCAGGTTAAATCCAGCATGTCACAAAGTTCATCTTATTGTTGATTATTGTGGGAGCTAAAACTAACCTGTAGGTACCATGGCTGTCAGTAACGTGTGGTGGATTCTGGCACACACTTGCCTCTTTATACCACTCTGAGGTGGCGATTAACTGCTCTGTGTGATTAAAAGATCTCACTTTTGTCTACAAAACACATGCAAAGTCTTCAAACTCCCAAAGGGCTTGTAACACTGTAGACAAATACTTTTAGAAGCAGTATAGAATTGTCCTTGTAAGCTAGAAAACATCTCACTTATCAACATGAAAAAGAATCAAACCATTTCTGGTGCAACATGTTACACTGAACATGAAGAAATCAGGGGGATTTTGTTTTGTTTTTTGCAACAGTTTGCAAATTGTTTGTACAGCACTTACCTTAATTTGTAAATCACTCTATATTTATGTGTACATACTGTATGTACTGTAAAGAAATGTAAAAATGTAATGTTTTCTACAGAAATGTATGTATAAGTATGTATAAAGGCTACAAAGTATATGATTCAGACGTTTTGTGTTCTTTTTTTGTTACAGTTTCCTGTGTAGTGTCATAAGCAGCACAGCATGTGTGTGTGTGTGTGTGTGCGTGGCTGAATGAGAAACAACATTGTAAAGCGTTTGGGGTACCTTAAATTCGACGACGTCGAAAAGCCACTGTTTGTATTACTCTTGCATTATGTATGTATGTATATATATATTATGTATGTATGTAAGAAAGCAACATACAAATGCAGAACAAGTCATAAGCTAAAACAGTTTCGAGCTAGCCAGGAGTCGAACCTAGAATCTTCTGATCCGTAGTCAGACGCGTTATCCATTGCGCCACTAGCCCGATAAGCGAACTAGTACATCATGGGAATACCAGGTTCGATACACATAACCACCTGAACAGCAGGTCTAGTGCATCAAAATAAGTGTGGTGTTCTGTTTAAAATAGCTGTAAAATAAAGCGGAAGCTGGAGTAGTACACGGAACACCAAAAGTCATCAGCCCGACAATTACTGGGATTCGAACCGGTATTATTGCGGCCACAACGCAGAGAACTAACCACTATACGATCACGGGCACGACGGTTAAGCTGCGTGCTCCCATGTGGTGACAGCATTTTGCAGCCCTGAACATCAACACCTCTTTTTAATCCATTATTTCTCTTTAGTTAGTTAGTGTGTACGGCACAGTAGTATGTATTTGAACTGACGCCGCAGAAAATAGCACAGAGGGTAAAGACTGTGTGCAAGGGAACACATCAGTCAATATTTATGCCAAAAACAAGGAGTTAGTAAAAACCCTCCAAAAGCTTAAATAATCATATCACCTATGTGCAGCTTGTGCAAGTTTGAGTTTGGCATCCTCTCGATGGTGCCACACGGTGGAGCTATAATACAAAGAAAACAACCAGTGCACCTTCAGACAGAAGCAGTTAGTGGGTGTTTTTTCAGTAATTCCAGAAACTATCCCTTTCTGTACTAGAAAACAACGTTGGAGAAGCCACACAAATATGTTATTCATGCTTTATTAGTGTCTTTATAAGTTCAGCTTGTGAAATTTCCTGCTTAACTACTGTTGATCTACATCTAGTCTGCAGCACAGAGAGAACAGAGTTTAATATATTTAGGATTATGTAGCAAAGGCCATGTCAGGTTTTTAACTAAGAGCTAAGTAACAATAAGTTTAAACAAGGTTATGGCAACAAGCCAATTAATCATCCAGAAGACAGTCTCCCCAGTCATTTTGCCTTTTTCTTTTATGCTTATGTGCTTAGATGACAGAAAGTACGTGGGCTGATCAGTTAACTGTTACTGGGGAAGAGGAATTAAGGATTTACCAGCTGCATAAACGGCTGAGGCACACGTTAGCCTTCAGGAAATGATCCAATGACAGATTCTTGCGACAGCTTGTCAGCAAAGTGACACTTCTAGACATCAGAGTGAGGAAGCCAGACGTCACACCGAAGTTCTACAAGACGAGGACCATCTGCTCTGAGCCTTAAGTTCTATCAACCTGCCTGCATGAGTAGACCCACACGCGTGGATCCTTAAGAGCAGTGCAGCCCTCCATACCCTCAACATCCAGTGGAAGTCAAAGACAATCAAGAGTTTACCAGTCACTGAACTGCCTGAGCAGCTCGATAACATTAAACCCCACCAGCCCATCACACACCACTGGAGGGGTGAGATGATGCCATGTCACTTGTGTACCTCAGGACCCTGCTAGTCCTCCAGTAGTCACTAAAACTGAACCTCCTGCGTGCACAAACTGATAATTATGTGTAGCTGTACATGTTATGTAAAGTACAGGTGTCAATCACAACCTGAGAAGTTGACATTTACACATGAGTGTAACTTTGAGTTTCGCTGCCTGTGGTGCTGAACAATTTGGATCCAATGAGAGCAAAGCACACATGTGCTGTGATCCACTGAACAGGGGAATAAAATGAGTGAAACTAAGTTCCATTGTCCATCCATTTGTCTTTTTTTTTTTATTACTGACAGATGTTAGTTGTATTTCAGGTAAATGCAGCCAGCCAGTGTCCATCTGATATTTTATTCCAAAAAAGAGTAGGCTACTAGCTTCCTTTCACAAAGAGATTTTTTTTTTTAAATCCTCCATTTAGCTACAAACATCTTCTCAAACATCCATTTCTCTCTTCTTTTGTTCTGACATGACCTTGACATTAAAGAAGAGCCAGAACATTTACATGTAACTCAGTGAAAGCAGCTGAAATGGAGCCATCTGATTCTGGAAATGTTCACCTTGGCTTTTATGCAGGTTGACGCATGCTGTCACATCTATTGAATCCTAACCCTATGTCTGATAAGGGACTTTTGATAGCAACCAATCAGTCTGCCGTCAGTTGGCAGGTAGTGTGTTTGTTAGAGCACCCAGTCAGCCCAAGAACAAGACATGTCTGAAAGCAGGGGGTATTAGCTTGGCCTAAGGCAAAGGTCAATGTCTACTGCGTTGTATGTGTTTTTATATTGCTCGTCCTGCTTTGGTATGTGTACACAGATCAGCCACAACATTAATACCACCAAAAGCATAGGAAAAGTTTGTGTGGCTGCAGTGTGGTCAGTCAGTTGGAGAGCTGGTGCTGACACCCCTCCAAAACAACATTAACACCAACCCTATTGTGTGTTTGGCAACACCCTGATAGAAATCTCTGTTATCGAAATGTTAAATTACACCTATTCGTTGGATGTGCCCTATGCTAAACCCTGTTTGGATTAGCCTATTTTAACGCTAGGACTGCAGGCATGGGGGAAACAGTTAGCTTATGCAATCACTCTAAGCTTGGCTGGATGCAGCGACTTCTCAGAGCCTTGTTGTCACCCAGCGAAAACTACAGGAACTTATAGTCCTGGCAAATAAATAGTTCCATCATGCAACTACAAGTTACTGGATTGGATATATTTGTCTTGTGATTACCTGTAGCAACATGCCCTCTACCAGTGCTGTGCTTCTGCGAACATATTCTGATCTTTTACTGCCAAGAAAAGGAAGGAAATAAAAAGTCAATCTATTGCGCTTTGAAAAGATATAATACTTTTCACCAGTTATCAAGTTGTCAAGAGAAATAAGCAAAGCTGACAGGGTTTAGATTTTAGGAGTTAGCACAATTTAGGATCCTACTGGTGAGGCTGCAAATAATGATTTTACACTGTTGTATTTCATACAACACTATTTCCAGCTGTTATATCTGCAATTCCTGTGTGTGTGTGTGTGTCAGTGAAGAGATACTGACAGAGAAATGTTCCCATACAGAACTGTACAGTGGTTTGTGTGTGTGTGTGTTTTTCGGGGAATATAAAAATCTGGGGCAGAACGAGCCTTGGGGTGTATCAGCAGCCATCAGCCTTCACCAAAGATGAGGTTCAATCCTCTGATAAGAACTCCGAGAGCCTATGAAACCTGGCAGCATGCAGCCCTCTGGAAAATCCAAAGGGCCGGTGATCAAAATGGGGCAAAATAGCATCAGACAGTCAGGGGAAGGGAAATGTTAGAGCTGAGTTTGGTTCCAAGATTTAGCATTCACTCTTTGAGAGAAATGAGACATCTGCTCTTACAAAATGATAGGACCAAAAATAAACATATGGTGCTTTCAAATGGTAGGTACTTAATTCTAGTCTTTAGTTGCCAAAATGATAGCCCATTTAATAATCTATTATTATGAAGTACACTATTGAAAGATAAGTATTATTATTAGTAAGGTAATTTACTTTTAATTTACTTTTTCTAAAGATACAGTGTGATGCCTACTGTATATTGACATACTGTCTGCTTAAATACTGTTTTATTATGCTATATTATTATTTTATTATTACTGCACGTGACTCTGTTAGCATTTGCAACTGATGCTGAGTGGACCTAATTGATGAGTTAATAGAAAGTTTATGAGTGTTGATCATTGGTTATTTTCCAATCCATTAAAACTGCCAGTTACTGATTATCTGTCAACAGACAGATAACTAGGATCGATAGAACTGATTGGCAGTCATTATTGCCTACATAATTGTTGCTATTTTCCTAATGATCTCTCCTGACTGTCTGTGTGTGCATATAGGTTAAACTACTTTATTATTTTGCATGTGGCTAGTGAAGGGTTAACAATGTGCCAAAGACGTATTGAAGGAGGAAAAAAAAAAACTCCTCAGCTGTGACGGTGCTCTGTGTAGCAGCACTAACAAACCGGTCCGTGCGGGGCTGCTCCTTTAATGTCAGCTGTAGGAAATGGATTTGAGCGCGAGAGGAGAGAACGGGAGCCCGTACGGCCCCCGCGGCGGCGCGTGGTTGTAGAACGAGATCAAAAGGCGCGTGGTCTGCACGGCGGCCGCCTGCGTTTTCATTCCTCTCCGGGCACTACTTCTCTGTAGCGCGTGCTGCTGGCCAGTCGGTGGCGTCGGCAGGAGCGGCTCCGTTCCTTCCAGCTTTGCTCTGCTTGTGTGTGTGTGCGCGCGCGCGCGTTTGTGTGAGCGTGTCGGGTGTATGTATGGTTTGCGCCTGAAAAAAAAGAAAGAAGAAGAAGCCAGTATCAAAAGACTGAGCAGGCCTGTGCGAGCAAGCAGGCAACAAGCAGGGCACGAGAGGCAGCCCGCGAGCGCTCAGCTAGCAAACGCACGAGAGAGATGGTCACGTCCACACCGGGGATCCTTCTGCTGCCCATGCTAATATGTCTCCAGCACTTCGTTAACGTCCACGGTAAGTGTCGAGTCCCGTGTGTGTGTGTGTGTGTGTGTGAGCATCTGGGCGCTCGTGCGTTTTTGTGTGTATATATGTGTGTGTGTGTGTGTATGTGTCTGTGTGCAGAGAATAATCACGGCTCACGGGGGAACAACGCGCTCTGCTCGGCTAACATTACCGAGCTGTAGTTACACCTGTCTTTGCTGCTCCTTGAAGAATTGACCGTGCCCGACTACACCTTAGCTTACGCTAGTCAACCTTGCGCTAGTTGGTAAAGAAAACCCTTGATACAACGTCTCATGAGAATGAGACATTTTGGTGTTTTTTATGTTTTATATATTTATTCATAAGGAGTGTATTTCTGTGTTAAATTAGCTATTGGTTTAGCTCTGTTGTTTTAGCTCAGTATATGTTTGTGGAAATGAAACGAAAGGGACAAGGATGGATGGATGGAGAGGCCCGTTTGGTGTGTGTTGCCTGATGTACAGCAACTGCTCGGTTTTTTTTGTTTTTTTCTTTTAAGCTAATTATTTCTGCGGTCAATTATTTCACCATGACAAACCCTCACGCAGAAAAAAAAGCCTGCTCATTGTGCTGTGTTAGCGGCTGTGCGTGTCTTGATTTCTCATTCACTTCCACCGTGGGATTCTCCTCTGCCATCACCACCCCCATCCAGAGTGGTAATTTATTTATTTATTCCAAAAGTGGAAGCCGACAGACTGAGGGACGGTGGGGGGGCTGCAGTGGATTGACGTGTAAGGACAAAATTGTTAGGAGGGGTAGCAATCACCGGGATCCTAGTCCCGAAAGGGTAGCAGCTGAGGGCACAATGGGAGAAGAGGATCCAGGGCCAATTACAAGCCGCAGGTGATTGCACTGAAGGCCTAATGATGAGCACAGTGACCAGGGTTGAGTTATTACCATCTGCTGGTTACTTGTAGAGCAGCTAACTTAAGTTTTGTTATCCATTAACTTTTTTTTTTTTTTATCACAATTAGTGAGAAATGTCAGTTACTGTACAAGTTTCCAGCACACAGGATATAATGTTCACGCTTTTTTATTTTGATCCACCAACAATTTAATTCTCATGTTTAATTAGTGCTTAATTGATTGGTGTATGCATTGGTTAGTCAATTAAATACTATAAAACTATATTGATAGTTGTTTAAAAAAAAAAATGCTGGTTACAGCAAATGTTTTGCATTTCCAACTTGAGTATACATATTGCCTTTCTAAAAGTTCTGTGCTAGTTTTATCTGTCAAATACAAAACTTCATTTGCTTTGTGACATCAGCCAGTCATGGTGCAGATTAGGCCAGACCAAGGCTGACAAACTAGGTATTTAGCTTTAAGCTAAATGCACCACAGAATTTGTGTTGACAGTAAATTGAAGATGTCTCAGTTTAAATCATTTATTTTTATATTTGCTTGCCTAATGTTTTTTTCCTCCACCTTTAAAAAATCATCTATGTTCCCCTGAGTTCGTAGGCTGTTGAGTGACTGAAATGTCTGAGTTCTTCAGATAGAATTTCAGGATGTGATATGTACACTACTCACAAAAAGTTAGGGATATTTGGCTTTCGGGTGAAATTTATGGAAAATGTAAAAAGTTCACAC
>JAUMHL010000015.1:19880188-19890695 GCA_032362345.1 Sandelia bainsii
AGTGCATTTTAGGTTCATCCTGAAATTTCACCCGAAAGCCGAATATCCCTAACTTTTTGTGAGTAGTGTATATAATTGACACTTCTGGGTTAGGTCTAGCTGCTGACATTGTGGCACTTCTTCCTGACCCCATGTTCATAAAATATGTACATAACTTTGGCGTGAATTTTATTAATGCAGTTACTGATCATTTTAGCAGCTTTGCACACTGGCTAAATTGTAAAACTGCTCAGGTGGAGTGAGTTGTGTTTGGTTGATTGTGTCTTTCACTGATTTCACTCCATTTCCCACCTACTGTGGGAAAATGGCCTTTGTGGGGGAATAGTGTATCAAAACTAGTGCTTGTAATGTATACCACCCACACTACTGCCACCTCCTTCTCATTTTTGTTCTCCAAACAAAAATGCAACCCCCAGATCGAGATTGTATGAGCCTATTTGAACAAGACGTCACGCAAATTAGACGGCGACGAGAGCAGCAGCAACACTGGCCTGATTAAAATGGATGGAGTCTTTCATTCGCGATTACTGTGATACCATGTTAGACCCAGATCCTCAGCTATCTTGGGGAGGGGGGCTGTGTAGGGGTGCACTTAGTTCTTGAAGTGGGTGGGGCGGTGGACACGAGGAGGAGGAGGAGGAGTACTACACTGCAACCACTTCTGTTACTGGGGAAAATTGCATTACCATGACCTCCACTGTGACAGCATTTATATAGCACACAATGATCGGCTATTTTGGGAGGGAGACGGTTCATTACAGCTCCACGCCTGTTGAAGTTATTTGAAACCCACTGGGAAAACCAACAGGTGAATGACTATCATGTGGAGGTAATCATAGTCATTTAAAGCTCATGCCTTGAGTTAATAGGTGTATTGTGATAATTGTCTCTCAAAGTGATTAGAGAAAATCCTAATGTTATGGAAATTGTAGCAATCTGCAAATCCTCCAAGAAGACTAATATTTGGAGCATTATGACGTTTTAGCAAAGCATTCTTTTTTGGAAAATCATGTTTTTTTTATTTTGGTGAATGAAGAAATTTAGCCAAAATTTGCTTCCTTGAAGTAAATACATATGTATATTGTAATTCTCTTTTTCTGTACTTGATTTACTAAACAATTTTTCATGCCCCTAGCTCTCCATAATTGGAGAGATTGTGACATTTGTTTTAACCTTGACAAGACAAAGTGGTGAAAGCTTCCTCAGTCCTCATTCAGTGGTAGTGTTGTAGAGAGTTCAGACTTTAAATGTCAGCTAAAAATTGAGTCTGACACTGCAGGGAAGAGGAAAATGCTCTGTATGCGTTTGTATACTTCAGGTTGTTACTGAAGTCTGTTATTGTGCCGATTGGATCAAAGTGCAGGGTGTGCAGTTTTCCAGACAGCAAGTCAATGGGTTTCTGTAGAGATGCTGTAATAGTAACCCTAGAGAATGCATCCTTAAAGAAACAAAACACTGGAATATATCATTCACTTCAACTTGGGTTCTTGGCAACAGTGGTGTTGCATGTTAGACCCAGTTTACTCCAACCTTATGTTATAGCAACTGATTTATGGGCTGTTGAGTTGGATTTCTAAAAACATAGTTGCATTAGTCTCTTTTGAACAGACTTTTCAAATTAGTGTTCACTTATTCTACATTACAACCTAATGAAAATGTAATTTTGGCAAAGATTAATTCAGAATTGATGCTCTGAATTAAACAATGCATTACCATGGCCTCAAAAGTCATGGATGACAGCTCACAGCTGTCAGTCAATTCGTGAACATGTTTCTGGTCTACTATGTCTCTTGCACCAACAATTCAAATTCGTATTAGGTGTTGCAAGATGTCGCTATGGCTGCCTGTCAACCCCCAGGTATCTGGAGCTTACTCATTGAGGCAGCATATTGTACAGTATTGCTGTATCTGTATCACTCAGGTATCAGCATGGCTCTGTAGCTGTCCTTGTAAATCACACAAATAATGGTGTCTCAGCAAAATGCTAAACTGCCAGATCTTCTGACTAATTTGTTCCATCTAAATCCTAGCTGGATCTTTGATATTTCTCTGGATCACATGGACCTTAGTGTGTCTTTATATGATTTCTCTCTTTCTCAAGCTCAGTCACTAATTTACGTCAGAAGTGAGCAATAGGTCAGGCTAATGTAATGAGTTGAGACTTTACTGTTGATGTGAACCTCATGTAGCAACTCACGAGGATGCTGTGTGTGTATTTCTGGCTTTCCTGGTGTTTTTAAGATTTTGTGCTTTTGCAGCACAACTGGAGTGAGTAGTTTGCGAGTGAAAGATGCTAAATGGGAAAGGTCACAATGAGAGAGGAAATTTTATTAAATTGTATCATTTGTAGAATACTGACTTATTATAGAATCTTTTTTTTTTCACTGGTAGTTTAGACATTAAACATGTAAAGTGTGCAAATTGCTATTTTTTTGTTTGAGTAGATCACTTTAAATAAAACAAATGAAAATGATATGGTTGGAAGTGATGGCACGCTTAACCTAATATTTTGTTGCACAAACTTTGGAGGCAAATTGCTGCACACAAGAGATTTCTGCAGCTCTCATTGAGAGAGACCACCTGCCAACAGGTGGTCTGGCCCACACTTGTTGAAACTGCTGCAGCTGTCTCAGGTTTGTCTTGAAGCCTTTATCTTTAACATGTTGTGTTTTTTCCTGAACTCCTTAAGCAACTCTCATTTGCTTTCTCTGGTCCATCTTCAGTGTGGTACACGCAATCTTTTTACATCATGACACTCCAAAGACCTGTAGTTTTCAGGAGGAATGAAGTGAGCTGTCACGTTGCCAACAAATATGTAAGGAGTAACAACAAAGAAGGAATTGACCTATTACAAAATTTCACTTTAGCACTTTCCAGTGCCGTTTCACCACCTTGCCTCCAGTGTTCTGTCCCTGAGAGTGCTTGTGTACATCTTCATTTCAGAAAAGCCTCTTTTTTTCCCCTGAGAGAAGCTGGCGTTCTCTTTTGTAGAAGTTATTTCTTTGGCTTTGGAATGCAAGGCCATTTACTTAAGTCATGACAAACAATGACTGTGCAAACCTCCCATCATCTGATCCTGTGATTTCAACCACATACCTAGAAATTTTAAATCCTAACTTCACTCTGAACAGCAGTAGGTGGACTACAAAGACATAAGAAAGGGACAAATACAAAGTCTGCTGTTTTCTTAAAAATGCCGTGTGTGTCATTAAACCTTTGAGTCTTCAACTAAGTTGGATAAGTCAGTTTTAGATGTTATATTTGGGCTCTGAGAGAGGACCTTTTTTTTTTTTTTTTTGTTTTTTTTTTTTTTACACAACAACCAGATCAATAATGAAACGAGATTTAGGTGCAGCCCTGCATAAATGTCAAACACAGTAAGTACTTACTACTGTAATTACAGAAGGAAATGCCATTTGTGTCTTGGCAACTGGCTGGTTTGAGCTAATTCCACCACATTTTACATGTACCTGCTTGTACTTTGAATGTGTACCTGGAGGATTAAAGTATTAAGTATTTCCTCTAGTGAACAAAATGGGGACCCAGACTGATGTAATGGTGTTTGTGCTTAGTATCAACATAACTTAACATGGTGACAGTCAAAGAGGTTCCCTTGTTGCTAATGCTGAGGTGATGGCAGGAAAAGAAGCCGCAGCAGTGCCATCGTAGATTAGTTTCTCTTTAAAGCTTTCCTCCACTGTCATTATGCTTTGTTACTGGGTTGTGGGTATGTAGAGGTAATTCAAAGACTTGCGCCACCAACCATCCACAAGAACACGGGATACATCTGGATACATAGGATGCTGTCAGATACAGGTAAACAGTTGGCAGGTGTATCAGTCTTTGATAAACGTTCTCTTTCACTACTTGATGAACAGATTAGATGTTGTAAAATGACTCCGGATAAAGGTTGGCCTCCTGCCCACACTTGGACACAGCTGATAAATCTCCAGTGTCTTTTTCCATCTTTTTGTCTTAAATCTCTTGTTTGGCAGTGATTTTTAAACATTTCAGTGAAATCCCAAAACTCTGAGCTCAACCCACTGCACAGCAGTAAGCCTCTCAAAGCACTTTAATTGTGGGTGAGCTGGAAACAGCTCCCACGCTATTGAGATCCTCTTTTTTCTTTTTATTATTCCGCCCCGTTTTTCGTCCGCTAACTCGTCCCAGACGCTTTGTCGTAGAAATTTTGTTCAGACTTCAAAAAGTGTCTTTAGGCGATCCAGGCTATTACTTTTTATCGTATCATCTTTTATACTTTTTTATTTTATTCATAGTTTTTCAGCGTTTTTTTGAATGTTTTTTTTTATGGGAGTAATCGTTCAACTTCCCATCAACTTTCCTCTTTTCATCATCATCGTGTATCGTCATACTTTGTCGTAGAAATGCCATTTCAACTTTAAATGCATCTAGAAACTTTCAACTTTCTAACTTTAAGTCAGCTTCTTTGTATCTTTTTATACTTTTGGAGTTTGAGCAGTTTGTTTTAGGTGATTTTTGATCAGTTTTCGACTTTTCCATTAGTGTGTATTGCGGAATGTTCATGCAGCGAGAGTGCGCCACTATAAGGTCTGTCCTTCAACTTTTATCAACTTTTTTTGCTTCTTTTCTTTTCAGTCAACTTTCATCTTTCATAAACAAATTCTACGTCAAAACGTAGGAAAACTTGTCCTCTTTCCACACATGCTTCTTATAGTGACAGGACTTAGTTTTTGAGTGGCGTGGCCAACTGTCATCACTTTTCCTGTGTATTAAAAACATTTGTGTGTTCCTAGTAACTGTCAGTGTCTGTGTAACCATTACCATGGCAACGTAAATCAACACGGTAAATCCTCTGATTGGCTGAGGCTTAATCAAGATGGCTCTAAGGTTCAGGAACATTTCTTCATGGGTGTATGTGTGTTCACTAACACTCAGTGTCTGTGTCTTGTAATCTATTACATTGACTGTAATCCATTACATTATTTGGGTCATCTTTTTTCATCAAGTTTCTTCTTTCACTAGCCTACACACAGAAAGACACACAAACACAACTCAATCACTACATGTTCCTAACCATGACACAGCATTTCTATTTACTGTAGTTCTTTATGGGCCTTTGCCTACTACCTAATTGATGATAGTTTCACACAGACACACACACATCTGACTCCACCCTGAGAGTCAACCTTCACAATAAGAGTCTGATTTTCACGACTTTTCACAAAAGAGAGAATAAATAAAACGGGTTGAAAGTGAGTTGGATATTTACAAAAACGGCATTGGTTAGCAAAATGATGTCTGTCATTTGTCATTCATCTTTTTTGGTCCAGCTTTGCTCTTTGTAATTTCCTTCTTTTTTTTTTTTTTTTGTCTTTGAACTTTTTTGTCAACTTCTACTTTTGTCAATGTTTTGTCTTTGTCAACTTTTCTTTTTTGTCACCTTTTTGTTTTTGTCAACTTTATTCAACTTTTTGTCTTTGTCAACTTCGTGTCAACTTGAAATAACTTACAAATAACAACTCCTCTCTCTCCGGAAATTGATAAGTCTAGTTTAATCTGTTCTTATTAAGATAAAAATACAAACCACATTTCCAGAAAAGCTGGGAATGCAATAAAAACTAAAATCCACTATTTATTACGACTGTGTTACATCCCCTTTAAATTGTTTGAGAACTGAACATAGTAAGTATGGGGGTGCACCCCCATACCATCAAAGATACTGTTTTTTTCACTTATTAAGTCTGGATGGAGTTTTTCATCATTGGCACAGAGAACCCAATTTCTGAAACATGGACACATGTAAACGCAGAACATGTTTCCGCTGTCTTTCAATCCATGTGGCTGTATTCATCACAGTAACATGGTTATTTCTCATGCAGTGCTGCCTGAGGACTTGTAAGTCCCACACGTTCAACTGTGGTTTCTGTCATTGGTGTTTTCGTACAGAGATTTTCTTGCAGTGTTAGCTGAATATTTATTATTTAAGTTTTTAGTCTTATAATACAAAGTTGCCCAGTGAAACATTGAAAGTCCCTAATTTTATCAGATAAAGGTTGAAGCGAGCTGAAAAAACAGACTTCCGTTTAGGAAAAAAGCCGCAGCTTCTCTGGAAGTTTTTTAGAGAACAGTCTTTCATTGACTCATTTTGTTCAATTCCTCTTTTCAGTCTCAGCTACTTTTGCCACATTGAAATGTGGGGACAAGATGACAAGACTTCCTAAAGTCTTGGATTGTCATAACCCCCTTAGTCTTGTTTTTTTTTTTAATCTATACTCTTCATTGTTATATTAGATTTAACCACTTCAAAGAGTAAAAATCTACCTCAAAGGGTAACTGCTTGCAATAAAGATTAGGGATGCACATTCTAAGCCATTTCCTTCATCGTCACTGGGAAAACATACAATAGATAGCACTAAATGTGTTTCACACACCTAGTGCTAACAGTTAAAACAAAATCTGATTGCTGTCTGATAACTCGGTAAGGAGGAAGTTGTTTTACTTTGATAATGCGTTGCCATATGTGCAACTAAAGGTGCCAGTCATGGGGAAGAGTGAGCAATTTATCAAACATCTATTAAATTAACACAAACTTGTAGAAATGTGAACTCTTAGTCCCACTAAACCTGTATAATGCTTATTTTAGTTAACTGTTGTGAAAGGAATATACATGAATTCTGTCCTATGTAACGGCTGAGTCTGTAAATGAAAATTAGTGAGGCTGAGACCTACCTACTCCTAACAGCGGTATGTCAGTGTGTTCTCAGCAGCAGCATAGAGGATGATCCCACAGGTAGTTTAATATAAGAGGCATGCATTCATTTCTCTGACATTATGCATTCCCAAACTTTGTTCTGGATGTGAGCGGTGAAATATTTTCATCTTAAAAGAGGGATGCAATATCGCTTTATCATGATGGGTGTCAATTCTTGCCAGTACAAAGCCATAATAGGATCTGAGCCTATAATAATCAGTGGGCCCGTTGACTACATGACCACAAAAATCCTATAACTGGGAGTAATCAGATACCTAACACTTCAAAGAGACATGTTATTGAGACATTGACTTTTTTTTTTTTTTGTGGTATACTCACCACTGTTGTTGGCTTTTGTTTCAATAAATAGTTTGAGATGAGGAAATCACCATTGCATGCTTCTACTTAAATGCCCTACTTTCATGATATATCACTGTAGTGAACTTTTTACGTTTTCCATAAATTTCACTCGAAAGCCAAATATCCCTAACTTTTTGTGAGTAGTGTATGTAGCGACGTAAGACTCAAACTTTATTTTCAAAACGTCTCGTCCTGTCTTGTGGAACATGGCAATGCCTACGGTCTAATGTGGGAGCTAATGGGCTGCAAACCAGGCTACACGCTTCTGCTGTCCTTCATTTATACTCCATGAGGAGAAAATTTGTTTGTCTTCTGCTCATGTTGTGAGCTCCGTTTTCTACGATTTATTTTCTTTTTACACATGCACAGATTTTAAAAAACCTAAATAAATCAGGTGTATACATACACGAAGACATCGGGTTATTGGGGAGAAATCCAGGTCTCTTTTATCCAGTTTTTCATAACTGCTGTTATCTGATAAAGCCCATCGGATTATGCTGTTTACATGATCACTTAATAATCTGATAAATCTAGAAATCGGATAATAATCGCATTTTTTAGTGTGCATGTAAACAGGCCCAGTGTTGCTGATGTGATGGAGGCCTCGGCTACAGAGCAAGGGTCAAAAAGTGGCACTAGGAAATAACACTCTGTACGAGTAGGTGGCAGTCTGTATTTATCATTCAAAAAGGGAAAGTAGAAGCATTCACTAATTTTACACCACTCTTGCTCATCAGACATGTTACAGCTACTTCTAATTAAGAATATGTCTCACATGTGGTAAATGGCACTGAGGTCCATTTCTCTCCTCACGCAATGATTTAAGCTAAACAGCCAATCAGAGTGGTCTCCCTCAGTGACGAGGGTCCACCGCCCGTTCAGCATGCTGCCAATGGTGTGGGACATACCACACAAACTAGACTGACAGACACTCACCGGCAGCCCAACACTGGTTAATGACAGACTGCTGGCTTGTTGTGTCATGGCCCTTAAGGAGCTGCTGACCCATTTAAAATAGTTTCCTTCATCATGAGAGTCTCAATCCAGTATTCAGAGGCCTTTCCAAGAATACAATTCTGTTGTTAACACCTGCAATAGTTTTTGCCCCAGTTGTTATCCTAGTTTGGGAAACACTCAAGGTTTTAAAATTATAATATTATGAATAATAATAATTTGCATTTATATAGCGCCTTATACAAACTCAAGGGCGCTTTACATACACACAAAAAAAACAAAACTATTAAACAGGGAAAGAAGTAGAAAAGTGATCAGTGAAAAGAAAAGTTTTTAATTCAGATTTGAAAGCTATGAAAGATGGACAGTCACGCAGCGTCTGAGGAAGAGCGTTCCAGAGTTCAAGCAATGCAAATAATACACCAAGATTTCTAATAACGGGAGACGGTTCAACAGATACACCTTCAATGCAGATGGATTAGTCAGTAGCTTTGTGTAGGAGTGATTTGGGCCCAACCAGAAGAATCTGTTTTATCTGCATTTAACTTCAAGAAATTAGCCTGCAACCAACATTTTAAATCTGGAAAAACGGTGTGAAAGGAGACTGAAGGGGAATTTATACTGAATGGGGGAACTTGTGGCCTTACAGAACAATTGGTATTAAGAGAACTTCAGCCTCTCTAGGCTTCTATCATCTCTGTGTGTGCTCCATTTAACCACCTGGACAGACACACTAGAGCAAGCGTCAAGGTCAATGTTATTTTAAGACCCGGCTTCATCACAACAGCCAGCATGACAGACTGCACACTGCACTACAACTACTCCCTGGTACACAGTCACTTTCTACTGTAATTTCATGTTGTTTCACTCTGTTGGTAGCTTCATTCCTTCTAGAGGAATTTAAATGAACTATTCTTCTAAGTTTGCATTAGAATGGTATTAATTGGCAACAAATCTGCAGAATGCTTAACAGATGCAGAGAAAATGTTACATTAGAAATGATCAAGGTTTTATAAACCTACCTATTTCAAGTATCTCAGAGCCCTGTAGGATGTTTTAATGTTTCTCTAAATGAGAAAATCATTGAAACCAGTACATTTTGATTATTTCTGCTTTTAATATATTTGTTTGTTGCTAGGTGCTGTCGTTCTCCTGTTGGTTCATTGTTTTTATACTGATGTCCTTCACACAACAGTTGAGCAGATGTCCTCCAGTAGATTCTCGGTACATTGAGTTGAGTTCTCAATAAATAACTGATGTCACTTCATCCCTGGGTGGAATGCAAACACAGTCGAGTCAGTTCATGTGTGTTTCTCTAATACCTGAAACATTACACATCTCAAGGAAGTTTTTTTTTTCCTCATGTTTGTGGCGCTGTAGAGAAGCCACTGTTTCACATTAAGAGCTAATTTGCATAGGTTAGGGCTGGGTTATACATGGGTTAATATTTTCCCAGTTATGGTTGTTTTTATGTCGGCAGACATCATGAAAAATGTGAAACGAGTTGGACAAGAGGCAAGAAGAAATCAACTTTGTGTAGCAAACCCACATGCGGTCCTGGCTGATCTTCACAGTGGCTCAATGGTGGCAGATATCTGCTCTGAGTGCCAGCTAGTTCAGTTTAAAACAATTTGTTTGGAAATTACAGCACTGCAGGGAACGGTGCTAAACAAAAAGCAAATTACATATAAACAAAAGATGATTATAAAATCACTTGGGACAATAATCAGTTCTGTTTCCCTCATACCTCGGTCTCTTTCTCTGCAGGTACTAAAACAGAATGTGAGGCCAATCAGTTTCAGTGTGGAAACGGTCGCTGCATCCCGTCTGTCTGGCAGTGTGACGGAGACGAGGACTGCACCGACGGCAGCGACGAGAACTCCTGTGGTGAGAGAAGAAATGCACACACCACATGTACCCTCTGAGCGCAGAGAGCCACATCACTGATATACTGCCAACAACATGAAAACCAGTATGGAGAATGGTTGGTGTTAAGCAAAGCACTTGGCGAGTGAATAATTGGGTGTAGATTGTTTTTCAAAGAAACCAGTGGTCTTGGTGCTGACACAGGCATGGTAGGAAAGGAAAAACAAAGAAAATGCCAATTTATCCAGATACTAATTTGCGCCATTCAAAATATTATCAATTCAACGTCAATTGTATAGCGCCAAATCACAACATAAGTCATCTCAAGGCACTTTACAGTGTAAGGTTTAGGACCTTAAACAAAATATATACATACATACATACATACATATACACAGAATATTTGTGGAAAACCCAACAGTCCCACTCGAGCAAGCGCTAGGCAACAGTGGAGAGGGAAAAACTCCCTTTAACGGAAGAAACCTCCAGCAGAACCAGGCTCAGGGTGGGCGGCCATCCGCCTCGACCGGTTGGGGTGAGTGGAAAGAGGAGAGAGAAAAGAACAGCAGGCAACAGAGATCAAAACAACAACAA
>JAUMHL010000015.1:19898854-19913672 GCA_032362345.1 Sandelia bainsii
GACAACAGAGCTCCTAGGATCACTGGGACACGCAAACCCCTCCACCACGATAAGGTGGCGGTTCAAGGAGGGGCTTTGCACATTCCACAACTATTTATTGGTGTTTGCTGAAAAGGCTGGTTAGCTGTGAGTGTATGTATCTGCATACTTGAAGTTATATTATATAACTGTACTCTGTATAGCTTAGCTATACCCACTAATGATCATAACAAAAGCTACATGGACAATTTGGCCTTTGCTTTCAGTTTATATTGGTATCATGTACAGTGGCCTTTAGGTATTAGGCTTTGTCAAACCTGTTTTGTTTTGGGGGTTTTTAACTGTTTTTGTCTCATTGTTGTCTGTTGTCTCATTAGAAACATAAATGCAGACATTTATCTAAAAAAAAAAAAGGCTAAACAAAAGGCTAGACAAAATAAAACCACTGAAATGCTGTGTATGACTGTGCGTGTGGCAAATAAATCACGTTTTATTTCAGCGACTCAGTTGTTTACCCGCTCAGCTCTCTCACATCAGCCTCCTCTTCTCCTGCCTCCAGGCAACATCACCTGTGCTCCAAATGAGTTCACCTGCGCCAGCGGGCGTTGCATTTCAGGCAACTTTGTGTGCAACGGTGAGGACGAATGTGGTGACAGCTCGGACGAGTTGGAGTGTGCGCCGTCTTCCTGTGGCCCCAGTGAGTTCCAGTGTGGAAACTCATCCTGTATCCCACGCAGCTGGGTGTGCGATGACGACGTTGACTGCCAGGCAAGAAACACTTTGAAATGACACACATACACACACTCTGAAAAGCACATTACAAGTTGTGGACACAAATCGTTAAGAGGAAGGTTACATTCTTTCACCATCACAGGACAGTGACATAAGTCAGGGTGAATTGTAGCAATGGCATCTTATTAAATCACTGGATGATTAAAATAGCAGATTTGGCCTGGCTGAATGTTGACAGTAACTACTGATGACACAAGTTGTGTGGCATGGTTTGCGAGTGAATGTCACAAAAAGTAAACGTAATGCACCAACTGAAAAAAGGAGCACAAATTGAACCTGGGGAGAATAGTGTAGTGAATAGTAAATTGATTTAAATTGAGACAATGCCAAAGGTGGCATAGGAAATTAGATAAAATACAAAATTAAAAAGGTTAAACTTTTTTTTTTTAACACATGCTTTAGAACTGTAGGTTTCACTCTTTCTAGCTGGGATTTTTTTTCCACCACACACAAGCACACACCTAACTCATTTTCTAAGTGGATTTGCTTCACTATAATTAGCTGCCCAGTATGATGAGCCTGTGTCTGCAGTTTTCACAACATCCAGTGCTTATTGACCTGCCTCATGCTCACATGCATGCACAAGCTTTTTCTTTCCACAGCTGTGGTTGTGAAGACTGTCACTGACATAATGCAATTCCTATTTCCTTATCTTAACCTTAAACAGCACATGTAAATGCCTAACCTAATTCTAACGTTAACCCCAAAACAAAGTCTTAACCCTCAAACAAAACGTCCACATGACTACATAAAGACCTGCGTGCACACGCACACAGTTTGACACTCTTAACAAATTTTCACACGCTGCAGAGCAGGTTCCAGTGAGTCAGCGTTTTGCAGCATACCTGTTAATTGGCTGTGTGTTGTCACTGTGACGGTTTTGCAGATGGGGGAAAAAAATCTTGTGTTCACACACAAATATTTAAATTGCAGTGTTCAGCGAGAAGGTCATTGTTATTCCCTCCCTTGCTCTCTCACACCCATTGAGTTAAAGTCAGTATTAACAGTTATGGAGCTGCGCACACACACACATGCACACAGTTTTGCACTCCATTAATCTGCTCCCACATGAGTCGGTGGCTTTCTGAGATGATGAAAGCTTGAGAAACTCTTCCTGCTTCTCCTCTTGATCCATTTCTGTCTGATTGTCCAGTTTCATTACAGCTTCATTATAGATTAACGCTTTTATTCTTATTGAACCTATAATCATCTGAGATGTGAGTCCTAAAGGCTTTTTGGTCAATTTCTGCCCTTCATGCCCCCTACTTCACCTGTCAATCAAACGGGTGTAGTGGCCATGATGTATAATATCTTTTAGTGAAATTCACTCTTTTCTTCAGAGGCTGATGACTGCACTTAAGTCTTAATGTTTCATTTCATTCAGTGCTTTCATGCTTTAGTCTGATAACCTTTAACTCATTACCCCTTTTGTCATTGTTTGTGAAATAGACTCTTGCAAAAATGACTGAGAATGAAACACAAGCAGCACAAGCTACAGGTGTCATGCAATCATATTTTCTGGTCAGCTTGGTCAAATGCTGGGAGGCGATTTCCTGAAAATACAGTGACAAAATAGACATTGGCTGCCACCATAAAATCACAATAGACTCCAGTTGTACCTGATCGTCACGCCCTGTGTGGTTTGATACAATAGCTACAATTTCCATGGAACTCCCTTGCATGTTTGAGCTGATACCATTTAATTTGAGTTTTATTTGTAAAGCTATGGGAGGCTTAAAGTGATTCACTCTTGCCAAAGTCCATGTTTACAAGGGAGGTGGTGAGTAAATGACCAGGTTTACAAATTCTCATGTCTATCAAATATATGGCTTGGCTGAAAAGCTCATTAGCTTAGCTTAGCACAAAAACTTTACCAATGGAGGGTTAAAGTCAGGAAAGTCAGTGTCAGGAAAGACTTGATCCAGTTCTTTTTTTGTGAAACCTCTCTGGTTTCCTCTCCCCAGGACCAGTCTGATGAGTCTCCGTCTCGTTGCGGCCGTAACCCGACGCCGCCAGCCAAGTGTTCATCCAGCGAGATGCAGTGCAGCTCAGGAGAGTGTATTCACAAGAAGTGGAGGTGTGATGGAGACCCTGACTGCAAGGATGGCAGCGATGAAGCAAACTGTCGTATGTATAGTACAGACCAGCTGAGCAGTCATACATTAGAGGCCATATCTTTCATTCTTTTGTTTCATCAGCAGACTGAAGTGGGTTTTGCCTTTTCTTTTTTCATCCTTTGATTTTTTGTCCTTTAGTTTTATCTTCTGATGATCATAGCACTATTTGTTTGAAGTGAAGTTGCGCTTACGTACAGTATATTTCAGATAAAATATGTAAAAACACAGATTGTGCCAAGTCTCAGTATTTATCAGCTGTTGATAATGATATAAAACAAGGAAAATGCAGCATATCCTCTAATTTGAGAAGCTGAAACCAGACATGACTTAAATCAATTGTTGGGTATTAAAATTGTTGATTTACATTTCTTATCAACTGATAACTTGTTTCAGCAGTGCATATGTGTAACACATGTTTCTGTGTCTGTCCTTGGCAGCTGTACAAACCTGTGGACCGGATCAGTTCAAATGCGATGATGGAAACTGTATCCTGGGCAGCAGACAGTGTAATGGCCTCAGAGACTGCACTGATGGATCAGATGAAGTCAACTGCAAAAACAGTATGTGCTTTTTGTGTACACATCTTTATTTCTTTGTGTGGATAAACGTTGTTCAAATACTATTCTTGGGAGGACATTTTAGCCCCACAACTTCAAAGAGCGTTTTGGTTAGGGTTAGGATAAAATCTAGGGTGAGGCACTTAGTTGTGATGGTTAGGGTAAAGGGCTAAGGAAAGCACGTCAATAAATGTGAGTGTTTATTTTTCCCATCTGTCTTTGGACATGTGTTTTTCTGTTTTTAGGCTCTACATCAGCCTGTCCTGTGGTTTGGAAACTGTGTGCATATTGTCAGTGTAGATGATATAAGACATATAAACGGTCTCCTGCATATTTTCCAGATGTTTTTTATTTTAAAAAACTGTCTACCTCAGGTTGTTCTCAGGTAAAAAAGCAATATTTATTCGCTGCTCACTGCTATTTAATGTTGTCCGTCCACTTCAGTAAGTTAAATGTTTTGGCTATAGTAGCATAATATGTCTTAAAATACTGACTTAAAGACCCACTCCCCTCACATTTTAAGGCATATATAAATACTCTATGAAAAATATATTGTCTGACAGTTTTCTCTCCACAAAAAAACTTCAGTAAACCCCTGAAAAAGGCATGGAAAGCTACCTGGTCTGTCGCCCTTATTATAAATTCCAGGATCTATGAATATTCATTATATGCAAATTACCCAGCCCTCAGGGCACCGCCCACCACCGCACTGGTAAAAACAAACTGCCAACAATACGATGGCGAGCGTAGATATTGGAGATGTTCAGCCGTATATGTTTGAGCCTCAGTCGGACCCAGACTCAGATGAGGAGTTGGTTGTTAATCAGAACCGGTGTTTGACAGACGTTTCAGAGTGGTAAGCATCCTATTTTAGTTTACCATTAGATTTTAGCTTGCTACTGGTAGCCAATATCCACTGTATGTAATGCCAAAGCTAGCGCTGTTGTTTAGCTATACTGTTATGCACTGCTAACTTATAAACTGCTAGACTGCTAAACTCCAGGTTCTGGTTTACATCCCGAAACTGCACACTCCGGCATATTTACTGTCAACTACCAAACACTCGCGCTCACTCCTGTCGCTCAAAAGTCCGTTCTGGCTGATCTCAGCTCAGTGGTTCCAGGTGTCGGGTTTAAACAGACAGCACCGAACTCTGCATTTACATATTGAACTGTGATTGGCCGTGATTTTCCTACATCACAGAACTCCTTTGCCCGGAGACGTTTTGAAACCAGGTCTTTCAGGAGGTGAACCTACACCTGCCCCCTTCAGCTGAACAATGTGAAAACACCCTGCTACTGACAAACTCTGCACATACACCCCCCAGTATAGTAGAAGTCAGACAATTTAGGATATTAGAAAATAAGAAAAACATGTTTTTGAGTGGAGTGAGTCTTTAACAAGGTGAAAAGACTGTAGCAAGTTGTCACTCAGAGAGTGGTTGTTTTCACTGTTTGAAGATTCATCTTTTACCTATCAACCCCAGCCTGTTGCGGCTGACAGGTTTTTTCAACGTTTTAAAATTACCGTAACTTTAACTGTGGCGCGATTTTAAAGAAATCCAACTGTTTCTGAAAGCAGCGATATTAGGGTCATTACAGTAATCCAAGGTACATGTTCACAGCAGCCCCAGGAAGATGAAGGTTGGTTGGCCAATGTTCACACACTTGTTGTTCAGTTTGTTATAGTTCAGAGTTCTTATTAAACCTTCAAAATTTTGTATAATGTATATTCTGAGTTCCTTATTCAGTAATAATTTGTAAAATTTCAATTCCGTTTTTTGTGGTTGTTTATTAAACCCTGTTATGACACTTGCATACTAGCATACAATACACCAAATTAACTACCAGATGTTGAAAGAAGTCGCAGTCCTGAAAAGGGGACACAAGCATATACTCACAGCAGATTTTGACTGTTTCACAGCTAAAACAACAAAATAATTCCAGGCAGTCGTTAAAATTCTGGGTTTCGAAGGGTTAATTACTTCTTTTTTTTTCCGACAAGACAGGGGATCTCGGGATGGTGGTTTTCTTTAATTCAACAGTTTAATTCTCAAATCAACTTACCAAACATATGCTACTACCTTCCCTGACCACTGTTATGGTTTCCACCACATACTGTACTTAATAAACCCCAGAGTCTTGTCTTCACAATAAGGGCGGGCCAGGGGATTCAGATGAAATATACTTTCAAATCCAAACTCGCTGAAAAAGCAATTTTTAAGCTCTGTATGAATATTCCTGGGAAAATAACTTGTATGGATATTATTTACTCTGTAAATATATGTAGTGTAGAAAAATAGGGTGTAGTGCCACTTTAAGGGATTGAGAGCTTCAATTATTTGATCTTTCGATACATATCGTGATACAGAGTTTATGATATGATGGTATATTGCAATACTGCAAACGACAACCAATTTTTTTTTATCCAATTTTAGGAAATCTGTCATAATAAAAAGAACTGCAGCTGCTTGTGTACAAGGAATTTCCCCAAGGGGATTAAGAAAGTATAAATAATAATTATTACTTTTTTATCCAACACTGCCGTCTAGTGGTCGGGGTTTAAACACACCGCAAAGTGAACAACAGTCTGCCACGAATCTTTTCACTGTTGGTGTTTAAAATTCAAGACAATGTTTTTTGAGAATCGATACAGTATCACAAACCATAACGTTATAATGCAATATTTAAGTTTATCAATATTTTATCACATCCCTAGTATTTAGATCTAGAGTCAATCTGTATAAGCAGAACTTAATATTAAGCTTTCATGAATCTCTCATCTCAAGGAATGGTTAATAGCCATTTTTGGAAATGAGGTTATTTGCCTTATTGCCACAACTGAGTTGAGAGAATTGAGAAACGGTCTTCGTAACTTGTTCCATAAATATTTTTTGCATAAAAACTAGACTGGATATTGGTCCTTTTTTGTACAGGTGAATTTGCAAATGAAGGTGTTGAATGCAAATACTAAAGAATGTTGCATGCAAGCAGTGACAGCTCATTGTTTCTTTTTGTTTTTTTACACATCTTTCCATAGTGACTCAGTGTAATGGACCAGAAAAGTTCAAATGTCGCAGCGGCGAGTGTATTGAAATGAGTAAGGTGTGCAACAAAGCCAGAGACTGTCCTGATTGGAGCGATGAGCCCATCAAAGAATGCAGTGAGTACAAATATTAGTTTATCTAAACCCAGTAATGCTAGTTGGTCCATTATGAAGACAACATTCAGCTATTTTTTTTTTTAGCTCTTAGTTAAACATTTCATAAACATTACTGAGTAGTCCTCTCGGAATCAGAGCGGCAGACACAACTTGTGCAGGGTAGTTTTCTCTGAAAATCAAAGATTGTCCTTTTGTGGGAAGACTCCCCACTCTGCTTGTTTTTTGTACACATGACCTCTTAGTGGTTTTATTATAGCCCTTCCTGATTTTGTATTTAAATGGTTTCCCATGAGATTCCAGCATGAGGTCATGCAGCATTAATACATCCTGCATTTCACTTCATTCTGAATAATTCTTTCATGGATTATAGACCAGCCAGTGAATAATCAGTTTAACGCATCAAAGAAATCAGAACATTAACCAAGATTAATATACAATTGGTGCTGAACTAAATAATCATGAAATCATGTTTCAAATATTTATATACTTCCTGCTTTAAGTTAAGAGAATTAACTTTTTTTTTTCCCTGTTAGGAACATGAGTAGTGAGTAGTAGTATACAGAGCTGAGAGAAAAATGTGTACATTTGCTGCACATGGTCAAAAGTCGAGCCCTGTACGTCTTTTTTTTTATTAGAAGACGGTCAAATGCCAAACTTTTGTTTCTGTCTCTCATTGAGAGCTCAGTGCTGCCAGGATTTGCTGAAGTGTAGTTTTAAACTGCCTTTTTGTTTTTCTTACATACACACACTCCAACCCTTGCCAATGTTCATCATGTTTGTGTAGGGGCTGAAAGAATGAGCCAAAATGAGTTTTCTTTCACTGTGTGTCTGGGCGACAGGATTCTTACCTCAGACATCCAGAGCAACGCTTTAATGTACAATGGAGTAAAATAGTGAGCCAGGCTTTGTTCTCTACTGTTAAAATGTTTATGATTGTGTAAAGGGGTAGGTTTACTTTCTGTGTGTTAGGATTGTTGCCAAGCCACGTTTATCTTTATATACTAATCACATAATTGGTATCATTTCATTATTAATGAAATTAATGAGTGAGGCTTGACCCTTTTAACCAATTAGATAATTTCAGTTGTTCCTAAGAGGTATTGACTGGTGATTTTTGTTCAGTGTAATGTCACAAGGCTAAATATATGAAGTGCTGGACAGAATGTGGCAGAATGTGTTCATTGAAAACTACATAGAGCAGGAGGGAGGAATTGATTCCAAAAAGCTGCATGTTGTAGCTGTAAAATGTTTGTCATGTGCTTCAGATTTAAACGAGTGTCTCTTGAACAATGGTGGCTGTTCTCACATCTGCAAAGACATGGTGATTGGCTTTGAGTGCGACTGTACACCTGGACTGCAGCTCATAGACCACAAGACCTGTGGAGGTAGGTGACCTTGATATTGGAGTCATTTTAGATGACTGTAGCCATCTGTAGATACTTGCACTGGAAAATTTGTTTTTTGTTAAATGCTGCACAGTTTTAGTAGTAAGTTTTGTTGTCTTGCATTACAAAATGTATTTTCTATTTCCTGAATTGCACAAATAAATTAATGTAGGTCAAAACATTTTTTTATTTTCAATGCATAGAATTTGTATATTTTTCTATAATCCATAATAACAGTGTCAACATGATTTAGAAATATCTGCAAATCTACTATTCAGAAACTGAGTTGGCTTAGAGACCTAGTGATCACTGTTAACACATAGTGATCTCTGTCGAGAAAGTCAAACACAACATTCAGACATTTAATTTGATGCTGCTTTAAACGGAGTAGTGAGTGACAATGTCTTAAATCTTATAGTTGGGCATATTAGTTAAAAGGTTTTATCCATCTAAAAGCAAATCACAACACACAGTGTGCAGAATGTGAAGGGGTCTGTAAACTTTCTGTATCCACTGTACTCTTGTTTTGACTTGGAGGTATTTCAATTTCTGCTAGTACATTTTTTTTTTTTGTTATGTCCAGCTCTACTTTCTGAAGACTGCAGTGTGTAATGTGATTGGCCATGTTGTAAAGCTGAGCTTTTCATGGTTACATTTAGGAGGCACTGATCTGATTCAGCTCTATTATTGAGCCAGTCTTGGCCTCAAACACTGCTTATGACGTTGGGAAATGTGTGTAATCCCATCTGGAATGAACTCCATTGGTTGCACATAGGCACTCGGTGTACTCCCAGATGTAAAATCACCACTGACTTCCTGATGACGTGAACATTTACATTTAATTCTGATGAGAAATGCTTGCTGCTGAAGAGCATTCTGGCAAAACATTAACTGCAATTATTGTTTAGTTTAATTTCCATTTTGCATATCTGAAGCTCACATCAGTTTATAATCTCCTCCTTTAGGAATCATGGGAATGTTTCTGAAGAGTAATTGTTTTCCAAAAGCCAAACTATCATTTCATTAAAAAAAAAAATGCGCCTGGACAGATTTTCAGCAGTTTCTGCATTTGTAGCAGAGCCATGTGCAAACAACTGATTATCCAAATTGAAGCATTCAGCCGACTTGATTAATCAAACATGTCAGATACCAGCTGTCGTGTTCTGTTTCTCTCGCCTTACCCCCTCCACTTCCCCATTCCTCTCTCTCTCTCTGTATGCAGACATCAATGAGTGTCTAAACCCTGGCATCTGCAGCCAGATCTGCATCAACCTAAAGGGAGGATACAAGTGTGAATGCCACAATGGCTACCAGATGGATCCGACGACTGGAGTCTGCAAAGCTGTCGGTGAGTCAACAGCAGAAATACTGTAAAACTCCCTGAAATATACCAGCAGCTTCAGATAATACATGGGGTAACTACTGAGTAACTGTCAACTTTTATTTTAATTACAACCATTTTTCCCCTTGACTATGATGAATATAGGCAACATACAAATGTTTCCAACAGAAACATCACAATCTTGACAAAGCCAAACTGTAGTTGTACATAGGTGTAAATGATAAACTGGCAATAAGTTGCATTATGCAACTTCAGTCATTATAAAGTCCTCGGAAATTACCAAATTAAGCAGACGGTCTTAGAAAATGACTATCAAATGACTGCTGCTTTAATCACAGGGATCACAAAATTACACCTGTACCAGAAATACAGAGCTGTCAAAACATATTTGCCCCTTTCCTGATTTGGATTTATTTTTTGATGATTCAGATGAAACAAATTTAATATTACACAAAGATAACCTGAGTAAATACAAAATGCCGTTTTAAAAATAGATTTCACTTATTAATGGAAAAAGCTGTCCAAACCTGCCTGGTCCTATGTGAAAAAGGATTTGCCTAATAACCGTGTGCCACCCTTGGCTGAGGCCAACTGCAATTACTCGAAGTTTAAAACTGCATTTTGTATTTATTTGGGTTATCATTGTGTAATTTTAAAATTAGTTTGACCTGAATAATTTCAGTGTGACAAATATGCAAATAAAATAAAAATCAGAAAGGCAGAAAATACTTTTTCACAGCACTGTGTAGTTTTAATTCTCTGTAATGTTTAAAAAAAAATTTAAAGACTGAGTGTAATGAAAATCCTAAATTTCCTAAATCGGACGGCACTAGCTAAATCACACTTTATTGTGGCTCAAGATCCTTTTTTGTTTTGTATATCTACAACAAAGTCAGTATTTGACTTGATTAAGACTTCACTTTTAAGTTCAAAACTTAAAGCATTCAAAGCATGGAATTTAAACTTTGAAGAGTAAATTGAGTTAAGTTTTCTCAGTGAGAACAGCTGGGTACGTGGGAACACAATGCTAGAAAAATCTCAAGTTCCATTGAGATTAAACTCAATATCTTTTAGATAGAAATAGTTTTTTTTTTTTTATTACAATCAGAAAGGCTCTAGAGTTGTCATTCAGCTGATCACGTGCTCTTTCTCTTTTTGTAGTTAAAGACTTGGTGTTGCTTGTTAACAAAGGCCTGTCTCTGTTCAGACAGGTTATAACAAAGAACATGGAAAAAAGCCACATAATTAAACAAGGTCTAATTCAGTCTAGTTCAGTGGAATTAGTCAGTTCTAACAGGTGTGAAAGTCTGTAGCATTATTAAGTGGAACAGAGATCTGAGGGACAGATGAGGTGTCACTTAGCATCGGTTTATGATTGAACAAAGCCTTTTCTTTTCTCAGGTAAGGAGCCGTGCCTGATCTTCACTAACCGCCGTGACATTCGTCGTCTGGGTCTGGAGAGGAAAGAGTACACTCAAATAGTGGAGCAGCAGAGAAACACAGTGGCTCTGGATGCAGACTTTAACCAGCAGATGATTTTCTGGGCTGACTTAGGCCAGAAGGCCATATATAGGTAGATTACACACAACATTTTCAAGTTTCCTAACATGATAGAATCATGAAAACAGTAAAACTTAAATGCTGTTTGTTGCGGTTTCCTTTGAAAAATGTTCGGCCTATCAAAACCTGACACACTCTGAAGGCTTTTTTTAGACTTTTTATTTTTAAATAAGTATTTATCCTGTTTGCAGTAACACTAGTAGTGTCCCTATAGATTCCATTGTTGTTTCATCAGTCAGTTAATGCAGCCACCTCAACTATTATAGTTTGCTTTGGTGACATTTGGTAAACAAATCATGGTCCTCAGAGCATGAATACTAACTTTCATTTTTTCAAAGCAGTCTTATCTGTATTCTGATTTTCATGTTGTTACAGCATGATAAATGAACTGTTTATGTCACAGGAGGTACAGTAGATGAACCATGTAGAAATGAGTATGTAATACTGAGCATTGAATAGAGCACTATACACATGCAAGTTTGTGTTTCATTACCTTGAACAACACACTTTGGTTAGCATGAGGCCATTGGTAGTAATTTAGGTAGGTAATGTTTTTTAAATTCCTCTGAAATTGAGAACTGGAAAATCAAAGTTAAACTTACATGTGTGCCTCTTTGTTTCTGCAGCACTAAGCTGGACAAACGACAGGACACTGGCACCCACAACAAAGTAATAGACAACGTTCAGACTCCTGTGGGAATTGCTGTGGACTGGATCTATAAAAATCTGTACTGGTCTGATCTTGGCACTAAAACCATTTCTGTGGCCAACTTCAATGGAACCAAACAGAAAGTTCTGTTCAACAGAGGCCTCAAAGAACCAGCCTCCATTGCTGTGGATCCATTGTCTGGGTAGGTGGAAGGTTTGTTTTGAGTATGTAAGATAAAACCCTTGTATCTCCAATTGACATCCCTGTAATAATGTGTGTGTCCCACAGGTTTCTGTATTGGTCTGACTGGGGTGAGCCTGCCAAGATTGAGAAATCTGGTATGAACGGAGTGGACAGACAGGTTTTGGTGGCGACAGACATCCAGTGGCCTAATGGAATCACTCTGGGTAGGATCACACACATACACAACGCATTCTTTAGACCTTTACCCTTATTAACCATAACGATTATAACTAAATTCATAACTGCAACCCTAAACCTGATTCTAAACTCAGCCCTAAAACTAAGTCTTAACCCTCAACAGCATAAACAAACAACAATGGACATAAAAACAGAATGCAATAATTAGCAAATCTCATAAACCCATATTTTATTCACAACAGAACATAGAAAACATATCAAATGTTTAAACTGAGAAAATTTAACATTTTTAAAATGTCATTTTCAAATTGATGACAAACATATTTCTAAAGTTGGGACAGGGCCTTGTTTACCATGGTGTAGCATCCCCTCTTCTGTAGCATCCCCTCTTCTTTTAACAACAGACTTAAAACATCTGGGAACTGAGGAGACCAGTTTCTGGAGTTCTGGGAGAGAAATGTTTCCCATTCCTCTTTGACATAGAGTTTAAACTGCTCAACAGAGATCTTTAACTTACATTTATTGGATGGCACAGTGAACTGTGTTGACAGTGATTTATGGATGTATTCATGAGCCCATGCTGTGATGTCCATCACAGAATCCTGTGTTTTTAATGCAGTGCCGTCTGAGGGCCCAAATATCACAGGCATTCAGTATTGTTTGCACCCAGAGATTTCTCCAGATTCTCAGAAACGTTTGATTATATTATATACTACACCGTAGATGATATATTGAAAGTCTTTGCAATTTTACATTGAAGAACTATTCTGAAATAATTTGACAATTTGAAGACACAGCTTCTCACAGATTGGTGAACCTCTGCCCATCTTAACTTCTCAGACACTCTGACTCTCCAAGATGCTCTATCTAGTTGCAAAAGCCTTTTGTTGTCTCTGTCCCAACTTTTTTTTGAATGTCTTGCTGCCATCAATTTCAAAATTACCTTACTTTTTTACTTAAAATTGTACATCCTCTCAGTTTCTATGTTCTACTGTGAATAAAATATGGGTTGCTTTTTTATGTAGGTTTTACACAGCTTCCCAAATTATTTTTTGGAGTTGGGATTGTGCTACATGTGGGCTTCTGCATGAAGTATAGTTTATGAATTTCCTTCTCTTTTTAAAAAAAACTTTTAGCACCTTTCAGCACTCAGCCTGCAGCTCGGCTGAGCCAGTCACTCTTTTCATTGCATACATTTAATTTAAATAATTTTCAGTTGACTGCTTCGGTTTCAGCTGCCATGTTAACTGTTAACGATTTTGGTGCTTACTCTTAAACTGCTTTTAGCTTTTCTCCCCTTTCAGCACTTACATCTCAACCTAGTTACCATTGAATCACTCCTAACTGCAAGCTCCTACACAAAATGTGGTTAAATGAAAATGTGTCTGTTTTCCCTATAGGAATCAATACATTGCATGTTATTAATTACTGCACTGCTGGAATACACTGTCAGTGTGAACTATTACTAATGTCCCTTTCTGCATTACCTATCAAATGTTCTTTGTTTGGCCTTTGTCTCTCTTCCTGTGCTTGCAGCCCCTACACTGTTACAGCCATTGATTTGTCCTTGTTAGAGAAATGTTGTATTGATTTTTATACACACTCTGTTCTCTCCTTATCTTTGCCCTCCATGCTTCATCTTCTTTCTGAACTATTCTTGATCCTTTCACCCTTCTTTTCTGTTTAACTCACTGATCTCATTTCCTTTGTCCAATACACTTTTATTCATTGTTCTTCACTTCTTTCAATCATACCTTATGTAATTATTGTTTTTCCATTTATTATTTTCCTTCGTTTGTCCATGTACTTCTTCTTCCCAGATCTGATCAAGGGCAGATTGTACTGGGTTGACTCTAAGCTGCACATGCTCTGTAGCGTTGACCTGAATGGCGACAATAGGAAGAAAGTACTGCAGTCTTCAGATTACCTGGCTCACCCCTTCGCTCTCACAGTTTTTGAGGTACTGCAGTTGTTTCCTCCTTCACTTATTGCCAAACTTTTCTTTCTCTGAAAATGTATGCTCAGTAATGAAATGTCACACTTACATCATATGCAACATAGCTTGAATTAATTGTTTTTTGTGAGGGCATTAATTTGCTTAGTTGTTTTCGTTAGCAACAAATCTGTTGATTGTTTAACCATTTTATCTATAAAATCTTAATGATAAAATGCCACTAATGTTTAAAGTGACGTTGTCCAGTCTCTTAGACCTAATTTAATGTTGTGTGTTACAAAGAAGAGAATAAAATCAGTTTCAAACCTGCACTCATTATAAGAACATTGGCTTTCAATCAGTATTTCTGAATCATAAAATCATGGACATTTGGTTCTCACTACACCCACACAGCTGCTCAGTTGTTCTCGCTGAGACAGATGACACGTTTATTAACATGAAGGCACTTTGCTTAAGCTAGACTAATTTCTGAGGGAAAAAAAACACTAAGTTTTTCTACTTATCAGTTTACTGTAACACGCTGTTAGTTTATTGATTAGTAGCAGTTTAGACACTATTTTGCTGCTTCCAATCCATGAAAACCTTGCAGTCTTGCAGCTAACGGGTAAAGAAAAGGATGTTATGTGTTGAGGGGATGAACATACAGAACAGGGTTAACATGGTATGAATCTGAGCAAATCCCACTTAATTGAGCAAATAATCCAAGGAGAGAAGTGAATTTAACTGATTAGGAGCACCACACCGATGTCAGTGCAAAGATGGTTGAATTTAGTCAACTTTCTCCATCCTGTGTTTTCAACGGTATTTGTGTTATGGGTATTTTAGTGAAGATCTACACTACCAGTCAAAAGTTTGGACACACTTAGGAATTACCATGTTTTTCATGTAAAGATACATGTCTTCAGTTGTGTTACCATCATTGCACATGGTTTTCTAATGA
>JAUMHL010000015.1:19918794-19928996 GCA_032362345.1 Sandelia bainsii
CCCCCCCCCCCCCCCCCCCCCCCCCCCCCCCCCCCCCCCCCCCCCCCCCCCCCCCCCCCCCCCCCAAGACTTTTTCACAGCACTGTGTGTATATATAAAACTTTTTGGTTAATGGTTTTACAGTTGGAGTGGGAGGTTAAGACTTTATCTAAGCTCAACTGTTAATCAAATATGCTAATCAAGTTCAAACCCTTCCCAGTCCTTATGCTTTTTGCCACATTTGAATGCAGTGCAAAAAGGTGCCATCATAACCTGTGTCTCCTGTAGACTCTGTGTGAAGAATTGCATGTTGTGTTAACTGCAGTCTCTCTTCAAAGGCGCTCATGGTGTTGCACAGGCTTAAAAGAATTTCAGGCCCTGCCTGCTTTCTTTTTTCTTTCGGATTATGGTAGAGGCAAAGCTTGAAGCAGAGTGAGGACTTAATGCGACTCCCAGACTCCCAAACAATAGAATTATATCATTTTATTTGACATTTTGAAACTCTTTGTCGTTGTAGTCAAGACCGCAAGAAATGTTTATGTATTATGAAATCACGAAGATCAGCATGACCTCTTCAAACGGCTTTTCTCCACTCAACTATTCCAACCCCCAAAAGTGTCAGTTCAAAGTGACTATAAAAACCGAGAAGCAACAAATCTTCAAATTGTAGGAAAACGGGACCCATTTTAACAGATCAGTGTCTGTTTTGTTTAGCGGTTTTGTGCTGTGTATGTCAGTTGGAGCTAAAAATTACACACACAAATCTTTGACTAAACTACCAGTGGTTGCATTGTGGGTAATGTATTCACTAGGTTGTGACAAAGAAGATTAATAAAAACTATCTGGTTCTGATGCATTGATTTTATATTATCAGTTTACTGTGTCATAGTTTTACTAGACATTTTTGTTGCTTAAAAATGTCATCTCCCACTGCACCAGCATTTGTGTGTGTCACTTGAATGTGAATGTTGTATGAAAGCAGGACAACCATAAGAAATGTCTTCATTTAGAGATGTAAAGCCACAGATGTACATTGTAGATGGTGTCATGATGGTTTGTCTTCTCTCTTAGCTTGGCTTCTTTCTCACTTAAAGAAATGGATCCTGCTTTCATGTGTCGAGCATTTATTTACTAGTTTAGTCTCCTGAGATCTGGTCTATTTTAGAGAAGGCCTATTTACATGTGTTCCGTTTCAAAATAGGGCAACTTGTGCAGCTTGATGATTTTATTTTCTGTTGTCAAAAAGCATGATTCTTGGCTCTCTCTGACAGACCCTTCTACCCCAGGTCCCTCAAAGGATGATGGGAAAGCTCTGATAAAGCCATCCCCAGGTAAAACCATCATCCACCATCGTCTTTCTTCTACCTGTATCTGTACTCATAGCCTTTGTCTGCTTTAGTGGTGTTTCTTGCTTGGATATGACGAACATGCAGATGTTTCAGGTCACTTCAGGCGACGTTATGCTTAATTTGTAACACATGGTGAAGTAGCCTGAGGTATTTCTGTTGGTCTGTGCAGTGCTCTCTTAACCCCTCAAGTACTAATACCTGAAATACTTGATCAGAGCTGTAACAAAATACTTCAGTGGCTTCAATTTTTTCAAAAAAAGCATAAAAATTGATGCTTTGTGCTTCATAAATCACACCTTTGCCTCTAAGACACACTCTTGTTTTACAGGAACTTATACCTGATGAAGCACTACTTGTCATGATGCACATTCACTTTAACCTGAACTGAATAATAACTATTATTTTCAAGTTTTTTACAAATTCAGATTCAAAACATTAAACTAAAGCTACATATTTTCAGCCTCACATTGTATTTGTTGTGTTAAGATTTCCTTTAACAGTGGGATGCCTAAGTTACTTTTTCCCTGTTTCTCAGTGGATTTAGTGAAGTTTCATGTTTAATCCTTGTAGACAATAACTTAATAATTTTGAAGAATTTGTTTACAGTCTGGGTCTTAGTTGCATGTTTTGTGCCTAGAATCGAATCTTGAAGTCTGAGATTTTTCTCAGCAGTTGATTTTGTCCATGCTCAGTAATAGAACGTATTAACTATTTTCAGCAGCAGATCTCAGACTTTCTTTTCTCATATTTTTCATACTGTGAGCTCAGCATTCTGGGGAGCACACACAGAAGCCTTTTTTGGGGGGTTAAGTCATGGAGACTATTACAGCAAACCTGAAATCAGCAATGTACTAATCTAACAAGTAGTGGGAGTGAGAGTGATTCCACAGCTAGATGTATATTGATCATCTTTCATTGTTCAGAACACATCTGTGAACGATACTGTTGCACTTGGTGGCATTTTGCTAATGTGTCAATAACTTTGTTAAAATACATCAATGTTGAACTTTCACCTCTTTCTGTCTCAAAGTGGCCAAAAAATCTATTTGCTTTTGCTCTACGGATTTACATATTCAACCATGTGCTGTAACCATTCAGCTAACAAGCTGCTCCCAACCTCACTCACTCAAGACCTAGAGTCTGTAGACATGCTAGTAGCTGCTAGTAGAAGGTGAAATGTCTTCAAGGAACTAAAACAAGTCCAGTATCCACTGAATAACCTTTTTTTTGGGATAAACATGACCTGCATGACTGAGAATCTTCAGACACACTGTGAGGTTGTACTAGTACACACAACAGTGATTTGAGCTAAAAGCTCATTTCAACATTCCAACGTGTTCACAGGGACCATGCTAACATGCCAGTATGTTTACCTTGTTCCAGCGTATTGGTGAAGTGTTAAAATTGCTAACATTTGCTAATTAGCACAAAAGTACAGTGGAGAGAAGTGATTAGCATGTTCTCCCTGTGCCTGAGTTAGATTAATTAGCGACTCTAATCTGCCTTTACGTGTCAGTGATTGTCTGTCTCGTTGTTGTGTACGACCATGACCCTTAGCATAAGTGATATAGATAAGGAGGGTGGAGGTTTTCTTTGGACCAGTGAGTCACTCTGCCATTCATTTTGAGCCTGAGAAGCAGTTGCGGCACATTGACATCACCAAGCCATTTGGCAGCAGAGCTGACTTTGTTTGTTTTTTTTGTTGTTGTTTTTTTCCTCATTCTTTGTCCTGGAGTGTCTGTTGCTGCTTTCAGCCAAGCTGTTTGGCAGACATGTCACTCACACGTTCTTGAGATTAAAACACTCTAGCCTGCTTCGTGAACACCAGGAGTCAGGACAATGCTGATCTTGGAAAATGAATAAAACAAACTGTTGTTTCAAGGTTTAATATTAATCTTTAGAAAGTCATGGCAGGGACATTTGAAAGCACAGGCAGTAGCTTGAATCATAGTATTAAATAATTATTTGCTAGAGGTTTTTCAGGCTGAGGATTCAGAATTTAGCAGAATGTGCTGATGCATGGTATTTCAAGCTAAAATATTTAAGTGTGGCCATTTTTATACCAAAACCATTCAGTTTGAGTTTTTCTTTGACATTCATACAACACAACAGACATTATTAAATATACATTGTGTGGTGTGTTGTTGTGCACGCTGAATATTCTGTGAGCTTTAAGTGTCAGATGCAACTTTTAATCTGGTGATTCTGTCAACTTTTTAAAGGCTTTTATGATTGATCCCAAAAGAATCAGGTGGACTCTTGACAAATCATTTGTCTTCTCATCCCTTCATGAAGACTTTCCTTTCTTGGGGCATTTTTGTTATGATTCTGTACATTCACAGTGATGCTTATTAACACCATCTTCATGACACTCGCACCAGCAACACAGTGTCTCTTTTCCCAGAGCAAAAATTCCCACCCTGAATCTTTTCCCTGTCAAGACATGTTGAAATAAATGTTTTCTCAAACTGAACAAGGCAGTGTCCTAAACATCATCAGTTCTTGATGGTGGTTGTTGGCAGCTCTCTGTGTGTGTGTGTGTGTGTGTGTGTTGGATTTAAAGTGTTGACTTTTGGGTTTGTTTGTCTGTCAGAAGCCAACGTGAGCACATCAATCCAGGTGAACTCCACAGCCAGAGGGTCTGCTGCTGCCTGGGCCATCCTGCCCGTCTGTGAGTAGGACTCGCACACAGCCATACACATAAGCAGTCTGATGTACACTATAGGTCATTGTTTGATTACCACAAAATAACTTCTAACATGAAACATACTAATTACTGACGTGTGCAGAGTTCACAAGAAATTTGTGACCCTTGTGCTTCTTAGAAATTCTTGCTAAAGTTTTCTGTTTAATCGTGGGCACTGAAGACATGTTGTAGTTAAATACTAATGTTGTTGCGTTATGTGAATGTAACTTCATCCATTTAGTTTACCTGCAGCTGTTGCTTCCAGTTAGTTTTCATGCTCAAATGGTAAAATACAGAATCCAGAATAAGTGTGAACAAAGATTGCAAAATGTAAATGGTAACAGCTTGTTTAAAGGGGAATAAATTAAATGTATTTGAGGAAATTCTTTGTAAAATGGGAGACATACTATGAACTTTAAAGAATGATTTCCTCCAAAAATGCTACATGAAGACACACATTTACATTTTATACACACGTGGAAACTGCGGTCCTTCCCTGGATGCTGATCTAGTGAATATCCAACTGTGTTCAGTGTTGCTGGCGATGGCGGTGGCAGGCGGTTACCTAATGTGGAGAAACTGGCAGCTGAAGAACCAGAAGAGCATGAACTTTGACAACCCCGTCTACCTGAAGACCACAGAAGAAGACCTTAACATCGACATCACCCGGCACAGTGCCAACGTAGGACACACCTATCCTGCGGTGAGTGAACTGGACTTTACAAAAGTCTCCACACAGCAACTTTTATTTTAGAGCTTGTTTTCTCTAGAACCACGAGGACATTTCATTTCTTATGGAACCCCCAATATTTTCCTTTTCTTTTGACAATATATAAACTGTCTGGTACTTTACAATTTCTGAGCAGCTGCAATAGTTTCACCCTGACTAAGAAAGTAAAGTAGAAACTGCATGTTAATGTCCTCTACTCTCACCCTGATCTTGTGGCCTTTATAATCCTTAGTGCATTGTTGGCCAACTCTCTGTGTAGTGACAGATTAAACGGATTTAACTTCAGTTCAGCCAGAGCCACAAGATGCACACGAACCTCTGCCATCACAACAGCAGCAAACCTCTGTTCTGTCAGAGAAGTCAAAAACATAACAGCAGTTGCAGCACAAAACTCCCCCTAAAATATCACCCGTTTTTAAAGTTTGTATAAAATAACTAATGTGCAACTACGTCTGTTTTTACTTTGCTAACATGTCTTGACTCTGAAACAAATGAAGAAAACATTTACCAAACCAGTTCTTTCTCTCTCCTCTTCCCCTCCCTTGTCTCTCTTCGTCTCCAGATCTCTATAGTGAGCACAGACGACGATTTATCCTGATTGTCGCGTTTCGTCTGTTTTTTTTACGGCAGCCCGTAGCGTCACGTTGTGTCCTATGCTGATGGTTGTCCGTAGCAACAGCCCTTACAGTACGACCACATGCCTTCTGAAGTGCATTATGTCATTATCTGTGGATGACCGGAGGAAATGTTATTTATTATGTGAATACTTAATGAATTATGTGTCATAACAGGTTTCACTCTGTGCATCCAAAGTGTTGCAGTTTTTTTTCTTTTCCACTTTGGTCGACTTTTCTTGTTTTATTTTTATTTTTATTTTTTAAACACACTACACTCTTGAACGGGTCTGATGCCATCTTTTCACAACAGATGAGAGAGATGTGGTGATTTTCCTCTCTTATGGGGCTCTGTGTTCAGACTGAAACTGGAAAACTGACGAGTGGATGCAGTATTTTTGTGGACAAACAGAAGGGCTCTGCTCAACAGGATTTGAAACTGGATCTTTGCTATCAGTATTGGGCATGAGACTCGAGGGTCAGTTAGAAATGAGGCATTCCTGAGGAAAACTTACTCCACACTGGTTCTTGCCTCCACTGATCTAACAGGATCAGATGTATGAATATTTATGTATGATCATTTTTGGGCACTAATATGTAAAAGATGTAAGTTTTTCTTTATTTGTTCATTTTTATGTTCTGTTTCCTATGGTACTTTCTGGAGTGCATTCATACAAGCAGTGTTTTCATTAATATTATTATTAATTATTTAAGATGTGGGAGGATCACCATGGTTACAGCATTTGTAAACATTGTATATATTAATTCATCATCCCTCAGAGACATGATTGTCATCAGGACTCTTTAATGCACTTTGATCAAATGTTCCTTGTGTAAATAAGATTGTATACATTTGACTTGAAATCAATTTTTGCTTTTTTGAGATCAGATGCATTTAACAAGAAAGAAACTGCTGAAAAAATAGGGGAAAAAAACACAACTTTCTTTGGTAAAACTATTTTGTATGTTTGTGTGCTGTTGCTGTGAACTTTTTCTAGCGTTGTACAGTGAGGGGGAACACTGATAAAACGTAAGAGCCGTTATCTGTGAAGAAACCGATTTGCAAATCACTTCAGAATTAAAACCTAATCCAGAGCATGGTGTCCTTTTGTGTTTTTCTGTCTTTGGTGAGCAAAATACACTATGGCCACACATGACTCATGTGACTGGGATTCCACTTTGGAGAAGGCCTTTTCCTATTTCAACATGACAATACCTCAGTGCACTCTGTGAACATGATTGGTCCTGAAACTGAAACACTGACTGAGGAACTTAATCTGACACTACTGTCACCAGTCACTTCCACTCATCTGTGACTCAAGTTATATTTATTTTATTTGTCATTTTAAGTGTTCCTTCCAAAAAGTTGCAAGAGAACCAGATGCTTCAAACCATCAGAAATGAAGCTACACAGAGGGAATAACATCTTAAACCACTCCTCCTCCTCTGCATCCAGCTCTGTTCCCTAATCCCTGCTAAATATCGCTCGTGTTTGTGCTGGATCACAGCAGCTGTAGGATGGACAGGAGGAGAATGTATTTGAGGTTGAAGTGGGTCGAGATGGTACAAAAGCCTTTAATTTTATTTAGAATGAGTCTGGCTCTGTGCGTTCATTATCCCTGTTTAACTGTAGTAAGGATTAATCTCCACTGATCTGAATGGTTGAGTTATCAGACACGTCAAACATTTGGATTAAGGCAGAGATGTCAGATGTGCACAATCTGCCTGTGTTTACATCTTCAAATACTTTGTGTTAAACAATGGGAATGGCAATAAAAAAGGGTTTAGGGT
Source organism: Sandelia bainsii (assembly GCA_032362345.1). Taxonomy (NCBI): domain Eukaryota; kingdom Metazoa; phylum Chordata; class Actinopteri; order Anabantiformes; family Anabantidae; genus Sandelia; species Sandelia bainsii. The sequence goes on from JAUMHL010000015.1 coordinate 19,925,944, forward strand.
TGACATTCACTACATAGTTTAACATCCACAGCAAATATCTGCACACGTTTGTGGCAAATCTAACGGAGAGTTAACCAAAGCAGTGGACTGAAAGATCCACATAACCTCCACAAAGTAAAGTAGTTACCTAAACATCACGTTGACATATTAACCAGTGTCCAGCTGTAGTTGACCAGATTTTGTTAGTTATGACGTCAGACATGTTGAAGTTGGTAGGAGGAGAGAGAGATGGAGCTCAAGAGAAGGATGGAAGAGGATAATGGTATTTAAAACTTTAAGCACCCAGATCATTTCAGTCAGCCGCATTAGACAAAGAGTCACGTCTGCTTCATTACTCCTTGTGGGCTGGTGTGTATGTTGACATGGTTTCTTTCTGATTTTGTGTGAAAACACTTGCTTGTACTGTCCCTGTATGTGTTTGATAGTGAAATGATGCTGTAGTTGCCAAGATGTCTCTACTGTACGTTCGGGATGATTAATTTTAGATTTCAAGCACATAAACACTGAGCAGCGACCATGCTGACGCGCCTCAGGGCCCGTAGCAGGAGTTTGTTCCACAGCTACAAGCTCAGCAGCCGGACTCCAGCCACGAAAGAACCAGATGACAGTCTGGACTTGATCTATGCTTTTAAGCCATGGAACTCCATGCAGGTTAGTTCTCATTCACTTTAACCCCAAATTGCTTTGCTGTTGCAATTGCAGAATAAATTCTCACATTTTGAAAATTACTGGTGATAAATTGACTATTCAGTTTGGTGCTGAATATTTGACTGATGGTTACTATATTCACTTAGCAGTCAGATGTTGAGGGGAAACCAATGTTGACCAAGTCCAGTTGTGACTTTGCTGTTTCTTCGTGATCTTTCATTACAGTTGCAACTACAGCATGACATCTGAATTTCTTTAAAAAGTCTTTGTTGATTTCAATCTATAACTTCTACAATGCCCAGTTTGAGATTTGCAATACAAAAAAAACTTTCAGTGTGTTTAAAGTTAGCATTCTCAGATTTTATTCAAGGATATTTTGGACATGTTGGTTTTACCATGTACAAATTACAGCAGTGTTTATACATAGTCTTCCCACTTCAGAAGCAGCATGATGTTTGGGACTCGGCTTCACTTGCGTTTGTGCAGTTGCCCAAGTGCGTTTCAAGTGCTGCTTTATGCAAGTACTATATGAGAGAGCTGTCGGCATCTTTCCTCTAGTCTTTAGATCAGTGTTGGAAACTTTCTCTTTGAAACGGTAATAAAAGAACTAGAGATATTGGCCAAACTGCAGGATTACCAAAATCAACAGTTTGGACCATAATAAGGAAGAAAGCAAACACTGCTAAGGGACTGCCAGGACTTATAATGGCTTCTTTGACTTTTATTGGAGCAAATTTGGTTGTCATGTTGCAGTAAGAAGGCGCTTAGAAAGAACACTTTCTTGCCAATAAAATATGGCAATGTATACTTCAAATGTGTTTTATTACAAATGTTAAATTGGAGTACAGAGGCAAATGTGATGCGCATTTGCCCCAAACACTGAGGGTCACTGTATACCCCTCGTTTCCCCATTTTACACTACATGATTTGCAATTACTTTAAAATATTTTCCTAAGTTGTCTCAGTTTTATCCTGCTTAGTCTGATTAATTCTTTGTAGCATTTTAATCATGTTTGTTTTTGTTTCATTTGTGAAGGATCTGGGCAGAGACATCTATGACCTTTATGCTGAGTATGCAGAGGAGGAGGAGGAGGATCCGTTCCCTGCGTCTCCCTCCCGCCTGCTGCTTTCTCCAAACAAACAGTTCATTCTCAACATCAATGTTGGTGGAACGGTAACGTCACTCATCTTTTATAACAACATGCTGCTTCAACTGACTTATTGTCAGACAGTAAGGACTTCACACTGTTTTTGTCTGTTCTCCAGGTGTACCACCTGCCCTACAGGTTAGCTGCCAAGTATCCAAAAACACGCATTGGCCGGTTGGCTACATACAAGGACCACAGCAAGAAGCTGGACCTGTGTGATGATTACATCGTCCAGAGCAACGAGTTCTTCTTCGATCGAGATCCTCAAATCTTCCACAACATTTTCAACTTCTACAGGTGAGCTGCAGGACGTGAAACCACACACTTTAACACTTCATCATGTTTCCACCACTTGGAATCATTCTGGACACCTTCCTTGTGTCTCTGTCCTGTCCGTCAGAACTGGAGTGCTGCGGATTAAAGACGAGCTGTGTCCCCGCAGCTTCCTGGAGGAAATAAACTACTGGGGCGTCCGAATAAAAAACAGCCAACGCTGCTGCCGCATCTCCTTTGAAGAGAGGCAGGATGAGCTGAACGAGCAACTGAAAATACAGAGGCAGCTGATGGCAGAGGTCAGTCAACCGTGTTTTGTTTTTCCATTTTAGAAAAGACCTGGCTCCAAGTACTAATCTGTATCAGCAATCACATTAGCGTTCTAGGTCAGATGTAGTCCAAAGGTGAAAAATGATGTACAGTGGAGCAGTCTGTACGTTTTCATTCTCATTTATTGCTCATCCTGCAGGTGAGTAGTAGTGAAGTTAAGATAGTGCTAATCAGTGAATTCCTTTGACTGAACCTGCAGACTGTTGGTTTAAACTGTGTAATATAATGTCAAAAATTCTTGTTTCCTTCAGAATACAAAGAAATAACTGTCGTAATCCTTTTACTTTTAATGCAGCGGCAATACTTTGTCAGTTTATACAACTGACAAATAAATTTTCAATGGTCTGTGTTTTGCTGTTATATGTAATTATAAGGATAAGCAGCTCTGTTATTTTAATAGACTTAATTAGAAGCAATGATGACTGCAGTGATTTCAGATTCTTTAAAAGATCTAACCTGTACTTTCTGTTATGACTATTTCTTTAATCACATCTCCATAGGGCTAACACGGATATACACTACTCAAAAAAAGTTAGGGATATTCGGCTTTCGGGTGAAATTTCAGGATGAACCTAAAAAACTTTTGAATGCACATGTCCAACTGTTCAATGTTTCAGTACTTTTTACACAACTTGCTGTTCTCTAACAAGGAGC
>JAUMHL010000015.1:19929096-19982477 GCA_032362345.1 Sandelia bainsii
AGTGTGAACTTTTTACATTTTCCATAAATTTCACCCGAAAGCCAAATATCCCTAACTTTTTGTGAGTAGTGTATATTCATAGTTAACTTTTATCCAAATGTCACTAACACAACATGCATCCTATAGCTAGTGTCACCCAGTTAAGATGAACCAAGAGAGTAACAACACTACATCTCTTGTGTTAGTGATATGTTTGTTAGAAATTAGTCATTTGTGCACACTAGCTATTAGTTCTTCTCACCTGCCAGGTTCCAAATGTTAATAAAGAAATGCAAAATAGAAATGTTAAGCTTCATTAATTGATTGATTTATTTTATTTTTAATCTGCTGGCTGACTGAGCCTGACCTACATTACACGTCACTGCTCCACTCTGCCGTCTCTAGGGGCCACCGTAGCCATCTACACAGATCGAGAGCGGAGACTAGAGAAGCCTTCTTATCACAGATTTATTTTGTTTTCATCACAGAAGAGGTCCCACTGCAGTTTGTTGTGCTAGTTTCTTGCCCATTGACTTATCGAGATATTTAGATTTGGATCTTAGTTAACTTTGTGTTTTATTCTGTGATTTTATTTTTTATTGTAATTTGTCCCCAATTTAAGATCTATTGTTTAATTTCATTACTTTAATGCTTCCTCTGTTTCTATTGAGCATAAGTGAAGTTTTTCTGTTCTCTAGGTGGAGATGGAGGAAAACGAGGTGTTATTTGACTACATGGTCTTCGGGATGACCCGGAGGAAAATCTGGAACCTGATGGAGAAACCTTTCTCCTCTGTCACGGCTAAACTGATGGCCGTTGCCTCCTCCATCTTTGTGTTGATCTCCCTTGTAGCCATGACGCTTAACACTGTGGACGAGATGCAGTACAAGGTGTGTGAGGAGTGTAAGAAGACAAATGTGCACTGAGGAGATTATTTCTGTAACCGCTGATACCAGACACTAGAAAAATGTTCAGTACATGGCTTATTATTGGTCAGAATGGCCCTTTAATGAAGTGTGACGATATCTGTTTGTGATTTTCTGTTCCAGATGGCATCGGGCCAGCTCAGCGGCAGATTCTATGGTGAGTATGTTGAAACATTCTGCATCGCCTTCTTCACCCTGGAGTACCTGCTGCGCCTGGCGTCCACCCCTGACCTCAAGTGTTTTGGACGCAGCGTGCTGAACACCGTCGACCTGATCGCCATCCTGCCGCACTACCTGCAGATGATCCTGGAGTGCTTCGAGGACAAGGACGTGCACCTGCACTCGGGGGACATCGAGACTGTGGCTCGTGTTGGAAAGGTCAAAACAAGATGCCAGAGGGCTGATTAGAAATGGAAAACCGTGTTCTTACTGTGTGTTTTGCCTCTCTGTAGGTGGGTCAGGTTCTGAGGATCATGCGTCTGATGCGAATCTTCCGAATCTTGAAGCTGGCTCGTCACTCGACTGGCCTCAGGGCGTTCGGCTTCACGCTCAGACAGTGCTACCAGCAGGTCAGACCCTGAAGCTGCAGTTGACGTGAAATAAACCGATTTTAGGAATGAAACGCACAAATGAATCACTTTTGACTCATACACACGCGGCCTGAAGTATATTTGAGAATTTGATAATGTGTTTGTGTGTGCAGGTGGGATGTTTACTGCTTTTCATCGGCATGGGGATCTTCATGTTCTCAGCCATGGTCTACACTGTGGAGCACGACGTTTACAACACTAACTTCACCTCCATGCCACATGCATGGTGGTGGGCTGCTGTAAGTCAATAACACACAAACATTGAAACAACCTGTTTTCTTACTTTTTACATTGTATCATCCACCTGTTACCTACACATTCAAATCTACTGGCGCAGTGTAAAATCTACATAAACAGAAAGCAATGATTCGCAGATCTCATAAATCCATATTCTTTTCACACTAGAACCTAGAAAACATATCAAATGTTTAAACTGAGAAAATGAACCACTTAAAAAAAAAAAGATCATTTTGAAATTGATGGCAGCAACATGTCTCAAAAATAAATTGGGACAGAGGCAACAAAAATTGCAAAGATTTTGAATATATCATCATCTATAGTACATAATATCAAAAGATTCAGAGAATCTGGAGAAATATCTGTGTACAAGGGACAAGCCCAAAACACAATATTGGACGTCTGTGATCTTCAGGCCCTCAGACGGCGCTGCATTGAAAACAGGCGAGATTCTGTGATGGACATTAAGTCAAGTAGGATTTACTGTCATTTCGACAATATACACAGTATACAGCGAAACGAAACCGCGTTCCTCCAGGGCCCTAGTACTACAGCAGCAGGAATTAACATAGGTCCACATACAACTAAAACATAGACTAGGCTAAGAACTAAGACATAAAGCTTAGAACTAACGTGCTGACTGGCAGACACAGCTCAAAACAACACAGTAATTAATCAAACGGTGCAGTATGCACTGTACAATCATGGAACAAGTTAGGATAACATTACATTAGGATAACGTGCAAAGTGACAGTCATGAGCTCAGGAATACTTCCAAAAATCACTGTCAGCACAGTTCACGGTATCATCCAAAAACTGTACGTCAAAGCTCCGTCATGCAAAGAAGCAGCCATAGATGAACATGTTGCAGAAACGCTGCTGTCTGTCTGAGCCAAAGTGGAAAACTGTTTTCTTTCTTTTTGGAAACCATACATGGGTTTATGAGATTCTGTTTTTTATGTAGATTTTACAGTGTCTCAATGTTTATTGGATTTGGGGTTTTATCTATATGCTCTGCACACTTCCTGAAAAGCTCATGTTCTGTTCACTTTGTCATCCACTGTGGGAAAGAGCTCTGGGTGGATGTCACCACCTCAGTGAAGCAACTGTTCATTGCTCTTTATCAGCGATGGTGAAGGTGACCAGGAGAAGCCAACCAGTTGCTCTTCATCCTTGAAACCAGCTCATAGAAAAAAACCCAACCTTTTGGCCTTGTAAATAAATACCCAAAGTCTGTTAAGTGTTTTGTTTCCCTCTGTGTGTCTTTGATTATTCAGGTGAGTATTTCCACGGTGGGCTACGGCGACGTGCTCCCAGAGACCAACCTGGGCCGCATCTTTGCCTTCGCCTGCATCTCCTTTGGCATCATCCTCAACGGCATGCCCATCTCCATCCTCTACAACAAGTTCTCTGACTACTACGCCAAGCTCAAGTCCCACGAGTACACGGCCATCACCAGGGCCCGTGGGAAGCTGCACTTCACCAGGAGGGCGGCAAAGAAGTTCGCCGAGTGTTGCGAGGACGTCGTCCAGCCGAGGACATCCCGTCTGCAGTGAGCCAGGCTGTGGATTTCCAAATCTAGTCTCCCATTAATATCTAAAGTGACATTAATGTGGAAAAGTGAAATTCTGACAGAACTGTTTTTGTGAAATCACTGCTTGTTGACCATTGATAATGAGTAAAACCTCAGAAACCTATGGGCGAAATTACAGGATGCTATTCTGTTATCTATATAATTTTATTTCACATGGAAACGGAAAGTGTAAATTTGTAGAGCAGGAGAACTGGAAATGATCCTGACATTTACCCGTTCACATCCTGCGTCAGAATGAGCCTGCAGGAGTCGTGGCTGTTTGAAAGGTTTGTATTGTTGCTGAAGGGACATTTTATGTTTGTTTTTTTATTCCAACCTATCCCAGCATGCACTGGTGGAAAGGTTGTGCCCTCTGATTTGCTGGTGCAAGTTTGGAGTTGGAGAACTCAATTTAATCTTCATACGTCAGTGATTAAAGCTGCCTGTGCCATCGTTAGCATCAGCCTCTTCCTAATCTCCTCTGTCCGTCCTCTAGTTCTAAAGCTCACATGTAAAACAGGATTAAGCAGAATTTATATCTTTACCTTGTTCTTATAAAGCTGTGGCACAGACCCATTGCTCCTGATTAGCTTAGTGTAGCATAAAGACTGAAAACACAAAAACCACTAAGAGGGACTTTTAATCAGCAGAGACTCCAGGAAATAGTCCCTGGGTTCAATTACCCATTAAACCAAGCTTTAATTTACAAATACATGTTTTTGTACAGATTAAAACAAAAGGATGAAGTGCTCCAGTCTCTGAGCTACAGTAACTACTGGCTGCACCATCATATTTAACACAACAGTTACATTGATCCTATTCTCAGCGAGACAGCAAGAACTATGCCACCACAAATATTGAACAATATTATTTTCCAAGGTCTTCAATCATCCTAGTAAAAGCACTGGTGTGAAGAATGACATGAATGGATTCTATTTGCAGAACAGAACTGTTGCTCATGTTATTAGTGAAAATGTCATTATTTTAGAAGAAGAGGTTGATGTGTTCTAATGCTCATGTACAAACTCGCAGGTGACTGTATGGAAGGAGGGATATGGCAACCAAACTGTGACTCAATTATCAGTCTTTTAATTAAGTGTTTCTGAAAACCACAGCTCAACCACTTTACTACAAACATGGATCTTAAACACCAAACCTTTAAAAGAAAAATGTGAAAGTCCAATGAAAAAAGAAATGTGTTTTAATAAATTATGTATTTTTAGTAATATGTTCCAAAACTTTGTGTTGTGGAGAGGTGCTGTTGAAGCTTCCCATGAAGGTTTGAGAGAGCCAATCAGAGAATATAAGCATAACGACAGATATCTGAAGGTCTATGCAGAGGGTCAGAGCGCAGCAGGTAGAGGAAGAGCTGGGTAGATTGATTTCAAGGCTTATGCTAGCACTAGATTAAGCTGCATATTGACGCTTTACGTGAAACGAGACAAAACAAATATAAAAAGTCTTCAACTTCACGCCCTGGTTGAACAGAAAGATGCAATTTAATAATGAGTCTTTGCTTTTCACACTTACTTTTTCAGCTGATATAACACAGGTTATAAAATCTCACAAAAGACCAACAATCAAATACTGTACAGATCCTGTGTTCTCCAGTCTTATTAAAAGGACCAGTTCACACAAATTATCAAAACATGTCAAGGTTCTATTTATCCAGGTTCTGAGATGTGTTCACTGATCACGTACGGAAGATTAATGTGACATTTGTGTATTTGAACCTGTTTTTTGTGGCATCAGTTCGTCCTCCTACAACACACAAAATCAACATTTCATTTCAAAGTCATGTCCAACAGTGTATTTCAGGACGGAGCTACGATCACTTGCAGTCCGGCTGGTGTTTCCTGCTACACAGGAAGTGACGTGTTTCACAGCACCAGGTTGTTAGAAATCAGAAAAGTCTCTACTTGTTGAGATTCTCCAGTAGAATCTCAGCTCCTTTGTTGTTGCTGATGCTCCTGAGCTCTGAAGTGATGGACTTGAGAGCTGCCTTCACCTCTGCCGCCACAGACTTATCACAGCTGTTCAGGAGGCTGCACACAAACAAAAAAAAAAAAAAGACAGTGTGTGAGCAGATACCTCAACCACATCTGATGATTTCAGAGACCGCATTCTATGTGTGTATATATATATAAAAAATGTATAACCTGCAGAGCACCATGGCTCCTCTGTTGACTTTAGCCCAGCTCTTCAGTTTGTCTGTTCCCACCGTGTCCACCAGTATCCTGCCAAACCGCTCTGAGAGGGCGAAAAGAGAGACAGATGGTTCTGTCTTATTTTAAAAACGTAACCAAGTTTGGTGCAAAGTTCACCCAAGACTCAACAGTTTTAGTGATGTTGGTGCCCTCTTGTGGCCTTCGTATCAAAGTGTAAAATTATGCAATGTTCTATCGCTGGTGCTAGAGAACACATACAGTATATTCTTGCTTGTTTTGCATGACAAGTATAAAAAAACTGCAACCATCTTTGTTTGGATTAGTTCACAATTGCATGTTGGGAAACAGTTTTTCATCCTGATTATCAGAAGAGTCTGATGCTTCCAGAAATCCACTCAGACCAGATTGTTGATCATAAAACATACAGTGAAACAAATACCTAATTTCTGCAAATATTAAATTGATTAAGATTCATCAAAGCAGAGTGAACAATAAAATCTGAAATGAGTGGACTAACACACACTGCACAAAGTCACCAGGATGGTGCTTATTATAATTTGACAACGTTGACTGTCCAAACAATAAGTCCTGTACGTCTGTGTGTGTGTTTTCACCTTCTTTGCCAGCCTCTACCAGTGTCATGTCCTGCTCTATGAGCCACTTCAGCACCAGGTGTCCTGCTGGATGCTCCGCCATGTGAAGCTACATATGAAATAAACAAAGACAGATGTCATAATGTAAAGCAAACTGTGCCAAAAATCAAAGCTTGTTATTATTTTCACATTAATTTAGGAAACTATCACTGAAACCTGCCCCACACACCTGTCCGTTGGTCCCTCCTGGTACTAACTCCTGATTGGCCAATTGAGCAACGGCTGCCATGGCGGGCCGCAGGTCCCCGCAGGCCGACGCCAAGATGTCACTAATGGTGACGCTGGTCGCCTTGTCCATCGCCATGGTGGCAGCGTTGTCACGGAGATACTCTAACAGCGGAGGGGAGATGACTTCCAACAGCTCCTTCCTCCGAACTGCAGGGTCCTTTTTACTGATGAGAGGAAGGCAGAGCTGATTAGACTGATTTCCTTACTGCTGGCAGACGTTTCACATCACGCTAAAACAAAATTAATACTCAAAATGTAGCTAATTTTTTCAAATAAGACGTCTCAAATCCACTTTGTCTTTGACAACATCCATGTTTGTATACAGTTTTCTTTAGAACAGTCAATGTGATGCTTTTAATCTGTGAACTCAAACATCAGACTTCTGAACTTCCCACAAGCACCTGAATGCATCAACAACAAAGAGCTACAGCAGTACAACAGAGCAGAATGTTAATGAAAAGAGAGATACTTTCTAACAGTCTAAAGCCAAAGCAAAGACCACCTGGAATGAAACCATAACAGTTACTGACCTCTGCTGGTCACCAGTAGACATTACAACTGGAGCTGATCTGTGGCTTCTACAGTCCTCCAAAGTGTTGATAAGAAATACTCTGGAGCCTTTTAGTCCTTTCTAAAATAATTCCTTTAATAAGAAACTGAACTAATGTGTCACGACCACGCCTAGTTATCTAAGAAGCCATTCAAATGTATAATTTGTACAGCCACTAGATTTTCACAGTAACTTTGACATCGTTTGTTGCAGCTACAGCTAACAGAAGCTAACTGGCTAGAGAGGACTTCTGACACAGTAGGTAAAGCAGGTACAATAAATATGATTAACTCTAAATTCCATTTAGTGCCATCCCATTGGGCCTCATTTTTTAGCCAAAACATCTTGTGAACACTGTCGTTTCCGTCCTCTCTCTACCGACATTGCCTCTTTATTTTTAACAGCAGAAACTGGCTTGTGTGAAAATCAAGTCGACCCACATGGACACACTCTCAGAGAGTTCTTACCTGTGTGCGTTTCCGTCTCCTTGCTCCAGCACCTTGATGATCTCTGGCAGTAGGTGAGCTGGGTCTCTGGGGCTCAGCAGGTACAACAGAACCTTCTTACCGTATTTATTATTGATGACTTCGTCGAGAGACGACAGGATCTCCTGAACAGGTGGGACGGACACACACACACAGTGATAAGGGTTGTTTTTGTTGTCTCATCTGAAGTCATTTAAATAAACAGGACTTTTGTCAGACTTACTGAGAGCACTGCCTGTTTGACCAGCTTGGTGTCGTCCACACAGTCAAAGATGGCCAGAAGAACCAGGTGACCAAACTCCCCCTGTGGACAAATAAGTCAGTCAGTGTGAGGGAGCTTATGGATCCAGTCTTATATTTCTGTCAGCTTCACACCCGTCCTGCCGATAAACAAACATTTGAGGTTGGATCTTTCCTAAAAGTCAATCGAGTTAAAAAAATACTTACTGTTGATTTTTACTGGTTGAATTAATGAACAGTGCAGCACTGAGAACTCACCGTGGCAAACTTCACCATGTACGTCTTCATAGTTTTGATGATGACTTTTCTGTCCTGAAACATGTAAAAAAAAAAAAAGAATGCGGTCATTTTCATTTGCACATGAAATATTGAAATGCTGGCAGAGTAAGAATTCTTTTTTTACTTAAATCGACCAGCATGAGTGCAGACATGTGGCCGACATCGGTCGATTAGAAATGTCAAAGATCAGACAAATCAATTGGTCAACCACTAATGTAGGTGCCAGGTTTTGACAAGGACACACAAACACACAGAATAAGAAGATATAATCTGTGGTTATGCTGCATCAATACACAGCTGAATATCATTGCTGTTCTTTGATGGTTTCCTACAATATTTTGAATACTGTATGTTTAATTTAATCAGACAAGCTCCCCAGAGAGTGAATCAGCTGTCAGTGAAGTCATATAAACCTCTGCAGGTGACACACGACTGATCCCACATTACAGACACACAGGGGCTTCTGAATGTCTTCACTTCTTTGTGTGTAGTAAATAGAATTGGAAATGGAATAAACTGCAATTTCTCCCCATAAATCTTCACACAATGAACCATAATGACAAAGTGAAAACAGTTTTACAAAAATTTTGTCATTTTTCAAAATCAAACATTTAAAAAGTAAAGTATTCCTTAAATGAAACCTGCTCTGGAGTGTGTGAGACCTGAAACAACGACGACCAGTCAAAGCCCAAACTTAAATGCCACAGAACATCTGTGAGAACTGAAGATGACAGTTCAAATATGCTGGACGTGCTGGGTGAGAGCCAATCAATCATGCTGTCTGTTTCCTAATTATTTACTACACGTGTTTAACACGTTTTGTTATCCGTTACCAGGACAGGAAAAAAAACTCATCAGTGATGTTGGTGTGTTTGTCAGTGAAGCAGATATCAGAAAACACCCACCCTGTCACAGTGTAGCATGTAAATAAATGTGCTCAACACAACACACCCCGAGAACTACAGTGACACCAGAGCTCAGAGGTTTGTCACCGTCACCCGATAAAAACTACACAGTGCTGAATTAAAGGTCTGAATACTTTAAATACTTTTGTGCAAGATTCCAGTTTTTGATTTTTAATTCATTTGCAAACAAAATCACACTTTCACTTTGTCATTTACAAAGTTCTTTCGGAAGCCACCATATGTTGCAGACTTCGTTGCACGGTCTCCTCCGACACATGCACACCTCCACTTCAGCTCGATTTCCCACGATCGCAGACATCTGCAGCATTTGTCTCGTAGTATTGATCTTAATACTGATTCTAAATACAGATTGTTATTTTCATCCTGTAATCTGATGTAATCTCCATTAAAACAAAGTAAAACACAGGGTTATGATGATGTGCATGTGTGTTTACACACCTTGGCTGCCCCATGCCACAGACAGTGCATTGCCACACGTGCCCCGTCGTGTGTGTGACCCATGTAGACGACTGCCTCTCTGATGGACTCTATCATCTCCTGACATGTTAGTGAGAGGAGACGCGTTAGTGGTAAACACTTGTTTTTCTTTAATGCAGACGTATGTGAGGGGTCAGAGCTGCTCACCGTTCTCTGTTTATCTTGTGCAAACAGGAAGAAGTCCAGGAAGACTTTATGGACCAGAGAGTGTCTGATCACCTGTTCTCTGCAACACAACATCAGACATTGTAGCCTCACACCACATTCTAACATGATGCAGTAAGTGTAAGCAAAAAAAAAGCACATAAGGAAAATGGGGAATCAGAGGGGAGAAGTAAATGAAACTGCAACATACTTGTACTTTTGTTTTTGTACCTGTTGTTTGAAAATTGACTTTTATTTAACACATGCAAGAAATAAGCTAACCAAATTCTATAATTAGGAGAAACTCATGTAATTTATTGAATTGAAACAGACTTGTTCATTTCTCTATGATAAAACAACATTAAATCTTAACTGTGGGAACTGTTTTGTTTCCTGCTCTTACTTCTGAGCCATAGGTGTGAGAATCTGCTTCATCTCGTCGATGATGTTGCTCAGCTTGTCTGGATTGGCCTCAGCCACTTTCTCAATGGTGTTGCACACTGATGACTGGGAGTAATGGGAGAAATGTGTATAAAAGGCAAAAATGTTAATCAACATGTTCAAATATGCAGCTGTAGTCCAATGTGTTTGCTTGCATATGTGTCTGTGTACCTTGCAGACAGTGTAGGTGTTCCCGTACAGCTCCTCTGTGAGCATGAGTCTCTGCGCGAGCACAGCTTTGTCGTTGTAGGCGTATTCGATGATGGCCGAGGCGGCGGCGTGGCGAAGCATCGTGCGCACGTGACCTTTAAATGTTCGCATCACAGCCGCCACCATCTCCTTGTTCCTGCAGCGGCAGCGACATAAAAACCAAACATGTCATCAGAAATAACCTCCATCCACATGTCAGACAGTCTAATAAATCCTAAATTCATAAAGGTGATAATAGTTCTACTGGAGGATGCAGTTTGTGCTGCCTCACTGCTATAAATGGGACAAAATAATAGAAACATTTGTCAGTGTTCTGTATGACCACAGAGCAGAAGAAGAATCTGAGCCGACTCACCCGTACATTAGCAGTTTTTTCACCACGTGTCTGCCATACTGTGACTTACACAAACTGATGATGTCATCTAGTGGAAACAGAGCAGACATTTAAATTTCAGACGTAACATAGTGACCATACTTCATTCACTTAATGGATGTTTTTCTCATAGAGCAGAGTAGAAACGTCATTGTCTAAAGTCATATTACTGAGATATGCTAAGCTAATGAAGCTAATGAAGAAGAAGAAGAAGAAAAAAAAAAAAAACTGCACTGAGGTGAATCTGTATCATCCATTATCTGCACCACATATCCTGTTAAGGGTTGTGTCACCAATTAACCTCACTGCATGTCTTTGGATTGTGGAAGCAAACTTCACATGGAAGAGTCCTCTGACAGCCAGTGGGTTCAAACCCAGACTGTGAGGTGACAATTATGTCACCAAAACAACTTCGCCATGCCACACTCTGTGCTAGCTAACACGACACACAAAACCTCAGTGGGCAATTTCACTCTACAGAGGCGTCAAACTGATCAACAAAGATGACAGATGTTTGCACTATTAATTTAATAAGCATGATAAACGTGTGAATCACAGTCATAGAGACAGACCATTAAACAGGAGACAAATGAAGATGTATAACTTGGCGCTCACCTTTCAGCTCATCAAACACTTCCTGTCTCTGCTCGTGGCTGCCGAACTGAATGAAACACTGCAGCACTCGCACGGAGTCGTGAGCAAACGCCATCTGAAAGGCAGGAGAGCATGTGTTAGAGACGCTAGTCAACACGACCTCCTAAAGTCATGACAAAATACATGAAGAGATATACAGTAACCTATAGAACCTTAAGGGATTGTAGCTCAGATTCTCACAGCCAAAACAAAATACAAAACCAAATCTACAGCAGCCAGGTGAAAACTTAGGTGACAGCGACCGACCTGTTTGATCTTCCCGCGGACCAGATCGTGAAGCTCCTTCATCAGTTTCTTCTTCAAGCTGTCGTCACATTTCTTCCTGTTGGCACACACAAGCAGCACGCCATTCACATACAGTAACTGACTCATCTATTGGACACAATCCATGCATACTGCTTTCAAAACAATAACGGTGGATGAACAGAATCGACGCGCTTTTGCTAGTTCTGCACATTTCCATAATGATTCAGACTCCAGCAAAGTTGCTGTGCATCATAGAAAACTCGGTAATGATTATGGTCACAGAGCCGCAAGCAACGCAGGTAAAGAATAAGAAAAGGATGGTTATAACACACAGCTCCAAAGTGGGTAGAGGTAACAAGGTTAGAGTAAGGTTGAGGTCAGGTTAAGTATCACAACACACACGGTTGTTGTACTACAAATGTTATGATCTATAGTTAAGTGTGTAGTGTGTGTCTGCAGTTTGTGTTTGTACCTCCTGAGGTCTCCCCACACTTTTTTAGCATGGCAGATGATCTGAAACATGTCCTTCCTCTCCGCCTGCTGTCTGCTCTTCTTCAGATCCTTCTTTCTCTGCTGCCTGTCCTTCTTCAGCTCCTCCTTTGTCAGCTCCTTCTTCTTTGGCTTAAACTCACCTTTCTTTGTCTTCTTAGTGACGGGGCCTGTTTTGACATTTCAGTTTAAAACTGAGTTCATCTCATTTATTTAGAAAGCAGTTGTCACTCAGTGAGTAGCCGAATGAACAGACAGTAATGAACACTAACAGTGAAAATGTTCAGTAGTACTGGGAACACTACTGTCAGGGTCAGGTTTTGAGAGTAAAGAGCGATGAGCGTTTGCTTTCTCACCTTCGTCTTCTTCATTTGGCACTTTTCTCTTTCTCGACCCCATCCCGCCTTTGGCGAAAGCAAACTTGTGTTCTTTCTTGCCACCATCTCTACCCTTACCCGGTCTGGTCTTGTTATCTTTGTTATATGGTTTGAAGGGCTTTTTACCACCTGGCTTACTGCCTGGTTTTCCACCAAGTTTGGTTCCTATAGAATCTGGACAGAAATAGACATTCTCATGACAAACTTAGCTGAAATTGACAGCGGGTGGAGCTGGTGATGTGAATGATTGCGTGGCTTACCCTTTCCTTTCTGTGTGAGCTTCTTTCCACCTTTAGCAGAAAAAGGTTTTCCTGATTTGGCCTCCATCTTTAAGTAAACTCAGAGAAAAATGGAAACAAAGACAAAAGTCTTAACCTAAATAATCCAATTTTATGACACGTGAGAGGGAAATATTGCTTATTTTGACTCATTACATTACAGTTACCTTTGTTATTCAAACGTTAAGTTAATCCTGCCATGTTCGAACAATAACAGACACTGACAAAATAGTCAAACATCACTGTCTACTAGCTAAATACTCTGGAATTACGTTGCATTCTAGGTTAACTTAACCCTAACATGTCTACTTAGACGTTAGTTAAGTGTTTTGTTTGCACGTCTTAATTTCTTAATTTGACATTTTAATGCGACACGTTTGATTAGTTTTAGACGTTGTTGTTGCTATTTCTAACTTACTAAGCTAAAGAGTTTGAGTATATTTACACAAGCTAACTAACTAGTTGGTTAATAACATAAACAGTGGACGTCTACCAACGGTTAAATGTTAATTACGCCACTCGTCTCTGTAGTTTATCTGTAACGTTACTGGTAACGAGAACAACAATACGGTTTCCAACATTTTTATCGGTCCAACTTACATTTTTAACATCCACACACGCTGTCCCAGCTCTGTCCCATGCGTTCTCTCAGCAACACGCTTTACGGTAAAAACCGTCCAACCACGTTGAACTTTCGCTGCCGTAAAACGTTTGTTGCTGCAACAACTCTTTATTGCCGAAAAGTTATAGGACGTGTCATTTTACCGTTAACAAATCATCGCATATAAATGTTTTTATTAACTCGGCATTTCAGAAGTGTGTGTGTGTCCGTAGTAGTCTGTATGAGTATCCGTTTTTGATTACAAGAGGTATTTAAAGGGACAGACGGACCAGACACATCGTTACTATGGTTACAGCGATATGCGCTATCCACTGTGTGTGTGTGTGTGTGTGTGTGTATGTGTGTCTCAATAAGGTGATTTCACAAACTAAAATATTTCCGATTTTCGGGAATTTTCCATTGAAAAGTAGAAGTTTCCAATGGAAGTAGAAAAGTTGGAAAATGATTCTATACACTTTGGGAATTATTTATCTTTTTATTTCAGCCCATTGAAAGTTTAAAAGATTGCCATCCGTTATATGTTTATTTTAAATATTAGACATCAGTAATTATACAGTTGACTTAAAATACACTGCCTTTTTAATCCCAAAATGAAGTAATTTAGAATATCTATAAATATAATATAAAATATAAAAAAGTTGTGAACTACATTACCCAGCAGGCTTTGCAGCAGAGTGACTTTTCTTGCTGCTTGGCAACGGTTCCACACTAAAACAGACAAAACTAGAAGGTAGCTAGACATTGGTGAAAGTTAGCCTAAAATGTTATAGTTTACTTAGCTAAATGTTAAATACGGAACAAATTAAAATGTAGTTGCGCTGTATTTTGCTTGGTTATCAAATTCACTGGTATTTTAAGAGTAACGTCGGCTTGTTAAAGTTGAAAGAGCCTTTACATAGTAAATAACCAATTTATTTGAAAAGGAGCAGGTGGTTTAACAGCGGACATGTCGGAAGAAAACACAGCTTGTGTTGACAAGCAGGCTGAGAACACACAGACCACCTCACAGAAAACCTCTGAAGGTAAATCACGGAAATCATGTAGCTAACTTAATCACACCTAAAAGCTGTCAGGTTCATGCGTGTATTCACTCTACAGCATGTTCACAGGGGATGTTAGTTTAAAAACACATACAGTATAGTGTAACGTAGGTGACATACAGAAAAAACGGAAGTTTGTTTGCTTGCTGCTGAAAATTTGCAGGTGAAACATTTGAAACACTGAAACAGTTGAAGCAGCTAAAAGTTGGCTTTAGAAATAAAGGTGAAGTTTAAATGATAGTTAAAATAGTGAAAGAAAAGTGTTGAAATAAGTTAGTTTCAATTTAAATAAGCTCTAAATAAGGTGAACAAAGTGTCAGTAAACGCTTCCTGCTGCACAACATGTGATGCTGATCCCTCAGTGATGCAGCAAGAGGCTGAGGACGAATCAAAGATGCTGCTCCCTGCAGACATGTACTACAAGTATGAGGATCTTCACTCCAGACCAGCCGTCACACCTGACTCTGAGATCCCAGAGAACCTCCTGCACCTATCGTATCCTTCTTTAACACATTGCTCCCTGAAAAGCATTTCACACCACTGCTCGTCTTACTTTTCTTATCATACTCACAGAGTACTATTTTAGTTGTTGTAAGATAAAACAAGAAAATACTTGATCATTATCATTATTTCATTCAAATATGTATTTGAAAGTATGTGTTTTATGCACACAGTACATTCTAAGTTGAAAATACTACACTATGATATAGTATACAGCATAATATGCAGTAGTAGTGGTAGTATAGTATTATTATACTATATAGTGGTCAGTATATGTAAATATGTATATGTAGTCTTACAAAGCAGTAAAAATAGTGTATATAATGGAGATCATGATGCAGGTAGGTTGTTGTAAACAAGCAGTTATTGTTTGTAGTACTATTGTAAAATAATATAAAGTTAATTTTTTGTAAAGATTTACTGTATTTGATCTTGATCCTCAATTCGTTCTACATTCAGTCACTCCTTTGGTTATGACAGTGGGCGCCGGGCGAACCTGCAACTGCTGGATGATAAAACTTTGATCTTTATAGCGGGTAACCAGCTCGTCCTGCTGGACATTTCCACCAGAGAGCAGAAATACCTCCGCTCCTGCAGCGGGGAAGGAATTGGCTCCATCACGGTAAAATAGCCAACAAACAACATTAAAGAGTCGCAATGAGGCACCAGTCTGTCTGTGCCAGATAGCAGGAAGCACTGATCCACAGACAACTTGACATTTACTCAAGGACAGCTCTGAATAGCTAATTGTGGATTTATACTTCAGTTTTTTCCATATTTTACAGAGAAATACTGCTGTATCTTACTGTACATGTCTCACTGGCAAAATTACAATAAAGTCATATCATGAATTCTCAGAATATAAATTAGGTGAAAGAAGAAGGAGGATCACCTATTCAGATTAACACAATACTAATACATTTATTACTGAATAACAACACATTTATTAATCTTGGGTCATGAAGTATTAATCCAGTGCCTGTAGTTGTATGTGTTTTAGTTAATTTACTGTAAGTCATACATGTTAGATTCCAGCTAACAATTTTGCAAAGCATGCAATAACATTATAAGCTTTTTCAGTATTCTAGGCAACATGTGTATGTAAGGGGTAATTGTTCTTTGTAATTTGTTCTAGGACTATTAAGAAACATAAGACTGCAATTTCTCATAAAAACAAATGTTCATAAATACTAAAATGTTTTTTTCTTAAGTGCTCACACGGTTTTAACAGATATATTATAGCCACATGGATGTGGAGCAAAAATACATAGCTTAAAAACTGTCTTTTTATCTGTGTATATGTTTGTGTGCCTGTATGTGTGTGTATATATAGACACACCCAAGCAAAGAGTACTTTGTTGCAGCAGAGAAGGGAAACCAGCCCAACATTATGGTGTATGAATACCCGTCGTTACGACTGTACCGCATCCTCAGAGGTAAATGCATGAAGTCATACCCTTGCCCCATGTATTATCCATGTATTTCGTTATTTGATGATCATATTTTAATCTCCGGGTCTGTAGGCGGTACTGAAAAGGCCTACAGCTATGTGGATTTTAACCGTGATGGGAGCCTGCTGGCCAGCGTGGGCAGCGCACCAGACTACATGTTGACGCTGTGGAACTGGAGGCAGGAGGAGGTGATGCTGACCTGCAAGGCTATTTCTCAGGAGGTCCACCGAGTCAGCTTCTCCCCATACAACCCAGGACTGCTCACATCATCAGGATCCGGACACATCAAGTAAACCTCCCACCTAATCATCTGAGGACCCTGTGTGACTGCAAAAAGTCATCATCATCAAAAACATTAAACTATTTAAATCATACTTTAGTTACAGGACTTTCAGTAATCCCAGTTTTTTGGCATTACTGTGAGGTTTCCAGGGAACCAAAGGAAACTCCAGGTAATCACTGCATGTTCACGTGAAAATACCTTCTCTCATCTTTTCCATCAGGTTCTGGAAAATGACGAGCACATTCACAGGTGTTAAATTGCAAGGTCTTATAGGACACTTTGGGAAAACAGCAGCGACTGATATTGAGGGCTATGTGGAGCTTCCTGATGGAAAGGTCTGTGCGCTGCTTTTCTGTGGTTTTAGATGACAACATGCAAGTTGCTGAGAAATCATTATGTATAACTTACTGTAATTACCTGTTTCTTTACCAGATTTTGTGGCAACCCATCCGATATTCTGCCGCCATATATTAGTTTTGACCAAGTTAGTGGATTGAGCTACTAATACTAAGAGAACTAATACAGTTCTGCCCCTTGCCTTCCTTTGTCTCTTCCTGTCAGGTTGTATCTGGCTCAGACTGGGGCAACCTGCTGCTGTGGGATGGGAATTCCATTAAGGTAGAGATTTGCCGTAAGGAGGGACGGAGCTGCCACGCCGGGACAGTTCAGCCATTCGCTCTAGAAGACGGACAGCTGATGACAATTGGTTCTGACGGAGTGGTCCGGGTAACATACCTGCAATAAAATTACCTCAAACCACGTTAGGGGTTAGGCAAAGACCTACACTTTTTGAAGTTGTTAAAATGTAGATCCTCCTTAGATTTTGATGAGATAATAAACCATTCATAGTCCTAATAGGGCTGATTGAACAGGGCTGATGATCCCAATGGTCTCATGAATTTCTATAACCACCATGACTCTGTTTTCATCCTGTGGCCCCTGCAGGGCTGGGACTTTGAGAGTATCGACACTGCTGACAGTAACAGCGACAGCAGCAGGTTTGAGCTGGAGCCCATGAATGAGATGGTGGTTGGACACAACGTGTGTCTCACCTCTATGGTGAAGAGCTCCCTGCCTGACTCCTTTATCTGGTTTGCACAGGTCAGTGAAGAAAAAATCAAAAGTCACTAATGAAGACTATTTGTAATTAATCATCTGGCCTCACCTGAATTCTGATCTTTCTGCTGTTTATTCTTGTACTATAGGATTCCACCGGAGCCATCTGGAAACTCGATCTTTCATTTACGTATACGGCAAGTTTTCTACACTGTCACTTACAAAATATGTTTGGCTACCCTTCCAATGTCTTGGATAAAACTGTGTTTAAAGCACAGCACATCATACTGTATTATTATGTGTTAGGTGTAATCAATAGGTGCAATAAGCACAGTGTGTTTGCTCAGTGTGATAACAGTGGATGTGTTGTCCATGTGAATGTGTGTAGACTCCTGATCCAGAGTGCTTGTTTTCCTTCCATGCTGGTGCGATTCAAGGTCTGGATGTGTCAAAGAAATCCCACCTGATGGCCACTACCACTTTAGACCGTGAGTCACACACTTTTCCATGTACATACAAACATATATGACACACACACACAAACTACAATAGATACTGTGTCTCTCCCTTTTCTCCAGGTTCAGTCAAAGTTTTTGACTTTGTGGTCAAAAGAGAACTGACCACCAGTCGCTTCAGTCAGGGTGGAACTGTTCTCTGCTGGGCTCCACCATTGGTAATAATGTCAGTGTGAAAACCGTTTGATTTATACCCACAGAAAACTGACATGTGGAGTTTGTCTTTAGGTGAACCAGAGTGGAGGTTTACTGGTGACTGGTTTTGAGGACGGGGTGGTTCGCTTACTGGAGCTGTACGATCCTCAGAGGCTGCATATGGTCACTGGGCGCAGACCCAAAGGAGACGCAAAGCTGCGACTCAAACAGGCCTTTAAACCCCATAATGCCCCTGTAAGTGCTGTGGCATATGAGCGAAATGGAGACATCTTAGCTACAGGGGTAAGAAATTCTCCCGGAAAACTGGGTTTTGTGGCCTTATGATTCCTGATCGTGTGCACAATGGTTCCAAACTCAGTGATAATAATATTTTGCTTTTCATATTACCTAACACAAGAAAGAGAAAGTGTTAAGTTCACTGAATCTTGGCAAAGCAATAATGTGTGTCACTAATTAACAGGGCCAGACGTTTCATTCAGCATAAGAGCAAATCTGCTTCTGTCATTCAGACAGATTTTATTATTACAGCCTGTGGTGAAGATGCCAGTAATATGCACAGTGGTGAAACCATGACAGACTGACTTTGCCTTTAGTCCTTGATCAAACATTCATTTCTGACAGTAACATTTTAACAGATACAAAACAACTTAATATATAAGTTAGTATATATATATATAATAATTTTTTTAGAATCAAAATTTACATTTACAGTTACAGCCTATCCAGTGATTGTATTTATTACCTTTTTTGCATATTTATTACAAGTATTGCATCAAGCATTTGAACATAGATGTAGTACAGACATGGATGATGGTGCAGGAGTACTTTGAGAACTTTTATTTATAATTTTATTATTATGACCTCTCACCAACAACAGAGCTCAGACTGTACTGTGTTCTTCTTCGTTGTCGGGGAAAAGTACAACCCCATCGGGTTTATCCAAGTTCCTGGGCCGGTTCAGGGCCTGCAGTGGTCACCTCATTCACACGTAAGTCTGGTCTCCGGCTTCTGCTACTGTCAAAAAGGGAAACACTCACAAATGTACTTTACCTATATAATCTAATCTGTAATGCAACAGTATTGCTTCAACTGATTTATTATTACTATTTACTCAGAGTGAAAATAGGCTGCTCATCCTTTGTCAGAGCGGCCACGTGGTCGAGGTACAGAGTCCTGATCCAGAGACAGAGAAACCGACCGAAACCTTCCAGCTACATGAACTATCCAGAAGATCTTTCAGGTTCAGGAGCATCAAATCTCGAATCAAGGTCTGGGCTTGGTCTTTCTTAGCTTTAGTCTGTTGGGTTTTAACTGTACATACAATACAATATAAAGTATGATGTGATGAAGCTGTAACAGGGACACTATTACAGCTTCATCACATCATACTTTATATTGTATTGTATTGTATCATACTTTATATTTTGATGATGTGTTGTTGAAGTAATGTATTTGTTTTTCATTTTCTGTCTTTCATGTCTGTTCAAGTTTCATGTCTTAAAGTTAGTCTAGAATGACGCATGCTTTCAGTTTCAGCCCGTTTGTGTTTCAGAGAGAGAAAGAAATTGTGAGGCGTCGAGCCATAAAGGAGAAGAAGAAAGAGCGAGAAGAGAGGTTGAAAGAATCAGAGCAGCCAGACGCAGATGAAGAAGACGAAGAAGAGGAAGAGGAAGAACAGGATTTACCACCTATCTACATCCCCGACCCTCCAAGTCCTCTCTACTGTGGCTTTTACTCACTGCCTGGCCAGTTCTGGCTCTCCATGGTGCACACACACACACACACACACACACACACACACACGGATGGTCAATCCACAGTTATTGTTTGTTTGGTCAGTCACATCATTAAGGAGATAAAAACTAGATTGTGTGTGAAGAATATGGAGTTAGCGGGACAACAAGCAATCTCTATTAAAACTCAACCTTTTACAAATTATTTCCCTAAAAATGTCCTCTCTCCTCACATCTTTAGTGTTAGGGACTAAGACACAAATAAAAGACACACGTCAAGGTAACATACAGTTCAGGTTAATGAGATCTGTCCCTTTCCTCTCTTGTTTCGTTCTCTTGCAGGGAGGCTATGACTCAGGTTTCTTGTATCACTGTAAGTTCTCTGAGAAGCAGGATGAGGATCCTGACCAACAGCAGGATGAACCTTTTGACTTCCTGCCTGTCCGCAACACAGACAATGACCCCATTTGCTCTGTCACCTTCAGGTACCTGGAGAGTAATCAAACAAATTATGAGGAAAGATCACAGCTTTCTTCACATAGTGCATCTAAGCAGTGTTGCCTGTTTAAGGTGGTAGCTGTCCTAGCTGGTGTTTCATAGTTTTATTGTTTTGTAGCTCCAATGGGCAGCTGCTGCTGTGTGGCATGCACTCAGGTTCGATTAGGGTTTACCTCTTGCAGCCCGGTGACCACAGCCTCACATCCATGCAGGCCTACTGGGCTCTCAGTGTCCATGACAACCAGTACGGACACCTGCAGCACATTTGCTGTAGCCATGACGACCACTTTGTGCTGACAGCGGGAGATGACGGGAACATCTTCTCCTTCAGCCTGCTTCCTCCAGAGGAGCTACAAAAAGTCCTGCAGTCAAAGAGGGCCAAGGTTCCTTCACCTAGGGTCGGTCCACATTTTCTTTCTCTTTTCTAAGGTGTCTTTTTAGACTTTCACTGGATTATGTATTTTAATGTTAAACGTTAAACAACAGTCAGGCCTTTATTTTCCTAAAATAGTCTAACCTCCAGTGGAAGGCACATGTTTTTGCAATGTGAGCACAATAATGGCCAATCAAATCTCAAAATTATTATTATATTTATTATCAGTGACCATGGACAAGAACATTAATCTCATGCAATTAGAAAAGATGCATTGTACTAGATCTGACTGTAGCTCAGTCATCTGTGAAGCTCAGAATTGGTGGTTGGGCTCCTGGTTCCTGAACCCTGAAGACACTGAACCCCAAACCCTTGACATCTTAAATGCAGCTGCCTGTCCACAAGAATTTCCCCAAGGAGATGGACAAGGTACCAAAAGCTTGTATTAGCACAATATGACCAAGACCATTTATAAATCATGTCATTACTATTATTATTTTTATTTACTAATGGCTAATCCCAGAGTCCGGAATTGATTTGTGCATTGACCCAGTTTGCCCATGTGGGTCATGTTCAGGCTTGAAAATTGGTGTGAGACAATGTGAGCGTGGTTTAAAAATATTATTTCCAACATGTTTGGATGGATTATGCTTCTAGACAAATTACATTTAATAATTTGATTCAGAGTGTGGATCTTTGTGTTTAATAGAAATAAAGTCCTCAGGACAGTTATATCATCTTGTTTTTTCTGACAGGTTGGTCTTGAGAATGAGGCGTTGGCTCAGGACATAGAGGACCCAGCAGCGTACAGGTCAGTGTGAACAACCTGCTCATAATAATTTGGAACCCTTTTTTATATCTGCCATTTTTTTTCTTTTAGTTTCTCTATTTATTTTTTTTACTTATTTTCTTCTTATATCTGATGAACATTTGAGGAGGCATGTGCTGTTCTTGGTATCACTGTGACTGAAGAAAAATGAAATGTTTATCTCACACGCCCACCATGACTGTCTCCAGCATAGAGACAGCTAAGCAGAAGCTGGAGAAGGACCGTCTGCGTCGGGAGGCTGAGCTAAAAATCGCAGAGAAGTGGAAGAAGCTGGCTGAGCTCCAGAAGGTCTTTAAACAGCTGCTGATCAACAACCAGAGTCTGCCAGAGCATGTTCGCCTGAAACCTGAGGTACATAAACCCACACACACTTGGGTTTTCCACTGTCAAACCGTTCTGCAGTTCGTTTCATGATGCAAATAGCATGTGTGCAGACTGATACAT
This sequence comes from Sandelia bainsii, assembly GCA_032362345.1. Taxonomy (NCBI): domain Eukaryota; kingdom Metazoa; phylum Chordata; class Actinopteri; order Anabantiformes; family Anabantidae; genus Sandelia; species Sandelia bainsii. The sequence goes on from JAUMHL010000015.1 coordinate 19,951,121, forward strand.
TTGTTGTGAGACTAATGGACAGACATCACCATCATCTGGTTATGCTTTTAACACTGCTAAAACTTGTTTCTGGATAAATGTTGAAGTTAAGAAGATCTGGCTTTGTGGTTAAGGTTAGAGTTCGGCAGAAAACTGTGTGCCTAGGGAATAAATCTAAGTAAATGCAATGTACTCAAGTGTGTGTGTTTGTGTGTGTAGGAGCTGCAGCTGGACCCACGTTTCAATGAACAGGCAGAGAGGGTGAAGTCCCAGAGGGTGATGGAAGTCAGAAAGCAGATTGGATGGGAGGAAGAGCGTTGTTGCATAGCACTTAGCAAACTACAGGACTGGTACTGACAGAACACACAATAAATAAAAGTATTAATATAAATAAATTAAAGGTTAAAAAAGCTTAGTTGCCTGTATTCAATATACAGTTAACAATATAACAATTATTGTGAGTTTACCTGCAATAAAATAATTTGATTTAAACTAATCAAATCAGGATGTAAAGACGACCAGAATCAATCTCTCTGCTCGCGTGTTTCAGGTTCAGAGACTCTTTGGAGAATGTGATTACTGTGGTTGCCGTCCGCAGCGAGCACAGAGTCTCCACCTACCGTGTGCCTGTTGTCACTGAGCGTTTAGCCCCACTCAGGCAACACCAGAGAACATCCAGCTGGTCTGAAGGAAACAGAGCTGCTGCGCTGGAACGCAGAAAATCTCGCGCTGAGCCTGCAAGAGACAGCAGCGCAGCAGAAGGTAGGAGAATATCAGTCTGTTTGTTCCACTTGTTGAAGACGTGCCTGACTGTTATGTGTGTATTCTGCAGAGGAGGCAGTGCTGCGCCCACACGTGGCTCGTCCGACAGTGATTAAGCTGGGAGATAGGCAGATTGAGAGGCTCAGAAAGGCTGCAGAGAAAGCTGAACAAGCTCGAGCCAAAATAGAGAAGAGGAAGCAGGAGTGGGCCCAGCTGTGAGTGTCAGGTTCAGCAACACCACCACAGTCCTCTAAGCTCTAATTACATTTACACGCTTCTTTAAATAATCAAGGCTCTGGGCCAATAATGAACTGTCAGTGTTGCGATGCTGGTGCAAAACTTTAAAGCAGTGACGGATTGTTGATGCCTCAGTTACGCAGAGAAGCCAGACGAGAACTATGAGGATCCGCAGGATGTGCAGGCCATCCATGAAGCCAAAGAGAACATCGGAGACTTAAGGCTGAAGTCAGCCAAAGACTTCATGGTGCCGATACACCTGAGGATGAACGCTGAGAGGAAGAGAGCAGAACTGATAGGCCTGGAGGAAAATGTAATGAAATAATGCTAATATACTGTTAACTTTACTTGTTCACACCAGTAACTTCCAGTGTGTTTTGTTTAGTCAGATGCACATTAACAGTCATATTAATTATTTAATTGAGAGAAATTGTATTTATTTAAATCATTTTGTTGCTGCTTTGCATCATTGTAAACTGGATGTCTTTGGGTTGACTGTTTGTCAAACATTACAAGAAACAAGAAGTTAGACAGTTAGTTGCAGCCGTAAAAAAATCATTTATTGAAACTGTCTGATTCACAAGATGCGTGAGAAGCAGACTGAGATGAACAGACGCATTGTGGCGTTGCGGGACTCCAAGGTTCGCCTGGTGTCTCGGTTGAAGGCTCAAGCCCGGCAGCTCCAGAAGATCCAGCAGCATTTGGCGGCGCATCTCCACCGCCCACCTCCAACCCTGCCCTCCATACAACCAGAGGAAACCCCAGAGAAGAAGCTCCATTACGGCCGCGCCACCCTGGAGCGTTACCGTGTTCTGAGGGAACAGAGGTACAGCTTTCAGTGCTCAGTGAAATTAGAAAGTGATTTTTGCTGTAGTAGTTTTAAAATTTTTCTTTTGTAGACTGTTAGGGTGGGCTGGCCAAACACTCTTTTGGTTATCTGCTGATGGTATCATTTTAAAGAAACTTTTATTTTGAAACAGGTTTAAGTTTGCACCGCAGGAGGATGTGGAGGGAGCTACAAGTTTGTTGGAGCGACTGGAGAAAGAAATGGAAGGAGAGGAGGAGAAAGAGGACGACGAAGAGGAGGAGAGAGGAGAGGAAGGCAGAGAAGAAGACGAGGCTCCAGTGGAGGAGGGAGTGGAGCTGAGTGAGCTGGAGGAGGAACTACGGAGGGAGGAAGAGATCATACTGCTGCACAAGCAGGACTCACTACTGGAGCAGGTCTGTGATCATCAGATTAAACTAAATATCTCCTGGATATTGCCATATTATGTATATGCCACAGTAAGATGATGTGTGGTTTATATTACTGTGTTCAGATGGAGAGTTCGGTGTGTCAGTTTGACGCAGAGCTCCTGCTGCTGCGCCACCAGAAGCTGCATCTGGACTGGCAGCTGAAGCTGGCCGACCTCCGGCAGCTGACACTCTACCAGGAGCTGCTGCTCCTTAAGGACTTTGAGAGGAGGGAGGACAGCCTGCAGGAGAAGCTCAACGGACGCATCAGAGAGGAGAACAGCATCATGGTGCGTGGACGTTCAATCATGAGAGACACAAGAGTTCCGAAAAAGCTTAAATGTAATTGATTGTCATAGTGTGCACAAGAGTAGTGAGAAGAGTCTTTGGTGATTAGACTCCATTGAGACTTTATTTAATGTAGACACGAAGTCAAATTATGAAGAGAATGAGAATATCCCCTGATCCCCTAGACACTGGTGGTAGTGTTGTGAAGAGATGGTTGCATAGAGTAGATGCAGGCTGAGCAGTCTGAAGAGCTGATGATAAAACAGAGGTGATGGCTGGATCACATCTGATGTAAACTGAGTGAATGTTGAGAGCAGAAGGGTTGCATTGATCCAGCACAGAAATGACAGCCAACAGTGCAGAGAGTAACAGATTTAAAACTTGACAGCTATGAAATGACTGGGTCTCGGAGTCCATGGCAGAATCTGATTGGTTAATAGAAGCGAAAGGCCCTCGGCCAGCTGACTGAGTTTGGGAGTGCAGAGGGAGAGAGAGACAGATGCTTGTTCACAGAAGAGTGTCTTCCTGATTGAACTTGCTCTTACGCTTAGCTTCACATGTGTGGGCCTTTCTGTTTTCATTATTCTAACAGACGTGGGATGCTGACAATGTTCCTCTGAGCACCTGTTAATAATGTGCTTATTTGCTCCATCTACAGTTGAAGCTGGAGGAGTGTAATGAACAGCTGGAACTGAAGCACAGAGAAATGGCCAAGCTCCAGGAGCGCGAGAAGGCGCTGATCACCACCTTCCAGGGCCTGCTGGGCGAAAACAACAAGTTTGAAGATTTTCTGACCAAAGTCTTTAAGAAGAAGGTCAAACGTGTCAAGAAGAAGGAGCAGATGGGAAATGAAGGTGATAGGAATGTGTGTGTGTGTGTGATTATGTGATGTTTTGTTTATCAGTGTGTCTGATACAATCCCAGTGTGTGTGTGTTTGCAGAGGAGGAAACAGACAGTGATGAAGACTCTGAAGACGATGACTGGGATGATGATGCCGATTATGACAGTGGCACAGAGGAAGGAGGAGTTCCTCTGGATGACAGCGTTTGTCCTCCAGGTACTAAAAATTGTCTTTGTTTAATAATAAGCATTTTGTGGTTCTTCACTTTAACTTTAGCTACCCTCTGACCCTGTGTATGACCCAGGCTGCGAGTCAGAGTTGTTTGAGAACACACTGCAGCTGCGTGAGCGTCGTCTGGACCTGGAGGACCAGCTGGCAGAAGAGAGGAAGAGTGCTGAGTTTCTGAGGAAGGAGTGCGACGCCCTCATCAAGAAGGTCAAAATCCATCTCATCTGATATGTTTCTATTGCCACGGACTCTTTAGTCACTCACATCTTTTCTTTTTTGGGGTGTCTCTGCAGGAGAAATCCGTGAAGAGCAGTCGGCAGGCGGTAGAGGACGACTTGGAGCTAGTCAACAAAGAGAAACAGCAGAAAATGAATGAACTAGATGTGGTGGTTCCTCTCAGGCTGCACCAGGTAAACAGCCAGAAACTGGGGGCAAAACAACTGAGTGAAGACATTCAGGCCAAGTAAAACCATGGGATAAAGCAGTATTTTGCTCATTGTTATTCTCTGTCATCAGAAAAGTTTTTCTCAGTTTTTTGCAGTCTGGTCGAAAAGATTGTTTGGTCCAAAAATGCCAGATGATAGTTACAAAAAACTCCCGTTATTTATTCCAAATGCCTGATTTGACATACTGTGTTTACGTTTCTTTTCTTTGGCCAACAACTCATTCAAAACTTAAATCAAAGATATTTAGTTTATTATCACATGATATTTACTTATAAGAATCAAATCAGAGAATTAAGTTCAGATTTCTGCTTGGTTAGTAAGTTTTATTTATTGTAATTAATTAAAGCATTATAGCAGAGCAGGGAGAGTGAGAACTGGATGGAGCTGAATGGACTGATATTCAGTCTCATGCTAGTGCTAGCTATGAACTTTGAATTTTGACTCGGCTTGATACATTTTCTCATTTTCTCATCTTTCGCAACTACTCTCTGTCGCTTTCCATCCACCGTCTCCAACTGTTTGCCAGATTGAGTTTGTCGCCAATGGCTCGGTGCCATCCAACCTGAGCCCAGCTCTGGTGCTGGACAGGACGGAGCTGAGTAGGCTGCGGGAACGGATCAAGCTGCTCAAGGTGGAGAAGGGCCAGCAGAGAGAGCTGTACTTTCAGGCCCGCCAGCAGCACATCAGGCTCATCCACGAACGAAAGGACATGGACGCCAAGATCCAGAGTAAGACTCGCAGAGGGACTAGGAAAGCTCTCACCTATATGAACCTGAAACCTCTGTGGATATGATTCTTGGATACAGTCATGTGTTTATTGATCTGTGTGTTGGTGTAGCACTGGAGAAGCAGTGCGACGAGCTGATGATGATGAAGTATGGGAGGCTGGTGGATCTGGAGACTCTGCAGATGCTGTCGGGGAACAGAACCCTGGAGGAGCTCAAGCAGGAAAAACTCCTCTGTGAAGCTGCATATGCCAAAGAAATCAAAGAGTGGGATGTACGCTGGCCTTGTGTGTGTGCGTGTGTGTGTGTGTGTGTGTGTGTGACACATCTACATTATATCAACTGTGTGCCTTGTTCTGTTGTTGTTGTTGTTGATCTTTCTTTGGACTTCATGTTTGTGTATGATATTCAGGCAAAGGTAGCAGAGGCGCGCCAGGCTCTGATGGAGGTGACTAAGAGTAACACAGAGCGTCTTCTTAGCATGACAAACCTCTTTGACCAGAAGAATGGACTGGAACACAAACTCAATGCCAGGCAGAAGAAAATGGTAAGTTCTGTGCATTAAGTTCATACAAAGTTAATCAGAGCTGGGATCCACAATGTTACATAGTATGTTTGTTGAATAAAAAAATGAACAGATACAATCTAATCTTGTTTAATCAGTATTATGATGACAGGCCACAACCCCCTGTTGTTACTCTAAGTCTATTTTTCCTGCCATCTTAAGTGTAAAAATCAATTAATACTGCTTTAAATATGTTTTGGCACTCAGATCCAATTTCCGTTTACACATCACTGTGATTTGATCACTCAAACTTCTCATTGAGGAGGTCTGGAACATGGTTGACCACATGTCTTTTGTGGTGTAAACAAAAATTCATGCTGATGCATCACCAACAAGGACTTTACAGGAAAATACATCACTGTAGAACATAGTGGTTGTTTTGGTGTCAGTGCACCAGGAGCTTCACGATTCCTCTACCCTTGTCTGACGGCCTATGCAAAACCCTTCCTGCCTTCAAACCCTGATTTGGGCATGTTGACAGTCCGACTAGATGTCTTATGTTAGCTAGGGGTGTAACAATTCTTCCGATCTATGGTGTGGTTCATACTTTGGTTTTTGTTTTGTATTTCGGGGTTGGGGCCTTTCGAAACACAGATGACCCACAGTCTGTAGTGTCCCTAAATGCCTAACAACATGGACGACCTACAATCTGTATTTTTCTTAAATTTGTTCTTAAGAAAAGATGTAAGAAAAATCTGAATCATGACCTGTTCTCGATTCACAGATTTGCAAAAGTGCAAATACCTGTCATTTTGTGTGTCTCTATACTGTACACTGCATATGTTTATAGGTGTCTGTTTGTGTGTATCCAGGGGAGACACTTTGAGGACAACAGGAGACGTGTGGACCAGAAGGAGATCCAGAGGCTCAAGGAGCTGGTGAAAACACAATCACAGCAGGCTGAGGCCCTCAGAAGAGAGATTGGCCTGCTGTCCCGCAAAGGAGGCCACGTCTTGCCCCCTGGCCAGGCCCCGCTGCCCCCACTCCTTCATTTGCCCACCCCCGCAGATCACACCAGCAACGTTTGACCAAGGTATCCATCCAAATAACTTAACGCAGAGCCATTACATACATAGAGAGTTACTATATAGTTAGAAGACTCTGCTCACTATTACAATGTTCTTATGGATTATTGTTATTCTTAAAATTAAAAAATGCTCCACTAATATTGTTGGCCACTGTATTTATTGTTTTTATATAGACAAAGATCTGTGGATGCCAAAGCCTGTATTTAGGAAGATATTATGTTATTTTTATGGTTTAACTTTTTGATTTCTTTTTCCTTTTGAACCTTCTGATTTCTCACCACAGTTTTCCCATCAGTCGCGTCACCTGGTTTAACACAGAGAGGAGAACATTTGTTTTTTCTTTTAGCGTTTAAAGGCAAATATAACAGATCATAACAGTTATTGACGGTACAATTTTCCAGTGTTTATATGTATTGTTGGGGACACGTCCCCCGGTCCCCTGTAAGATTATGTGCTTGTCCCCCCCACCCCCAGCTATCATAAATCATGACTGAGGATATAGAAATAACGGTACTGCTGTATTCCAAAAAAGGTTATTCTGTGGCAACTGGACTTGTTTTAGTTCCTTGAAGATGTTTCACCCTCCATTCCAGAAGGCTTTCTCAATGCAGACTTGAGAAAGCCACTGAATAACCTTTTGTAGGATAACCATGACCTGGATGTCTGATAATCTTCACAGACATTTAGGTACTGCTGTATATTTAAACATATTCTTTCCTTTCACGTTTTTAATAGTACAGTACGACACGTCTGCACGTCTGAAAAGGGTCTATTCATAAAAAAGATACTGAACTGCATTCTGTGATTTTCACATAAAAAGATTATGTCAGGGTTTTTGGAGGGCCCAATTGCAAACACGATACCAGACTGGCGATGAGGGAGAATGTAAAATAAGGTTTATTAGTAACACAAAAATGTCTGAAACTGATATATTACTAGTAAAAACTCTCATGTTGGGAGGAGGCTGTAGATACAACAACATCCAATAATTCTACTTTAATAAAACTTAATCTATTGACTATTTATCGAAGCACAATCTCTTGGAGACTCGCAGTATAATAACAGAAACTGATTTATTTTACAGCTGGTGGAAGTCAGAGAAAAACACGAGTCTGAACACCACCTCTTTAAAAGAACACAAGATATCTGGTTTTACAAATACGGGCTGAGGCACTGCACCAGCAGCAGATCTAGATAAATCTTCATGGGCTAAGCTGATATACATGCACTGTTTATCAACCCCTGCGTGGCACAAAAAGACAAAGCCTAAAAACACTAAACAGGATAAATAAAAACCAAACTGTATTAGAGATGGTGACTGCTCAAACATACTTTATATCCCATAACCTTCATACACACGAAACAATATCTACAGTGACTCTTTTATTAGTCCAAAGGCACGTTCTCTTAAGACTCAGCGGCTCTGATTCAGAGTGGTTATAACAAAGAGGATCTTCAAGTGTAGTTTTGTGCCTTTTTGTTCATTTATCATAACTTTCTTCATATTTTACAGCTTTCCTTCTAGGTAAACATTGCTTCCGTTATAGGTGGGTGGTATAGCTTCCATCCCATTATGTAAAATGAACATCTTGGTTTTGGTAGAATTTAATACCTGAAAAAGCAAAATACAAAAACTTGAGTCAAAAGTGAGAGTTAAACATTTCATGGAACCTGGCTGCAGAGTTTTGCTCCCATTCAGCAACAAGAGCATTAATGACATCAAACATTGATCTAGGATTAAAATGTCGGCTCATGATGAGTGTTCCAGTTCGTCCGCGAGTTTGTGGATGGTGCTGAGTTCAGGACTCTGTGCAAGGCTATGAAGTTCCTCTACAGCAAACTGGGATTGGAAAGGTATGTACATATTTGTGGGCCTTAAACTGTGCATGTTCAAGCAGGAAAGGATCAGACCTAAACTGCTGCCACAATGTTGGAAGAACAATAACAATAGAACAATATGATTCTGATCAATCCATGGACCAAATGTACACTAACTGGAGCGGGATGAATCTATCCTCTGCTTTTGAGCAGGTATTTCCTGCTAATCCAACATTAGCACTGGGAAACACTGCTTAATCATTTTCAGCACTGCCCACAAAGGTCTGATCCAACCACAGACACAACATTTAAGAGCAACAAAGTCCAAACAGCAGAGCCAAACCTCTGAATAATGTTTGTCATTTCTCAGTGTGCATCTTTATATCACACAAACCCTGCCTTTATCTGGAGTCATCGAAATCTATTTGTATGAACTTTAAAGGTTATATTGACTAACTGGTAACTAATGGCAAACTATCGACAAAGTTACTGTGTGCATAGAAAATACAATATGTGGGATTCTGTTGTTACCAGTAATGCCAGAAAATTAATCGAGTTTAGTGATGAATATTATTATTATTATTAATGTTCTTAAAAGATGACTTTATAGATTTTCAACTTGCTTCCCATTGTTCTTTTGAGGATTACATTTATATAACTGATATTAAACTTCTCTCTGCCTTCCCTATGTTAAAATATCTCTGTTCAGATTATGTCATTTGGAGGAGTTCTGGACGAGCAGCTCCATCAAAACTACAACCTCTGTAGTATGAGCAACCAGCTACACACAGTGAGGTGTTTTAATATATGGAAATTTAAAAACATTCACCTACATTCAATATCTTTGGGTCTTGAACTGTTGTTTGGACAAATTACCACACTTGAAGATGTCATATTGGGCTGAAGGAGACAGTGATGGACATTTCAACTTTTTTTGTTGTTTAGCTTTTCTAAACTAAATGGTTTAAATACTTTCAATCAGTAATGAAAAGAATCAGCTGCAGTGTTACCACACTGACATTACAATAATGTCATTTAACCCTTTATTTTCTCTATTGATCACTTCATAAATAATATCATAAAATGAGACAAGACATCTGATGACATCACAAAGCACAGAATATTTCACTGTATTGTGATATTACACATCTGCAGATTAAGTGATTATCAAATCAATCTGTAGACCCATTAACACTTTTCATATGATAGGTTTGAAACCCGCCCCTGACAGGAAGGTGAGAAAAAAGTCAGAAAGTTACACCACAAAACCTGAGGATCATTTTCCTCTGTCACAAAGAACTGATAGTGGTCTCTAGACTGTTCTCCTCCACCCTCAGTGTCCTCTGGGCTCACAGAGCAGCCAGCTCCTGCAGCAGTCTCTCCTTTTCCTGCTGCAGATCCACGATGCTCTGCTTGTTCTGCTCCAGCCGGTCCTCCAGCCACTGCAGCAGCGGCCCGCTCACCGCAGACATCTGGCTGCACAGGTTCTTGGTGAACACCGAGCCGTTGTGGATCTTAGTAACGGGGTCCAGGTGCGCCAGGCTGTGGATCTTGCGGTAGGTGTCCTGCTCTTCCTGGCACAGGATCCGCGGCAGCTCCACGGCCGACTCCAGGCACACCTTGCCGATGGCTTCACGGGGCACGACGTGGATGGGGATCTCGACCCGCTCGTATTCGGAGCCCTTCTGCGCCTGTACGGACTGGAAGCAAGTGTACAGCACCCGGCCCGTTTTGGTGTTCTTGTCCTCGATGAAGCAGGAGAATATGAGACCCACGAAGCACTGATCCAGCATCTGGTACATGGCCTGGGTCCGCACGTCAACGTGGGAGGGCCACACGGTGATGTGCGGGTGGGAGTGGTACCAACCGACCACCCGCATCGGCCTGCCCGTCATGTCGGCCAGCCTCTCCGCCTCCGTGGAGGCCGCTGACAGCTGCTCCGGGGAGATCTCCACCCGGTCCTTCCTCTTGTCCGACCGGCGGAGGATGATGACGGAGTAAATGTGAACGATTCGAGTGACTTCGACCTCTCCGATACACAAACCCATCACCTCTTCCTTTTCTGTGCTTAACGCGTGATTCATACACACCAGAAAGGCGTCTGACTCCAGGTGAACAGCGCTCACTGCCATAGTTTTCTTAAATTAAGCTTTCTATTCAGTGCGAAGATGAAAACATAAACAGGAGTAGCGCTTCACTTCCGTGCTGTGAAGTGCTGCACCAAAACATTCCGTGTTGATACAGCCGGTCGCGTGCATCGAGGTTCCGCTGATCATCGCAGTGCTACTAACTTAAATAAACTACAATTTAAAATCGTATATTAGGGAATATTTCGCCCATGTTCCCATGTAAAGTATATTTAACTACATTTTCATGAGGTTTTCTTTGTAAATTAAATTATTCCTAAGTGAACTGTGATTCGAATTGTGAACATCATGATCAAAAAGCCAAACTGACATATTAAATTAATTCCCAAAGTGCTTCTCATGACAATTGTACACAAAGATAGCCAGGCTCATATACAAACAAAATTCAAAAATGTTACATTACATAAAGCAGCAATAGTAGACAGTTGTTAAATTATTTAATGCGACTTCAATCTCAAAGTGTGTAATAAGTGTACAAAGTTTCTGTACCTGCACAAATTTTGTTGATCTTTTGATTCTTTTTTATAACCTTTTGTATGACATCACTGCGGCAAATCCATTAAAGCTGTTGCTGTGCTGGAAAAAAATGATGTTGGTTACTTGCTTGTGACTTACAAAACTGAATTTGTCAAATGTTTATATATTGAGAATAGAGGCATCAGCAATAGGAAAAAATGGCTAAGGCGACAGAGCGTTAGTTTATGTTGAGAAGCACCTTTGATTCATTTGGGAAAGGGCAGGGGCTTGAGCCTCCCGAGCCACCCCCTCTGCATGTGCCTGCATAACTTGATAACTTCTGTTTGCTCAAAATGGACTCAGCAGTGGAACCACGAGGCTGACTGGATGTGGCTTGAGCTCTGTGGAGGAGAGTCATGGTTTCATGGAGACACTGTACAGTCAAGCAAAGGGTACTATGGGGCATAACACTGGATACGTTCTACTCAATAATAATAATGTTGTTCACAGTACACCACAGTCCTCTGGTGACATATTGTACATGAGTCAGTAACCTATGACTGCCTTGTCACCCCAGTCACCTTAATGTCATGTCACTATTCAGTGGAGACACTGATCACATTCTGAATAACCACAGCATTTTACTAATTATGAACAATGTCTTGACATGTTCATTACAAACATGTTAAAAGACTTATAATATGGATGATGATTACATGATTATTTGGCAGTACTTGTAAGGTTTCACCACAAGGTGTTGTCATTGGCTTAATTTTTATTTCATGCCAGTTCCTCATTTTGTTTGGTTGATGTTTTTTTCTTTGCAGCTCATGTTCTAACTTTATGTTATGGATCAATCTCAAGTTCTTCATTCATTTAATTTAAAGGACTATTTCATCTCCTATGTTGAGAAAAATAAATATACAGGATACAATAACATAACATTAGAGGCAACAGTTAATAGTCAGTTAATAGTCTAATAATGAAAAGCTAACATTAGTTTTTAATTGTCTTATTATTGCAAATTCAGTATTTAAAAGCCTTTATTTTGTTAATGTGCCAAAATGGAGCATATGGTTATCCATAGTTATCCATAGTGACCATATACAATGCATTCTGGAGGTACAAAATCATTTAACACAGATTTTAATAGCTGCATTTATTTCCTGTTGGCAGGACAGACTGAAGGGTAAAACTTAACACTGTAGCATTCACACATTAGTCCAAAGTAATTATCCTCATTGCTAAACCACACATAAATGAACTATATAGGCTTTATGATTAGCAGATATTATTTGCATTAGACAACCTGCGAAGGTATAGACATTCATGATCAAAAGGAAGAATCATACTTATTTTACTCTAGCGCCACCATGAGGCTGATGTTTTGTGTTTTGACAACGTCTCTATGGTGTGGTTCATACTTTGGTTTTTGTTTTGTATTTCGGGGTTGGGGCCTTTCGAAACACAGATGACCCACAGTCTGTAGTGTCCCTAAATGCCTAACAACATGGACGACCTACAATCTGTATTTTTCTTAAATTTGTTCTTAAGAAAAGATGTAAGAAAAATCTGAATCATGACCTGTTCTCGATTCACAGATTTGCAAAAGTGCAAATACCTGTCATTTTGTGTGTCTCTATACTGTACACTGCATATGTTTATAGGTGTCTGTTTGTGTGTATCCAGGGGAGACACTTTGAGGACAACAGGAGACGTGTGGACCAGAAGGAGATCCAGAGGCTCAAGGAGCTGGTGAAAACACAATCACAGCAGGCTGAGGCCCTCAGAAGAGAGATTGGCCTGCTGTCCCGCAAAGGAGGCCACGTCTTGCCCCCTGGCCAGGCCCCGCTGCCCCCACTCCTTCATTTGCCCACCCCCGCAGATCACACCAGCAACGTTTGACCAAGGTATCCATCCAAATAACTTAACGCAGAGCCATTACATACATAGAGAGTTACTATATAGTTAGAAGACTCTGCTCACTATTACAATGTTCTTATGGATTATTGTTATTCTTAAAATTAAAAAATGCTCCACTAATATTGTTGGCCACTGTATTTATTGTTTTTATATAGACAAAGATCTGTGGATGCCAAAGCCTGTATTTAGGAAGATATTATGTTATTTTTATGGTTTAACTTTTTGATTTCTTTTTCCTTTTGAACCTTCTGATTTCTCACCACAGTTTTCCCATCAGTCGCGTCACCTGGTTTAACACAGAGAGGAGAACATTTGTTTTTTCTTTTAGCGTTTAAAGGCAAATATAACAGATCATAACAGTTATTGACGGTACAATTTTCCAGTGTTTATATGTATTGTTGGGGACACGTCCCCCGGTCCCCTGTAAGATTATGTGCTTGTCCCCCCCACCCCCAGCTATCATAAATCATGACTGAGGATATAGAAATAACGGTACTGCTGTATTCCAAAAAAGGTTATTCTGTGGCAACTGGACTTGTTTTAGTTCCTTGAAGATGTTTCACCCTCCATTCCAGAAGGCTTTCTCAATGCAGACTTGAGAAAGCCACTGAATAACCTTTTGTAGGATAACCATGACCTGGATGTCTGATAATCTTCACAGACATTTAGGTACTGCTGTATATTTAAACATATTCTTTCCTTTCACGTTTTTAATAGTACAGTACGACACGTCTGCACGTCTGAAAAGGGTCTATTCATAAAAAAGATACTGAACTGCATTCTGTGATTTTCACATAAAAAGATTATGTCAGGGTTTTTGGAGGGCCCAATTGCAAACACGATACCAGACTGGCGATGAGGGAGAATGTAAAATAAGGTTTATTAGTAACACAAAAATGTCTGAAACTGATATATTACTAGTAAAAACTCTCATGTTGGGAGGAGGCTGTAGATACAACAACATCCAATAATTCTACTTTAATAAAACTTAATCTATTGACTATTTATCGAAGCACAATCTCTTGGAGACTCGCAGTATAATAACAGAAACTGATTTATTTTACAGCTGGTGGAAGTCAGAGAAAAACACGAGTCTGAACACCACCTCTTTAAAAGAACACAAGATATCTGGTTTTACAAATACGGGCTGAGGCACTGCACCAGCAGCAGATCTAGATAAATCTTCATGGGCTAAGCTGATATACATGCACTGTTTATCAACCCCTGCGTGGCACAAAAAGACAAAGCCTAAAAACACTAAACAGGATAAATAAAAACCAAACTGTATTAGAGATGGTGACTGCTCAAACATACTTTATATCCCATAACCTTCATACACACGAAACAATATCTACAGTGACTCTTTTATTAGTCCAAAGGCACGTTCTCTTAAGACTCAGCGGCTCTGATTCAGAGTGGTTATAACAAAGAGGATCTTCAAGTGTAGTTTTGTGCCTTTTTGTTCATTTATCATAACTTTCTTCATATTTTACAGCTTTCCTTCTAGGTAAACATTGCTTCCGTTATAGGTGGGTGGTATAGCTTCCATCCCATTATGTAAAATGAACATCTTGGTTTTGGTAGAATTTAATACCTGAAAAAGCAAAATACAAAAACTTGAGTCAAAAGTGAGAGTTAAACATTTCATGGAACCTGGCTGCAGAGTTTTGCTCCCATTCAGCAACAAGAGCATTAATGACATCAAACATTGATCTAGGATTAAAATGTCGGCTCATGATGAGTGTTCCAGTTCGTCCGCGAGTTTGTGGATGGTGCTGAGTTCAGGACTCTGTGCAAGGCTATGAAGTTCCTCTACAGCAAACTGGGATTGGAAAGGTATGTACATATTTGTGGGCCTTAAACTGTGCATGTTCAAGCAGGAAAGGATCAGACCTAAACTGCTGCCACAATGTTGGAAGAACAATAACAATAGAACAATATGATTCTGATCAATCCATGGACCAAATGTACACTAACTGGAGCGGGATGAATCTATCCTCTGCTTTTGAGCAGGTATTTCCTGCTAATCCAACATTAGCACTGGGAAACACTGCTTAATCATTTTCAGCACTGCCCACAAAGGTCTGATCCAACCACAGACACAACATTTAAGAGCAACAAAGTCCAAACAGCAGAGCCAAACCTCTGAATAATGTTTGTCATTTCTCAGTGTGCATCTTTATATCACACAAACCCTGCCTTTATCTGGAGTCATCGAAATCTATTTGTATGAACTTTAAAGGTTATATTGACTAACTGGTAACTAATGGCAAACTATCGACAAAGTTACTGTGTGCATAGAAAATACAATATGTGGGATTCTGTTGTTACCAGTAATGCCAGAAAATTAATCGAGTTTAGTGATGAATATTATTATTATTATTAATGTTCTTAAAAGATGACTTTATAGATTTTCAACTTGCTTCCCATTGTTCTTTTGAGGATTACATTTATATAACTGATATTAAACTTCTCTCTGCCTTCCCTATGTTAAAATATCTCTGTTCAGATTATGTCATTTGGAGGAGTTCTGGACGAGCAGCTCCATCAAAACTACAACCTCTGTAGTATGAGCAACCAGCTACACACAGTGAGGTGTTTTAATATATGGAAATTTAAAAACATTCACCTACATTCAATATCTTTGGGTCTTGAACTGTTGTTTGGACAAATTACCACACTTGAAGATGTCATATTGGGCTGAAGGAGACAGTGATGGACATTTCAACTTTTTTTGTTGTTTAGCTTTTCTAAACTAAATGGTTTAAATACTTTCAATCAGTAATGAAAAGAATCAGCTGCAGTGTTACCACACTGACATTACAATAATGTCATTTAACCCTTTATTTTCTCTATTGATCACTTCATAAATAATATCATAAAATGAGACAAGACATCTGATGACATCACAAAGCACAGAATATTTCACTGTATTGTGATATTACACATCTGCAGATTAAGTGATTATCAAATCAATCTGTAGACCCATTAACACTTTTCATATGATAGGTTTGAAACCCGCCCCTGACAGGAAGGTGAGAAAAAAGTCAGAAAGTTACACCACAAAACCTGAGGATCATTTTCCTCTGTCACAAAGAACTGATAGTGGTCTCTAGACTGTTCTCCTCCACCCTCAGTGTCCTCTGGGCTCACAGAGCAGCCAGCTCCTGCAGCAGTCTCTCCTTTTCCTGCTGCAGATCCACGATGCTCTGCTTGTTCTGCTCCAGCCGGTCCTCCAGCCACTGCAGCAGCGGCCCGCTCACCGCAGACATCTGGCTGCACAGGTTCTTGGTGAACACCGAGCCGTTGTGGATCTTAGTAACGGGGTCCAGGTGCGCCAGGCTGTGGATCTTGCGGTAGGTGTCCTGCTCTTCCTGGCACAGGATCCGCGGCAGCTCCACGGCCGACTCCAGGCACACCTTGCCGATGGCTTCACGGGGCACGACGTGGATGGGGATCTCGACCCGCTCGTATTCGGAGCCCTTCTGCGCCTGTACGGACTGGAAGCAAGTGTACAGCACCCGGCCCGTTTTGGTGTTCTTGTCCTCGATGAAGCAGGAGAATATGAGACCCACGAAGCACTGATCCAGCATCTGGTACATGGCCTGGGTCCGCACGTCAACGTGGGAGGGCCACACGGTGATGTGCGGGTGGGAGTGGTACCAACCGACCACCCGCATCGGCCTGCCCGTCATGTCGGCCAGCCTCTCCGCCTCCGTGGAGGCCGCTGACAGCTGCTCCGGGGAGATCTCCACCCGGTCCTTCCTCTTGTCCGACCGGCGGAGGATGATGACGGAGTAAATGTGAACGATTCGAGTGACTTCGACCTCTCCGATACACAAACCCATCACCTCTTCCTTTTCTGTGCTTAACGCGTGATTCATACACACCAGAAAGGCGTCTGACTCCAGGTGAACAGCGCTCACTGCCATAGTTTTCTTAAATTAAGCTTTCTATTCAGTGCGAAGATGAAAACATAAACAGGAGTAGCGCTTCACTTCCGTGCTGTGAAGTGCTGCACCAAAACATTCCGTGTTGATACAGCCGGTCGCGTGCATCGAGGTTCCGCTGATCATCGCAGTGCTACTAACTTAAATAAACTACAATTTAAAATCGTATATTAGGGAATATTTCGCCCATGTTCCCATGTAAAGTATATTTAACTACATTTTCATGAGGTTTTCTTTGTAAATTAAATTATTCCTAAGTGAACTGTGATTCGAATTGTGAACATCATGATCAAAAAGCCAAACTGACATATTAAATTAATTCCCAAAGTGCTTCTCATGACAATTGTACACAAAGATAGCCAGGCTCATATACAAACAAAATTCAAAAATGTTACATTACATAAAGCAGCAATAGTAGACAGTTGTTAAATTATTTAATGCGACTTCAATCTCAAAGTGTGTAATAAGTGTACAAAGTTTCTGTACCTGCACAAATTTTGTTGATCTTTTGATTCTTTTTTATAACCTTTTGTATGACATCACTGCGGCAAATCCATTAAAGCTGTTGCTGTGCTGGAAAAAAATGATGTTGGTTACTTGCTTGTGACTTACAAAACTGAATTTGTCAAATGTTTATATATTGAGAATAGAGGCATCAGCAATAGGAAAAAATGGCTAAGGCGACAGAGCGTTAGTTTATGTTGAGAAGCACCTTTGATTCATTTGGGAAAGGGCAGGGGCTTGAGCCTCCCGAGCCACCCCCTCTGCATGTGCCTGCATAACTTGATAACTTCTGTTTGCTCAAAATGGACTCAGCAGTGGAACCACGAGGCTGACTGGATGTGGCTTGAGCTCTGTGGAGGAGAGTCATGGTTTCATGGAGACACTGTACAGTCAAGCAAAGGGTACTATGGGGCATAACACTGGATACGTTCTACTCAATAATAATAATGTTGTTCACAGTACACCACAGTCCTCTGGTGACATATTGTACATGAGTCAGTAACCTATGACTGCCTTGTCACCCCAGTCACCTTAATGTCATGTCACTATTCAGTGGAGACACTGATCACATTCTGAATAACCACAGCATTTTACTAATTATGAACAATGTCTTGACATGTTCATTACAAACATGTTAAAAGACTTATAATATGGATGATGATTACATGATTATTTGGCAGTACTTGTAAGGTTTCACCACAAGGTGTTGTCATTGGCTTAATTTTTATTTCATGCCAGTTCCTCATTTTGTTTGGTTGATGTTTTTTTCTTTGCAGCTCATGTTCTAACTTTATGTTATGGATCAATCTCAAGTTCTTCATTCATTTAATTTAAAGGACTATTTCATCTCCTATGTTGAGAAAAATAAATATACAGGATACAATAACATAACATTAGAGGCAACAGTTAATAGTCAGTTAATAGTCTAATAATGAAAAGCTAACATTAGTTTTTAATTGTCTTATTATTGCAAATTCAGTATTTAAAAGCCTTTATTTTGTTAATGTGCCAAAATGGAGCATATGGTTATCCATAGTTATCCATAGTGACCATATACAATGCATTCTGGAGGTACAAAATCATTTAACACAGATTTTAATAGCTGCATTTATTTCCTGTTGGCAGGACAGACTGAAGGGTAAAACTTAACACTGTAGCATTCACACATTAGTCCAAAGTAATTATCCTCATTGCTAAACCACACATAAATGAACTATATAGGCTTTATGATTAGCAGATATTATTTGCATTAGACAACCTGCGAAGGTATAGACATTCATGATCAAAAGGAAGAATCATACTTATTTTACTCTAGCGCCACCATGAGGCTGATGTTTTGTGTTTTGACAACGTCTCCACAACTGAAATATGGTACAGACATTCATGTTGTCCTGAGGACGAATTTTAGGTGATCCTCTGACTCCACAACTTGCCCAGAATTTTGGTTTGTGAATAAATACCTGCCAAATATTTACCTGCTAAAAATTAGCATTTTAACATTGTCATTGTGCAGATGTTAGAAAAAAATGTTGCTTCTGTAGCATTTAGCTTAGTGAGCTACTGGCTACAATATTTTTAAATCCTATGTGTAGACATAGGATTTAAAGGGCCAGTTCAAGTAAAATGTAGAGGGTGTGAAAGATATCATTTAAAAGGTCAGTTTTGCAGGATACATGAAAAGTGGATGTTATATTCAGCAGCATAGGTTGTAATCTTATTATTTAAAAAATGTTGGATTAGTAGTTGTGATGTTTCTCTGCTTTTCTCTTCTCTTTACAATATTTCCATTGTTGCAGTTCTTCCTTTGTTCAGCACCTTTCTCATTCTGATTTTAACACAAGCTCCTCATACAGTATGTCATGCTCCATATTTCCTGACTAATTAGACCAGAGAAACATGACATGCTGCATCCACTCTCGTGTCTCCATGGCAACAGCTTCTGGTGGTAAAACTTTGATGCTGAACACGGTTTGACAGTGGCACACGCATGATCAAACACACACGCAAACATGTATGTCTTTCTATAGCTGTAAGGACACTCAATATCATAATGAATTCCCTAGCCCCTTATCCGACCCATTCCTCAGCCCCCCCTGCCCTGCTTGCCCTGTTGGATGACACCATCTGAGATTACTGTGGAGTAGGGGAGGACAAAGTGAATTGGTATCTTCCAGCTTCTGATTAACTGAATACACCTGATCCAGGTAATCATCAGTGTGTAGGGAAGGGATAGCTGGATTTGATAGAATATTTACTTTGGCACCTCACGTTTTTGCAGAGGCGCGTGGTATCCATGACGACTATGATGCAGATTGAAAGGTTAACTGGAGCCTCATAAGTAGGTATAGTTTCAAAATAAAAGTGGGCCTATTGTGAAAGAAACATTATAGAGACCTACAAAAAAAGTCAACAGCAGTAGACTCAACACTGAATAAGTAACCCAACAAACCTTTAAATATAAAATGCTTCATTGGTGGATTAATCCACATTTCGTGACTCACATCATCAACATAATCCTCATCAAACATAATTTGAGCAGATAGAAAATCCGAGTTTTAAAATGCAGTTTTTAAATGATGATTTTATTTATTAAGGGAAAAAAACTGCCCAAACCTGCAGGGCTCTATGTGATGAAGTGAAAATAGAGAAAGGTTTCTCATAGATTCCATACACATCTCATCAGAGTGCTTCACAAAATACGTATAACTGAGTCCAAACGGTTTTTGTTTCCACCTGTTGAACATTCAAGCAGAAGTGAATGAGGAAGTAAAATGTAGGTTTTAGGACCCTGAGCGCTCAAACATCAGGTTGCCAGGTTAGATGAATGTGTAGTGGCCGCACACATTCAAAGCTGCCTTCACGTGTTGCAAGAATAATCAGTTACATTTTCTATATGGAATCCTAATTTTGATAAAATGTGAATTATAATAATTAATTGCTTATTTTAAACTATTTATACACATTTATATCTATACCATTTATACACTTGCTGTCTATAGATATTAAATACAGAGTATACAACTACGACAAGTGTCATAAAATAAAGGAAATAATTAATAAAAGTTATTAAGAAGCAAAGGATGTTCAGCATGCTCCAAGAAAATACTCATTATCTTAGGTACTGTACATTATTTTTTATTATATGAGCATCATCATAGACATGTTCATATTAGCACCGATAGCTTCTGCTAGTTAGCTGCCTTATTTTGAAACACAACTGTACAAACACATAAATATAGCCCCTCAAATGAAGGAAGGTTAACATGTAAATGTATTTTGTAATTGTGATTTACTGGGTATTAATATGACTGCTCTATGTTCACACCGGGTTTATTTGCGAGGCAGGAATCACAGCAGTCACTCAAATAGCAAAGCTGCTAATGGCACCTACTGGTGAAAAACATTTATAACCCTACAGGCATCTCAGTCAAAAGCAGGTGAGTTTTTTCTGTTGTAAAAGCATCACAAAAGTAATAAAATATCAAATTATAACAAACACGAAAAAAGTAATGTTTGGAGGGACGCTATCAAAACACTTAAAAACTCCAAGCATAATATGCTAACCAAATTAAGTGTTGCCACATTAGCTTAGTTTAGCCTAGCTTAACTTAGCATAAAGAGTGGAGGAAGGCAGGAAGCAGCTGGGGTTTTGGTTGAAAATAACACGTTGTAATTTAATGGTAACTTCATAGAGTCCTGTCTTCACGGTAGAAATGTTGGTGGAAAGATTTTTGTTAAAATGTTACAGAGCTGCTAGCTGTTGCTTCCAATCCCTATGTTGTTAACATTACGGTCAAGTAAGTTGTTTTATTATACTAATAAATCTTAGTGAAAAGCTAATTTCAGCTAGTAATCTAAGTACAATTTTTGTTGACATTCGTGTTGTTGTAATTTTTATATGGTACATTGTTCCAAATGTCCTACAAGGACCACCCTGTCTGCTAACAACTGAGAATTCCGAGTTTCCCAGACGATCCTGAATGCAGCAAGAGCGTCAATCCTCCACCCCTCGAGGAAGCCGAGCGACATCCATCAAACTCGTTGGACTGTCAGAGGTAAAGTCGAGCTTTCTCAGTCTGCACCCCCACCAGACGCCCCGCCGGCCCGTCACACCGAGCTCCGGACAGGTGTGCTGATCTCTGCGCGGAATTTTCACCCTCAAACAAGGACTGTGGGAGAGATGCGACGTCTCGGAGGAGGAGGAGGAGACGAACTGGCCAGGCAGCAACAGCAACAGCAGCAGACACCTGAGAGGAAGATCTGAGTTTGTTTCTGTAACGTCAAAAGAGGTAAGAGCCAAAAAGAAAAGAAATAAATGTTCCCCAAGCCTCTGGTGACAGGTCGTGCTTGGTGCAGGTGGTTGTTTGGTTGTTGTTAATAGTGCGTTTTCCGTGTACTTGTCGATTTCAGCATCAGTTAAAAAGACAGGCGGTATGAGTCATAGCCCGGCGCAGGGCTGCTGTGCTGGAGGAGCTGCTGTTGAGCAAAGTGTCCGCAGCCTCCGGAGCCACAGTCCTTTTATCAACCGCTGCACATGCAAAGCGCTGCACATTTGTGTTGATCAGGCAAATGACTACGAACAGTGCGCGTGTGGACGTCAGCAAGAGTTGGCGTGCAGTGTGTTTGTAGTGGGTGTGCATGCACGTGTGTGGACGTGTGTATGTGTGGGTCACATCCACCTGGGAAGACTTTGCGTTGCAGTGTATGAGCCTGAAATTCACATCGCCCTGTGAGAAATCAGTCATCTCCACTGGCAGAGTTTAATTTCTGAGGATAGAAGTACGTGGACAATTCATCTCCTGCTCTGGAGCTGTTTTCAGTGGTTTGGTCTAGGCCTCGTGGTTGGAGGAAATCGACTGGCCTGGACAGAACTCATCCAACACTTTTGTTGTGGCTGAATGGGAGCAAATTCCTTTTAGGGAAAAACCTGACTGCAGTGGTAACCAGTGACTGTTAGTGCTTCCCATAATGTCCATAGTTTTTAAATCCCATTACATCTTCCACCATCACTTATGAATGTAGCATTTAAAGACCCTGAAAACTTATTTTCTCAATCGGCTTTTTAGTTTGAGTGATGTTTTTTCTTGCATTTTCTTTCACTCTTTGTTCACTATTTAGGATTGAGAATCTAGCCTAAAGATCTGAAACTCTGTGTGGTCATACTGAATAATGTTTCATCAGCTTTTCTTCAGAGCTCAATATTTGAGCTTCGTCTTGCTTTAAAAATTAAAAGATGGCATGATTGGAGCTTCTCGGCTTTTATCTCCACAGCTTTTACATTTAAACACTAAAACTGTCAGTCACCTAATGAATGGGCGAGTCCAAAGGTACAGTTATAAGCATTTTTCTTTTTTTAGCTTTTTTTCAGCTTTGGTTACAGTTCAAATACCAAGACTTGTTGGAGCTTGCTGCTTGTCTTAAAGTCATTCTTCGCCAATGGACTCATAATGGAAATTACAGATTCTCTTTCACTTGTGACGTTGTTCTCTGCTGGTTTTATTATACACAGAAGACCTCTTCTTCCTCAGAGCCGCTTTTCATTAGTTTAAATTACATAAAAAGACAAATTAATCAACAAAAGCAAAGGAAAAGCAAGAGAGTAGTGGCTGCTGCAGATGTGCATGAAACTTTAGGTTGAACAGTTTTCTTAATGTCCATGTCACCCTGCAGCAGCTCTCACTGATGCTGCATTCATGTCCTGTCAGGTTGACAGTAAATACACACACTATACTTTATATGGAGGAGTGTTTATCAGTGCACTGGGACCCAACCTGTTGCTCAATTGCCACAAACAATAATTGCTTTATGTTGATCATCTTGTTTTCTAACAAATTCATTTGTTGGACAGTGACTTAGTAAAGTTAATTTATACATACAGTGTGCAGTATAACATGTATGTGGAATTAAAATGAATATTGGATCATAGAAGTTGTCAGGTCAGCCATATGTAGAAGTCTGACACTGAATAGCTGCAGCTCAGTATAGAAATGAGAGACTTCCAAGTTAGGAAACACTACCTTTGTGGTGATTCTACCTTTGGCTTTACACCCCCCATGTGCAGTTTCTTTCTTTAAACCACACTCTCCTCCTCCTCTTCTTTCTTTCTTCCTGCTCAGCCTGTCTTTCTGAATGATAACAATCTGACTAAGGTGACAATAATGTGTCGTCCAAGTTGAACTGCTTCCGCGTGTTCAGACCTATTGACCTTTAAGGCCACTGTCACTTAGTTTTTAGCTGTTTCCATGGTAATGTTTGTTGTACTTTAGAGGTTTGTCCAGAGAGCAGCCTGTGAGAATTCAGGTTGTGATGGTTTTCTCACTTTTTAATTCTGGGATGGCTCTCCCTAACCAGCATGCCCTTTACTTCTTGCTCTCTGTCTTTCTCCATTTCCCTCGCTGCCTCTCTCTGCTCTTCCTGCTGCCCACCTGCAGCGTATTAACTAGAAACAGCAGGGATCCGCCTTCCTAAGATGATTAATGCATAGATAAGATTTCCACCTGATAGTGAGAGCCTCACTCCAGTAACACTCCCCTCTTCAATCCAAAGGGGTGTGTGTGTGTGAGCATCGTCTGTCAGCAGAATTAAAATTTAGTAACGGTAATGTTTCTTGGCAGCTGATATGGTTGAGTTGAAGCTAGTTGGAGCCAACAAACCCACAGTTTTCTAATGAGCTACATTGCAAACTAGAGCTAGAATGAACAGACGCTGATGAGTTTGAACTCAGCCATCAGTTGGAACTGGGATTTATCTCAATTCCAACAGCAGACATTCATATTCCCCTAATAAAGTCAATATTTCACTTGTTTTTTGCTGTCAGTACCTGCAGAACTAACGACATTCTCATTAGCTTCAGGCGCACATTATGTTCAGTGCCAGTTAGCATATGTTATAATGCTAATGATAACCTGTCATCATGAACAGGGAAAAACAAATAATGATAAAATAAAATTAATATTAATATAAATCCGCTGAGCTGTGCTTTAAATGTGTTTCTATATGATTCAGATAACTATTTATAATCAGAATCACTGAATTTGCATGTTCTCTGTTCAGTTACATGGGAGAGACACAATGTGAGGCACAGACGAGCTTGTCTAAGCCTTCACAAACTGGATTGCGTGCGTGTAATTCGCACGTGCCTGTTGCTGTCTCTCTACATGCTAACAGTATAATGTTTGTAGACACTTTTATTATATGTCTTCACTTTCCACAGTCTAGCTAATGTGTTTCAGATATGTGCATTACACATCTAGTCTTGCTGACGTGACAGGACACTGCACTGAAAAAGCATGAGGTGAGGCAGCCAGTGCCTCTGCCTCACTGAAGGGGGGGCGCGTGAGCTCACAGGTTTATGCTTGTTCTGCTGTTGCTCCTCTTCTTCACAAGTGCTATGTTAAATCTATATATATTTTATTTTAAAGCTTAACCTTTTCTGAAAACTGGACTTGTAGCTCAAAACACTTCATTTAAGTAAAGGTAAGACCATGCATACACTGCTGCACAGTCCCTGACGAAAACATAACACAACCCTTTTTTCATAATAAATAATATTTTCAGATTCAATAAGATATATTTAAAAAGTTTAAAATGGTTATTTTCCACCTAATAAGTTTAAGTTTAATTAGTTGCATTATACAAGTAAAGTCATCAAATTAATGGTGATTAAAAAAGAGGTGGTCATACATATTTCTGTTGCGGATTATACTTTGATTTACATTGGTTGACTGGATGAATTGTGGGACTGCAATGGTAAATTAAGAACACACCGAGGGTGCAGAAAAAATGTGATCTCTCTCTGAGCCACTTTAAATTAAACATTCATCCATGGCCAAATATATATCTCACCTGTATGTGTGTGTTGTGTTAAGCGAAAATGCCACAACTATTGTGGTGTGACATTTTGAAATGCAAAGATATTCTTATCCTTGTGTTAAACACTGCTAAACTGGGTATCTTTCTGTTTTGGACAATGAATTCAAAGCCGTCAATGTAGACTCTGAAAACCCATAGACTGGTTGATTAATTGGTTAAATTAACTTTGCAGTCATTTCACATTGTTCATTTTCATTGGTTAAAGTTCAATACATAGTGCTCTTTACATTGCCATGATAGTTAACTGATGCTCTTTCAAAACAGCTTTGACACTGTGAAGTTGTCATGACCCATGATAAATAGATTAATTGAAAGAAAAACGTACAAGTCAGTTGATAATGGACATTAATTTCAGGCATATTTCCAGCCAACCCTTTGTGTTTTGAAGCTCTTTGTAGTGTTTATCCTCTGGTTCGAGGATGGAGATGCAGTGACACATTCAGGTTAACAATTTGATTTCAAGTGTCTCACTTGGTTCGCCAGTCAGCATGTATAATTTACAGCTGGATAAACAGTAGAGGCGAGGAGGCAAAGAGAGGCTTTAAAAGACTTAGGACAAAGACCATCAACTATGCAGACTCTGTTGAACAAGCAGGGAGGAGTTGCACAATAGTAACAGCTACTTCTGTAACCTGCAAGGATACCATGCATCTTAACATGATGCAACATGATGTTTGCAACATGATTTCAAACAAAATACTTGAATTTGACAGGGAATTGATACAAAGATGCTTCGGGTCAGTCACAGGCTGAATTGAACATAAACACTCACATATAACAACACACATAAACAAATCTGGTGCATCCATTTGGATCATGGACTGACAATGATCTTTCCCTAACCTTTACCAAAAGTACCAGAGGTTTAGTTAGGATTAGATAGAAAACACAGTCTATTTCTTGTTCCTCACTAGAGTAATAATGGCTTTTTGATATACAGTTCACAGATAATGTTACATTTTTCGGATAGCTTACTGTGGTGGACAAGAATAGAGACATTATTTCTAAATTAGTTCAAATATATGATGTGTATATATAAAGTTAGTTATTGGCTAAAATATTTACTCATATATATTGGCAACATGCTGAATCAACTAATATCAGCCCAGCCAATGTACTATTCTCTAGTCCTTATGTTATATTGTAAAAAACAAATTCCTTCCTAAAAGTTTGCTGTTTCACAGATGGGGATGGAGAAATGGACAGACTGAAAGATGAGACAAGAAGCAGGAATTGTTTGTATGACTAGTGTAGGATCAATAATGAAGACTGTTTCTCTGGACAGTAAATCAGCTCAGCAGTACATTCTCTCCCCTCAGCTGCCATTTTTATCTGCACTCATAAAAACCAGGATTACTACTTCTCATCATGGGCAAATCCTCACTGTGTAGTGGTGTTTTAATGATGGAGGCTGATGTTGATTTATATACAGCACAGGCACACTGTTGTTTGAAGAATTCATCCTTTTGTTGTGGTCTCCAAATATCAGATCAAAATCTCAAAGCAAATATCTGCGTTCTTTCTTTCTCCCAGTGATAAGTGGTATACCACTGAAAATTCAGCATTCTCATTGGCTTCAGGGTCTCAATGATCTTTTATTACAACTGTTGTTGTTTTTCTTTTTTTTGCACAATCAATGGGCCACAATTAAAGGAGAATGTTCACCTACACCATAATGTGTAAAACCTTTCGCGTCTGCAGAGGGAGTTGTGTGAAGTTTGATGAATGTAGCATCAATTCAAAGGATGAAAAATATTTCTGGGATGCAGAGACGTCTGTAGCCCACTTCTCATCTGTGCTTGATGCGACATAACCAACACTAGGATAACAAATCTCTGACCAAACTGTTGATTAATGGTAATTGTGAGAAGCATGTTCTGGTATTTTGGTCCCAATGTTTGACACCTAGAGCAGTGAAGATAAAGAACAGAAGACCAGATGTGATCAAACATTTAGGACCGCTCAACAATTTTCACGTCCTGCAGGATAGTTTGTAGTATCAGGACTGTATGTTAGGCGTGGCCTTGAAGGTTCTGTGTATGGTGAGGGATTGCAAAGCAGTGACACTGATCTTTGAAGCAGTTTATTTCTGTTTCAGCTCATCCAAAAACCTTATTCAGTTCTAACTGGTTCAAAGTCATTAATTCAGTCTCAAGACACAGGACAGGTGAATGACACCTAGTGTATGATACTAGTATATAGACTACTGAGGGGTGAAAAACTCTTCCCTTTGAATAAATTATGTGTTAGTTGCCAAAGTATATTTCTTATGTTGGTCCATGCAACTAGAAAGTGATTGACAGAGAAGATTAAAGCTGATCATCTAAGTAACCAGAGAACTGCGATCATTTTTAGATAGACTAACCACGAATTAACAGGCTGGAACATAATGAGACCTACATACCACTGCCAAGAATGCAGCATGGGACTGGACACAATCTGCACTTGTCTGGCTCTTTCTCTCATCTTCCAATCACTTTCTCTCTTTGTTTCTGTCTTTCATGCGTTAGACTTCTTTTAATTGCTGACACAAGTCGCAAGGTGACTTGCCCCTCCTCTCGACTTATCTGTTCTGTCTTCATTTCCAGCTCTACACCTGCACCTTATACACTCTAGTGTTTACAAGATGAAAATGATTCAGTGTCTCTTATTTCTTTCTGATGCGTGTTTAGGCGATATGGGCACATGGAGGCTGTACAACACTTGTAATATCCTCTAGTCTTAGGGTAAACCTATATATCCATCCATCCATTTTCTTAACCGCTTGTCCTCGTAAGGGTCACGGGGGGTGCTGGAGCCTATCCCAGCTGTCATCGGGCGAGAGGCGGGGATCGAACCCGGGTCCTTCTAGCTGTGAGGTGACAGTGCTAACCACTACACCACCGTGCCGCCCTAAACCTATATATAATATATCTATGTTCATCTCCGCTCGCTTCACTTTGATAGGCAGGACTTGGGTGAGGGCAGAGTGATCCTCTATTAAATTGCTGCCTTGACATTTTGTGATTTGGTTCCATCCTTTTTTTCATCCTTCCACATTATGAAAAGAAAATGTGTCTGTTGTAGCAATGCAGAAGGAAATTTCTTTTACCACACAGGTGATGGGGTCTGCAGCAGAAAAACAAGAACAATATGTTAATTGTCCCTTTTGTCCAGTAATTGACTTGAAGTTGTAACTGGATCCCACTTTGTTCAGTCAACAACTCAAAGTTAATGTGGAAGATTCGACATGAGTGCACAAGACTGTGTCCGTGTGTCACTTCATTGCAACACAGGAGATTCATACAGTACAAGACCCCTACCTACCCTTGTTTGAAGAGTCTATTCCCCAGAACAAGGCACTAAAGTTGCCACAGTTTGGGAGCATAGCATCCTAGTTCAAATGTTTATGGCAGAACACTAATACATTTCATTAGAGCAAAGAGCTACTAACACTGCCAGGACAGAAAGTTAAATCCCATTGAGAAAGGTGTGAACTTCACCTGAACTAGACATTCAGTTCTCTAAAGTATAGCACACGCTCAGGTCCCTGCAGCTGACACTAATTTTGCTGCAATTTGAATTTATCCCAATGGAATCACCATGGATGTGGATTAGCATGTGGGGTAAAGTAAATCTACACAAAGTGTTCATGTCAAGTAGAACTTTGTTGAATGCTGACCTTAGAATTCAGCATTGTAACCAATAGCACCCTTTGAACAGAGTCCAGAATGGGGGAAGCTGCAGCTTATCAGGTGGTCTGCACCATTACCTGGTTTCTTGGTGCATAGTTCGAATAATTTTTTTGAATGAATGTTAATTTGCTTTTGTTTGTTTGCTTTAGGCCAATTCACTTTGCCTGTCTCCACTCCACCCTCATCTGAGATGGTATCTTTCAGCTTCTGATTGCCTGAACACACCTCATCCGGGTAATCAGCAGTGGGTGGAGCAAGGGTATCTAGAAAACAAGCAGGGTAGTGGGGGCTGAGGACTGGGTTGGGGAACCACTGCTTTAGGTGAAGGACGGTGCAGGGGGCAGGTCAAGACACAAAAAGTACACTGTGGAAATTGCAGTGTTTTATTTGCAGCTCATTGAATCAGCACCAGTTGCATGATAGAAATGTTGTCAACATGCCCATTTGCTCACAGCAAATTCTGTAACCACTGACATCCTCTATTCACAAATGGGCTCAATTGGACTTCACACAGACTGTGTAGTAGGGAGCTGGCAGGGAAATGTCCTTTTAATCTCTGCTTCAACTATTGCATTCTCTCACACAGCCACTTCGAATGATGTCTGCTTTGTACACGTCAGGTTTGAAGTGCAAATGTTTTTTAATTGAATGTAGTGGTGAACAAACACAAATAAAATCTTAACAGGCAGGAGTAGAGAGGGGAAAAAAAAGAAAAATTCTCTCTCACACGCACACACACACAAAACCACATAAACTAGCAGATTGACAGAAAATTAATATGATGATTCTGTTAATTTAATGATTAAAACATAATATCAAATTTAAGAATTTCTTAGATGTCACTTTATGCTTTGACAGCATTTGACAGTCAGCTTGCTATTTCTCATAGATTCTTTGTCAATTCTGTATCATTTGCATTGAAACTTTATTAATATTTGAATGTTTTTGGACGTGTTTATGTCTGCTAATCAGTCTGTGTCTGTGCAGTAGAAGGAAGCAACCGATTAGGAAGCTATTGCAGCTTATTAATAATGAATGTAACCAGCAGCAGTGGATGTACCATATTCACAGAAATGCCACACTGGGGAGTTCGCTGGGGAGTGTGTGTGTGTGTGTTGGTGGTGTTTAGGAGATTGAGTGTTTCTGAATGTGTTTTTGTGCGGCACAAAAATGTCAGTAATGAAGTTACTGGGATGTTGCTATGTGTCAGAAACAATGGCGTGTGACTGTCCTGTATCAAGTTTATGTTCAGGGCAGGTCCCACAGCCTGAAAAGTCCAAACTGTTGTGATAATGCATTGTGACTTTCCTACAAACCATGTGATGTGTGTCATTTAACAATGAGGGTAAACACAGACTGAACTCTAAGCCAAAGAATTTGAAACATATTATATATTTAGCAGTCTTGGTTGATCATTGTAGGCATGCTATATTGTTAAGCTATACAGAAATCATTGTTCAATTTATGTAATTTTAATGTTAGTTTTATTTTGTCTGATAAAGTTCCTAGACCTGTCACAATAATAATATGTATATTATGTAATACATGCACATGACTTCAATAATTATTGCTTACCTCGGTGTTGCCCATTGTCGTCGTCACTGGTTGTAGCATGTGTGAATGTGCCAAGATGCATACAACAACATCAGAGAACAGCCCATCAGGTGGCTCACTCTATGTCTGGACACAACAGGCAACCAACGAAACAATCCAGCAAGTGGAGACGTCACAGTGCGTTGAGCACATGCAGACACTAAGTAGTTGGCAGTAGCTGGGCCCTACGAGAGGACAGTCATGTCTCAGGAAGATGCTTGGTCTCATTACATCACAGTTTTAGCATGTATGTTATCCAGCCAGCTAATGTGTGTTACTGTGAATTTGACAGTGGACTGAAAATACCACTTTTAGTGTGGACTTAAAAATAAACAGAAGCAGCATTTCAGTGTGTGGGGTGGAGGCATTGAGGCATTCAGGGACCATACAGAGCATAGGTCATTTGGGTTCAGACAATATATTGTCTAAAAAAAGAACATATTGTGACAGATATGATGTTTTGTGTTTTTATTGATGTGTTTATTTTGTGATATGTGATTCTCTTGTTTTCCTGCCCAGGGCCTCCAGATGAAATTCAGCTTGGTAAGCTAATTCTGAGGCTGTTCACCAACTCTGTTAAAGAAATTAATAAAATAAGGATAATACCTTTTTAAACATTTATTGATGTAATTGACTACACTGATATTTGTTTTTGTCAGTAATTTAGCATAAGTGGTGCATGGATGTGGCATCCCTGTATTCAAACAACGTGCGGCTGTCAGTGATTCTGTTTAACCTCCTGTTTCTTCTAGTGGTTAAAATGAGGACACTGCAGGTTGCAAACTTCCCTTTGCATGAAATGCAAATTGTAAAATTGTAAGGTTTGTAAATCAAACAATGATTTTTAAAAAGATTGAATCAGACATTGTGCTGAAGTAATTAAATGTGAATACTTAATTTTATGGGTCATTATGTTTCTTAGATGTACACTACTCACAAAAAGTTAGGGATATTTGGCTTTCGGGTGAAATTTTATGGAAAACGTAAAAAAACGTGCCTGGTGGTGTGGTCAGGTACCCTTGCAGGTCGTCTAGCACGCAGACCACGCTGATGTAAACGGTTTTGAATGGTCTGACGTGACACTTGG
>JAUMHL010000015.1:19989653-20022687 GCA_032362345.1 Sandelia bainsii
CCTAGAGTTTCCAAATGTAGACTGGGAGGCAGAGCCTTTAGCTATCAAGCTCCTCTCCTGTGGAACCAGCTCCCAAATGTAAAGCCCACAAGCAAAGTATAGTGATCGGACCTCTTACAACAAGAAATATAAAAAAATCCAGGATACTGCATCCTGAGACAGTTATACTGTGAAAATCTCATACTTTTGCAACTCTAGTGATAATAAGACAAGCATGTTTTTCCCAGCTTCAACAAAACATGAGTCACCTTGTAAACAGAACTGAATGGGTCTTGTTGCAGTATTGCACTCTGCTCCTGCTTGTATGTCCTCTTTGCCACCTCTGACATAAAGTTGTCTCTCAGTGAAAGATGGTGGATCTGTTTAGTTGTGGAAAAGATCAGCGCCTGTGCGTTTATAGTAATCTGATGGAGCATTAGGCTAAATGAGTTTGTTTGTTCTCATCAACTTCGTACTTGCTGCAGTGATTTACAGGTGTGACATCACTGTTGGTTGTTGCACATGCAGGGATGATGCTGGATGTGGGTAGTGTTTAGTTATAGTTACAATGACTCTCTAATTCCTTCACTTTAGTTTTTGTTCAGATTTTTTTTTCTTTCTTTCATTCTTTCCTGCTCCCTCTCTTCTCCCGCTCATCTAACTTCTCTTTTTTTCTCCTCCTTGGATAGTGTTTTTTTTTTTTTCCTCCTCCCCATTTGGACACTCGTGACTCACACACAGAGCTTCAGCTGGCGTGACTTTATTATAAGTCAAACAGAAGCATCACTTTCTCTCTCACATACAGAAATGTGAGAAACAATAAAATTCACTAGTAAATAAATCACACGCACAGCAACAGTAGCATATGATGCAAAACGGCTCACAGCCATCAAGTAGCCAAATAAAAATTAAATAGATCACATATGTTAATCTGACATATCCCTCTTCATCTGTTCTTCATTCTGACTGTTAAATGCTAACAACACAGGGCTACACACACACATACAGGCGATCTGCTGGAGGCTCATAAATTTTTAAAGAGCAGTGTTGTTGTCAGCCTCTCCTTCATTTCTTCTTCCTCCTTACCATCTTTCTTTTTCCTTCAGTGTTTATTTTCTATGTAATAGGCCTCATGTTGTCTGTCGGATTGATGAACTGATGCTAATGAATCAAAACTGCTGGAAAATTTGTCTAAGTTCACATTTACCTGATGAGGAGTTGTAGTGGCTGTTTAAATGGCTCCATCTGCCAGGAGCAAAGATGGAAAACTGATCCATTTATTATAGAACCTCAAAGGATTCTGCTGGACCTTAATATGGACTCTTTGTTTCCCACCTTTTGCCAACTGTGAGTGTTGGTTTCTTTTAACCACAGCCATAATCAGTCAATATATTTAGTCAGTGGGGCCATAAGTCCCACAGATAAATCCATATCATCAAGAGAAAAAGCAAGAAAAGATGTACATTGTTGAATCATGCACATTAAAGTGGCTACCATATGCTTTTTTTTTTTACATTTTTAGATGTACCTTCACTGCTCTGTCTATTCCTGAAGGTACCCAAAACTTTCTCTGGCCCCTTCCCAAAACGTTCCCTATAATCATACTTCCAGTCATCACAGCCTATCACTTTGTGATTGTGAAACCACTTAACATGGTTATTCACTCTAGCTCACCTTCATTCTTTTAGTACAGTTGCAATAGATCTGGGGGCATCAGCATTTATCACAATGTAATATTGACTATTGTCCCCTTGTTTCAGCCAGTGTGTTTTGTATTAGAAAATTCTTTCACTAATGACTTAATTGAGTAAAACAGGGTAAAATGCTTTCATGCAGGACATTGGGGAAGTGATCTTTAGCAGTACTATTTGACATCCCACCTCCCCAGAATTTCCAGGAATATCCTGATGCTCCCTGACAGCCGGAAAATATATACAATATCCGCTCTTCTTGTCTTGACTATGTTTTGCCTTTGTGAGCGGGTTTTACGTAAAGAAAGTAATACCATGTTGAGTTAGAAACCACTCATTAGCAGCTGTGTTTTGTTACGTGTGAGACATTGAGGAACAATTGAGATTGTAGGTCAAAACAAAATGGAAAAAATTGCAAGGTGATGCAGCATTCAAGGGGTTTGGTTGAATTTGTGGTAATTGTTCATCAAATATATGTTTAAGAATGCAATTCTACAAACACAGCTAATGTGAACACTTGAAGTGTTATAGACACCATCTGTTGCTGATGTACCCTCAGAGACTTTCTTAATCAATAGAACGCTGTCATTTGTCTCCATTAACTGACCTGTTGTTGACTGAATCTGCTGCGTTGATGTAAAAGAAAACAGGTCACGCTAAATACACTGATCAGCCACTGCAATATCTGCTGAATTGCGAACATCAGCGCGGCCTGAAGAGCATGAGATTAAGTTCATGATGAGCAGCAGCTACAATGGTCTCTGTTGTGCTGCAGGAAACAAGGAGTGCTCCCTGAGTCACATTTTGTGTGTATGAGCCATTAATAACTGTTTTGTTTAGTTTTTTTTGCTTGTTGGTCTCCTGCAGAGTGTCTGCAGAGCTGGTAACCAAACCTTTCTAACATCAACATGAATTAAGTCATACTTCAGCTTCTGGGGAAAAACATTTTGTCCAAAGTTTTCTGACAACTTTTGTCACCTCTTGAGATATGGACGAGATCCAAATAAAACTTACTTGTTATGTCAGATCACAATTTTAGATTTGTGAAAAAAAAGTGTTGGATCATAGTGTGGGGTGAGAATTTCTCAAAGTCACCGGTTAACCATAGTCATTGAAATTCATGTTCCGGGGGACCATGAATGTCTGTGCAAAGTTTAAATCACAACTTTGAAGTTATGTGATATTATGTTTTCAGATTGTCTTTTTGTCCATCTGTCCCTCCCATTCTTGTGATCACGATATCACAGGAATGCCGTAAGGGAATTTATTCAAATTTGGCATGTTTGTTCGCTTGGCCTCAAGGGTGAACTGATTACATTTTGGTTCCAATCTTGCCCATGCTAAATCTCAGAGACGCCTGGAGGGAATTTCACTACATCTGGCCAGACTCATGCATTAACTTATTAATCGTTACTAGTTGTCAGAGGCCTACAGCCGCAATAACGTAGTTTTAGTTTTTGTGATATATTAGCTGGGATAGTGACAGACTGACTATGTATCATTTATACATCTGACCCTGGCAGTTTTTTTTTTGTGCTGGTGTTTCAGCTGATGACCTTTGGCTTATAAGCTGTCAAGTTTGTTCCTCTTAGAAGAATGACCTGATTTGTTGTGTTCTGCTGAGTGTCTGTCCCTGGGTAAATAGTATTAAACAGGACGATGACATTCCTGCTGTGTTTTTCACAGGGCTGTAATAGAAACCTCATGACTGACCAATTGTTCTCCACATTCAGCTCAGCTAAGACGTTACTGGTGGTTCTAGACCTCTAAGTGCAGAAAGCTTTTTCTTATCCACATGGCCTTGACAAAACTGTAGGTGGGGCTATTACGCAGCTTGCTCTCGTGTGATCTTTGTTGGTCGACCACAATGCTGTTGAATGTTCTTCGTTTGTACACAATCTGCCCGACAGACAAATCTCATCAGAAAATCTTAAAGGGTTCAGAATTTGAAACACCACAGTAAATGAGTCCTTGCAGTAGCTTTGGTGCTGAGTTTTGTGTCACACATGAGGCATTCAGGTCTGGGACAAAGTGTAGGTCACCCTCATTTTGGAAGCGCTCAGAGCCCAGTATGCGATCACTGTAGTCACATTTTACTGAAATGCAGAATGAACACAGTGCTGTGTATGAAAGAGCATCTGATGATACAAGATGAATGAAAACTATTGTCTAGTGGGAATCTTTGCCAACATTAGCATGCTGGACTGTTAGCGGAGTACAAACTTCATAAGTACGTGAGGGGTCATGTCAATGTGAAATCACTACGTAACCAACAATATGTGCACTTGTTATGACGATATCAAGTCAGTAATATGCCACAGAAATTGATAGCATGTCTCCTAGCAACAGCAGCTCTCAGTTCTCAGTCAGCTGCTGTCATGGGAAACACCCATCCAGAGCCTTGAAACTTAGAGACTATTTCCATAAAATAGGTTAAAAATGATGGAAAATAATACACAAACTGCAGTATCCTCACAGTTTACATTTCCTTATACAGACTGTTTTCACAATTCAGATTTGTGTTTGGCTATGTTTGACATTTTGATACGTTTGACAGAGACGCATCCTGAGGAAATTCTGCTGCAGGTTGCAGTTTGTCTGTTTTTAGTGGCAGGCGGATATGAATTTAGTTACACAGAATTGATGGCAGCAATGGTGTGACCAGTGGACCTTTTTTAAACTGATTGTACCTTTGTGTGTGTGTGTGTCTTTGTTGTGAGCATTAGCACTCAATCTGAACTCATTTTTATCTCCGTGTCAGTTGTGTGTCGTCGTTCTGTGCCAGACCCATCAAATAAGCGCTTCTCTCATGGTTAAGTGGGAATTGATGTCCCCGTCTGCGTGTTTACGCTTCACGTCAAGGGCAGATTGGTTTGGACTCAGTTGCCCTTTTCACACTGAGTCAGTGTTTCCCAGCATCTGTGCTGCCGCTGGAGGCAGAGGGTGGTGCCACTGTTGATGCTGATTTGATGGACGACAACACAGAGAAACATACATAGACAATGTCTACAAATAAGGACATAAAAGTGTGTAATATTCCAACACAGTGATGTGAGTGAATGTATTGTCTGATTAATTCCACTCCAGTGACCTTTGACATCTCAGCCTGTGTGTTTTCCTATTAAACAAATCGTGGAACATAATAAAAGAGTGAATTGCACATGACATGAAGCGATGTCACGCTGCCATGTTGGATCTGAGCAGTCTGATTAGCTGCTAACGTCACTGTTAAACCTTCTGCTTTCAGTTACGACACAAATGAACTGTTAATTGTAATTTAATGTTATTTTTATTACATTTTAACGTGAAGATTTGTCAGAACACTTACTTGCTGTCTCAGGGGCTTTCAGATAATATCCAATGACCTTCCTGTGTGGATTAAGTTTGCTTATTTGTCATGGTGATGGTTTTGTTTATTGTGATATGATGTAATGGAAGTGTTGAATTTCATGACAACAGGTGATCGTACTGTATATTTGAACTGTAACTGAAATCACTCCCTTGTTCACTCATTCATAATTCCATATAAAATGCACTTTTTTGAGATATTGTTTTACCAAAAAAAATCCATCAACAGTGGAACAGCCATTCAAATAGTGATCAATCTGCAAAAAATCTGCCTATCAAGCAATCAATGATACCTGTAGAGTATCTTAACAGGTGATATTTAGACTGAACAAGAAAATATAGCGAGAGCTGGCCCAGAATTCTAGCTTCTACATTTAGGGTTCCTTGGTGTAAACTAAATCACTACCATTCATTTATTCCCAGGACCAGCACTGTGTTGGTGCCCTAGGTGAGATGTCGTATTGACAACAGCTTTGCTGGTGCTTGACTAACCTTGAGCCCAATTTCACTGCGGATAACGTGCAGCATGTGTTAAATTGACATGACAACCATAAATACTCCATGTGTTAATAAAAAGTAGCTACATTCTACATTTGTTTGTCAGTCCCATAGTGTCTAAAAGTTGCCATGTTCAAGACAAATGTGTGACAGAGCCACCGCTGTGATGCTTACTGTATAGAGACAGAGCTGAATTCTGGTTTGGTGCCACGCAGATGTCATGTGCTGGTGGGAGGGCTCTGTGTTGAGTGGCACATAGAGGACAGTATCAACGATATGGACCTACAGACACATAAAGGACATTCACCGGCCAAGTCACCTGTGCCACAGCCCAGCCCTGTTTCTTCTAGTTATAGTCAGACTACCCAAAGATAACTTGTTCTTGGCCACAGAGGTCACGCAGTATGTCTTCTGTGCAACTTGAGAATGTTCTTCAGAAAGAATTCCTTTACTGTGCTTTGTCAGTTATGTGGGTGTGTAGCACAGGTTTACTTATTCATTGTTTATGTAGTTTGCTTGTGGTGTCCTGACAACAGTGTTGAAGCTCCGGGTTCATCCTAAGAACGGCTGTTACATCTTGACTTGACTTGACTTGAAATATGTCCACTGTATAATCTTGAAATCTCTGTGTAACAGTTTGTTTGTCTAGTGGAAAGAAGATAACAGAACATGAATTTCTAATTAATGACTGATCATGTTGCTGTGTCAGGAGATTTAAATAATCCATGAATTCATCATGGCTGTACTGATAACTGGTATTTAATAAACTCAGAAGTGATAAATCTACATAGGAACAGTTGTTTGCAACAAGCAGAACATCAGTACTGATATTTCTGCAAAAACTTGCATTACATTTAGTGATGTTAATCATGTTATTATCAAGACTCATTTGTTTTTTCAAGCTGTGCTTTAATAGTAGAACAAAAGCAAAAGTCAACATTTTTTCAAGTGGATTTTCCACTGATTTTGGAGTGGACTGTGAAAACTGTGCTGTTTGTGCTCTGTAATATCTATGGACTAAATCAGAATCATTAAAAAATTGCTGTGTGGTTTTATTTGGTGTGAGCATGAAGCAGAGCCTGAAGCCGATGCCTCATGACAATAGAATGAGAGTAAACAACCCTGACTCAACTTCTTTGCAAGCTGCCAGTCTGAGCCTACATTTTCGCCCAGCTATATTACTACTTTAATGGCACGTCATGGTCAGAAAGTGACAGATAGTTGTTTGAGTTAAGGATGTTTGGAGAAGGCGTCAGTACGTACTATAGTTGTCATGCAAACACACTCACACACATGCATGCACACACTTAATAAAAATACCAGGGCTGAACCCAGGTGCTGCAATTACTGATTATTGTGATTATCTAGGAATTTGACGATTACATTGATTAGAATGTCTGAACACATAAATGTTTTCATCAAAAATTCCCAGAGCCAAATATGATGTCTTCAAATGTCTTCCTGTCCACCAGCCAGTCCAAAATGGTATTCAGAGTTATTCAGTGTATAATCTACAGTAAATCCTTCACATTTGAGAGGCTGGACACAGATGCTGGTCTGACCTGTCAAATTGTTCTCA
Organism: Sandelia bainsii; assembly: GCA_032362345.1. Lineage (NCBI taxonomy): Eukaryota > Metazoa > Chordata > Actinopteri > Anabantiformes > Anabantidae > Sandelia > Sandelia bainsii. The sequence continues at coordinate 19,996,749 of JAUMHL010000015.1, forward strand.
AATTTATTTTATTTGTTTGTTTGTTTCAGAATCAGAAAAAAAGAAAAGAAAAAGATGTTGGTCTGACCTGTCAAATTGTTCTCAATTTTTTTTGAAAAATAACTTTGTCATGAAATTGCTGAAATGTACACAGGTAATGTACAATTTTTTTTGATTGATTACACGCATAAAGTGGATCAAAATATTGGTAGGATATGGATTAATTTAATAAATTCAGCAATTACCACTAATTCATAGCAGAACAGGATGACTAGTGGTACTATATATATATATAACACAGAATAGAGACTTCTTGTCTCAGTCTGGAGGGTAATACTAGATGTGGCCTTGTATCCTTTGAAGAATAGAAAAGAACACACAAGAGAGTGGCTGCAATGATTCATTTCTGATGTAACAGAATATTGTCTCTTGCTGTCAGTGTTTCCTTGCAGAGACAGCAGTAGATCTTGTTTTGTCATGGTAACTGTCAGTGTTGCGGTTAGGTGGCCTTTAACGTCGCCTAAAGGTCACCGACACGAGCTGCATGATGCTTCGTGTGGACACATGGAGGCTCCTAACCAGCTGAGACAAAGCAAGAGATACAGCATTTTCTCTTTATTTAAAGAAGCTGCTGTTACATATCAAACATTTGTAATTTTATGATTTCTCTTTTCTTTAAATAATTAAAAACAAACAACCTGTGCAGTTTGTTGTAAAGAATATTTATTTATTAGTCTCTGGAACTCTACTGGATGGGTGTCACCCCATGTTTCCAAAAGATATTCCCCTCATTTGGCATTTTGGTGATGGTGGTGGACAGAGCTGTGTAACATGCTGTTACACCAAAATCTACCAAAGGTGTTCAGTGTTCCAGAAACTGTGAAGGCCACAGCATATGATCCACTTCATTTTCATACTTTTTTCAAACCATTCAGTGACCCCTCGTACCCTGTGGACAGCACCAACCCTGGAAGAGAACACATCCATCAGGGGACATGGGAGTGATCATCATCGTAGGATAAAGTAGGTCACACCAAGCAACTTCGTACTGATTTGCAGTGGGCCTTTCATGTAAGGGGACAAGTGGACCCAAACCATGCCAACCAGATCCACTCATGGTGGATCAGACATACAGGCCTGTACCACTCTCTTGGTGTATGTCACACATGCACTCACACACTTGTTGAGGATATGGTGAAGGATGACTTATAACGCACTAATGCACGAGAATCACTGTCATCAAATGTGTGTTGTCGACTTCAATTTCCCATCGTATTTACTGATGTCTTACCCGTAGATCTAAATGCAGAGTTCACTTTAGTCAGTGTTCCTGTTGAAACACGAGCCAGTTGAGCTGTCTTTGACACTGAAGCTCCGTTACCCTGTTACCTCTCGCCATCTTGATCCAAAATCAGAAACAGCGGGACTTATACAATATTTTTATACAGGCCACAGACCATGACTGGATGTGTGTACGCTATTTTGCCTCATTAAATTTTGGTTTAAAATGCAGCAATCCTGATATTATACCTGGGACTTTTTGATACAATAATATGCAAATACAATACTTTTGTGTAAACGGTACTGCACACATTAATAATAGATAAGTAGCCTAATATAATTTTTTGTATATATGTATTATATATTTTTACAGAGAAATTAAAGTATAGATGTTTACTTAAACCTTTATATAACAGTGAAATCATCCAGCAGGCTCCTGTTTTTCTGTGATGTCAAATATTGAGCCTGTCACTGAAAAGTAAACTCAATTTGAAATACTATAGTGAGCAGCTCTACCCACCGATCCAGAATAAACAGCAGTTCATAACTATTTGTTTTTGTTTATTCACAATCCATTTTGAAGCTGCGACATGTAATAGAGATAGATAAAATACTAAATGTATTTTCCCTTTCATGAACTTACTTGAGGCCGTCCTGTAGCATTTATCACCTACTTCCTGTTAAACACACACAGTTTCCTCCACCAGCATGACCTGAGGCTGCTCTACTCTACACTTGCTAACTGATAAGGGTGTGTGTGTGTGTGTGTGTGTTTGTTTCCAGAGCTAGCTGACTGTATTTGGGCCCCACCCTCTCATTACACAGAAGCAGAGAGAGAGGGAGAGAAGCAGAAAATAGCAGAGAAGGAATTAAGGAAGAGGGAAAAACGGAGAGAGAGAAAACAGTGAAACAGCATCTGAATCTCCCGAGGTAAATAAACAGTCAGCTAGTTAACAACCAGTCAACCGGGAAGACTTTTTAGTTAGGAGATCAGTTTGTTAGAAAGGTCTGGTGTAAGTGGTGTTAGTCACTTACTTAACTAGTTGGTCAACAAACCATCTGGTTAGTCAGTCAGTTTATGGCTGGTTCAGCCTGTCTGTTAGTCTGTCATTTAATTAATCAGTCAGTCAGTTGGGTGAGTTAGTTTTTAAATGTTTGATTGGTGGGTTCGTCGGTTAGTCAGTCAGTCATTTAGTTAGTTGTTTGGTTAGTTATTTATGTAGTCAAGTTAGAGAGTCAGTTGGTTTGTTGCAGTTGGTTGTAGTTAGTTCTTCAGGCAGGTGGTTGATCAGTTATTCAGGCAGGAATTCAGTCAAGACTGAACCATTAAACTGTTCATCTTTCCATCCCTGCAGCAGCCAGGCAGCAAGTCAGCTGGTTGAAGAGGGGAGTGTCTTCCTGCTCCGCTGCCTCCAGCTGATTTCAGTCAACCAGTCATCTGGTGATCGAGCCACCCACTCAGTCAGACAGTCAGTCAGTAAGTCAGTCAGACAGTCAGTGGGTGTAGATGCAGGGCTGCTGGTCAGCTGTTCTGGACGTCTTGTATCTCCCTCAGGATCATACACTTGAATCAGCTGAAGAGCCACTGAGAGGTAAGGAGCAAATAGGCTGTAAGCAAGATGTTTGTTTGGTCAAGTACATGACAGAAGTGCTGACTTTTGGAGGCATGTGACAGCCTGCAGGGCAGGGTGAGCTCGGACAGCTGGGAGATTGGCTTACACATGTAGAGACGTAAACACAAGATAAGAGACAGCAGTTGTTAGCAGGGAAATGTTATCAGTTCACGTGTGGCTGTGGAATGTGATCACACCCTTTTTCTACAAGTTGATAACTGTTGGTGTGTTGTTGCACTCAGCTGCATCATCCGGCCAGCTCATCGTTTGGGCTCTGAGCGGTGCACCAGCAGGGATGTAAGCTGGTCATGATTTTTCTCTCATGCTCATTCTCGTGATAGGTGGTGGTAGAGGGTTTATGGCTGTTGTTTTCTACTAAAACATGTTTTATGTGTTTTATCTAGAGTGTTTTGATCAGAATACATGTCACCAGTTTCACTTTTATTATTGGTTCTTTGTTAAGCTGTTTAGAAACAACTTTCTTTGATAAAAAATACAGAGTGACACATTTTTCATCATTTTATTGGATGAATCTGAGCAGATAATACACCCCTGAACACTGGAAGCCATACATGCCCAAAGCATGACACTACTTCCCCCCTGCTTCAAGATGATGTGCTGTGCTTTGGATCATGAGCTCTTACTGTCATTTTAATACAAATTGATCCTTGTCTCATCTCTGTCCATAAGATAATATTCTATAACTGTACAGGCTTTTTATGTTTTTTGGCAAACTCTAATTTGGTCCTCGCTTTTCTGAGGCTTACCAATGGTCTATGTCTTTGGTAAATGCTCTGTATTATTGACACTGACACAGATACACCTACCTCATTGAGAGTGTTCTTAATTTTGCCAAATGTTTTTTCTTTCACTTCAATTTCATTCACTTCATTTTTTTCACCAGGAAAGTAATTCTTCAGCCATCAATCACAGTTGTTTCCCATAGTGTTCCTGGTCTTTTGGTCTTCCTGAGCTCACCAGTGTGTTCTAGCTTTTGAGGAATATACCAGATACAGTAGTTTATTTGGTCACACCTGATGTTTCTGCTATTTGTCTGATATCTTTGCTTCATTGGCAGTGACACTTTGGAGTTAATATTGATGGAAAGTAACAATAGATTCCAAAGAGAGATTGCTGCTCTAGACATTTTATCTGCTTAATTTAATTAATGGTATCTTTGTAACATATAAAACGTATCATTTTAAATTGACCAAGATGCGGAAAATAACACATGAGGGTCTAATATGATGGTAAGGATTAGCTCGCTGTATTTGGTGATTTTGTGTTCGGTCTGCTGTTGGACCCTCCTGTGACAGTCAGTTTTTATGACTGACTGGTGCTGGCATGTTTTCAGTTGGATAAGCTATTATCATTTATGCCTCCAGCCAAAGATTTGAAGGGGACAAACTTGATTAACTGTGCTGTGCCACTTTCTAGTGTGACCAAAGCCTAATATTGGATCGTTGGGCAATTTGTTTCCCAATGTCACACCTAAAAGCCATTGAAATTCAGTGCTTTTGATTCGGCAGCTGCTTTAAATGTAAGGCTGGCTTAGTGTTGAACGGTGAAGTCATTCTACTAACAATTATTATTTTACAGCCTGATCTTGATCACTCATTTCTCTGTGTAATACATCTCAGGTGAGGCACATCTTTGCAATGGGGGACATGTTTCTTCATTACAGTAAACACAGCCACTGTTTACACAGACAGCGTAGCATGAGCAGCAGCAGTTCTAGTGCTGCACATGTCTACACAGGTCCTACACCCTACACAGCACGAAGTGTCCGTCACCTGCGTCTTGGAAGCGCTCAGAGTCCAATAAACAGTTCTTGTGTCTAGCTGTGCAAAGGCATGGAAATAGATATTAAAGTATATAAATAGGCTTGGGGTCGATGTTTTGCGTGTATAATAAGGTGTTTGTTGATTCATTAAAATGGAAGAAAATCAGTTCTGTAAGATGCATGTGACACATACTGGAAAACGCTGGTGAAGTGCCTTCTGTATAGACTCAGCATTAATGTGCACGAAATGTGTATTTATCCACCACTAAAAATAGTAGCCATCAAATGAACTACAGTATTTACTCTCATTTGTGTAAGGTTAGACTGAGTTTAGTAAAAAAGTTGGGCTCAGAAGTCATAAAGTACTGAGTGATGGACTAACACATTTTTTAAGCTTGTTGACAATAAGAAAATGATAGCATAACAGCAGCTATATAATTCAGAAAACTGTCAATTAATCTTAATCTTAGTTTTCTGCTAGATTCAGATAATTGTACAGAATATAAAACTAATGCACTGAATATGTTCTCTGTAAATGTCTCCTGTTTGGTCTATTTAACGATCTCCTTTTTGATGTGAGTTGGTACCTGGATTTTAAAGTCTAACATTTTGTGCCACACTGAGCCTCTTGTGTTCTGTGGAAGCTGGTTTTGTTTAAATGGTATTATCCTAAAACTACACAGACAGACTGCACACGTGGAAATAGTGTCATTTAAAGCCTGTACTGTAGGATGGTAGAAAAGTGAATTAGCTGCAGGGTTCACTGGATGTGACTGAAAGTGTTGATGTGAAATTTTTGAGAGACAGTTCTAAGATAAATATTTGACTTTGGCATGCACGCAAAAATACAGACTATTTAAAAAAAAATTATGTAACAAAAATTAACAAATTAAAAAACTGCTAAAATAAACATGTGCTCTGGGTCAGAACATAAGAAATCAAACAAACAAAAAAAAAACTTACAAATAATAATAATCTTCTGCTTACTCCTTCTCTCATACACTCACTTGTACACTTCTGAACATACCAGGGTTGTGAGGGTTGTCTTCAAGAAACAGTTTCATGAAGGATAAAAACTTATTTTAGTCCAAAATTGATGTTTTTGGAGACTTAGAGATGTTCAATTGAAATCCCTGGTGCAACAAAACAGTACTGCTCATGTGGAGAAATTAGATCAGTTACTCTGCCTTAGGTGTGGAGTCTACATGGGCTTGTGGTCGATTTTCTATTCATTTGCATGGCAATTTGTAATAGACGGCAAGAAGAATAGCAACAATATATATCACCATTTTCTATATAACAGCCCACCATGAGTAATACACATGTTATGCCTCATTAAGTGATTTAAACATGTAATGGTAGCTTACTGCTGGTAATAAATACAACATCATACAATTTAAAAAGAGACATGTACAAGCTGATAAAACCAACAAATAACAATAGTGTGTAATGATGTAATGATGGTAAAATCATGGAAAGGGGAAATTCATGTACTGTAACAGTGCTGTAGGGAGGCATAGTCAGTATTTTTAGGATCCAGAAGACACCAGAAAACAGAGTGGATGTTCCAGCTGATAATGATGCTGTGTGTTTCACTCATGTGCTGCAGCTAACAACACAACCACAGATTCGATCAGCTGTCTGATCACATGACCTCCGACACTAACTGCAATGTTAACACTGGCTGCAGTTTATTAGGCTGTGCACACTGGCTCCCTTTTATGAGTTACTGGGCAGTTAAATGAAAATGAGCCACCAAAGCTGTTATTAATGTCACTAGTTAAACCTGTGCTTTGACTGGTATTTACTGGTATTCTCCTAATTAACATTAGTATATATTATATATAGGATCAGTGATGATTATTTTTTTGTTACTCTTGTATTATCACTAATGTTGTCATTCACATCTGTGCTGTTGTGATGATGTTAATTACATCTTTTTTTTCATCTTATTCCATAAGTTATACACGTGCAATTATTAACACTATTATTTACAGTTGTGCTGACATTAATGTTTGAAGTTGTACATTGGATAGGGATTGGGTTCTGAAAGCCGGTTCTGTTTTGGCCAGTTCCATATTGGTGTAAAACCTGAATTTGCAGAGCTCCAAGACTAAACAAAACTAATCAGATACTGTAAATATGGGTACAATTATCTACTGTATATCCCTCCTTACTAGTGCTACAAAAAATTCTCAACCCCCTCCTGATATTGTCTCTTTTTGTTCTGTGTGTATCTCAATTTATTTCATATTAAACTGGTTCTTATCTTCAAACAAATTCTGACATGAAACAAAGGCAAACAGAGCAAACATAAATTAATGTATTTTTTACGGAAAAACCTTATCCGGTACCTAAATCATCAATGGAAAAAGCAATTGCTCCCTGAACTTAACAACTGGTCTGGACTTTAACTGTGCCAGTTTCCCTCAATTATGGCAAGTAGCCATGGCCCTGAAGCAGCAAAGCAACACCACAACATTACACTGCCTCCTCCATGCTTGACCGTAGGAATGATGCTCTTTCTGTGTACACCAGATGTAATTGGACCCCTGTCTTCCAAACAGTTCAACCTTTGACTCATTGGTCCATAGAACATTCTCCCAAAAGGTTTGAGGGCCCTCTAGATGCGTTGTGGCTGAATTCAGACGAGTCTTAATTTTCTTCTGGGTTACCAGTTGTTTTCACTCTTTCATTCCCCTAGGGATGTCATTTCTACCTGTCTGTCTATCAGGAAGTACAGTCATGATAGCTGACCTTTATTGAGGTGAGAGAGACCTGCAGTTCCTTAGATGTTTTTCTTGGATCTTTTGTGACTTCCTGAGTGAGTCGTCTCCATGCTCATGGACTAATTCAGAAAGGTTGGCTGCTGCTGGGAACATTCACTATTGTTCCAAGGCGTCTCCATTTGCAGATAATGTCTCTTAATGTGAATCTATGGAGTCCCTGAGCCTTAGAAACAGCTTTGTAAAACTTCCCAGAATGATCAATGCAGTTTGATAATTTTTTGGATGTACAGTAGTATCTAAGGTGATAGAATCATTTCAAATTTGTATTTTGTGTCTGCACAGGTTTCCTTTGTTTCATGTTAGACTTTGTTGGAGGATCTGAAACAATTTAGTATGAGGTACTGTACACACCCAAAAAGAGAAGCGCTAAAGAAAAAAACATTACTAGTGCATATAACAACATCCTTCAACCTGTGTGTTTTTCAAGACCAAGAGTGGGTAGTCTTATGTGGTTATTGGTATGCATACATGGAATAAATGCCATAATGTGTGGGTGTGTTAGAATAGAAAAGGGAAAAACATCTTTGCCTAAACCTCAACATTACGGCTACCCCAGCAGTTTGCTGTGTACAATTCCACGGCTGTTAAATGTAACAAGGTTAAACTAAAAACATCAGGACTATTGGAGTCATGAGACCAGCAGGTTGCAGCACAATGCTCAGTTGTGTCCCTGCACATTGGTTTGAGTTCCAGACCATCTATTCTGATTTGTGTTGATCAGGTTTCATGTGGCTGCTCTAACAGAATTAAGGTCCTCCACTTGGAAGTTTATATTAGGACAGGAAGAGCTTTGCAACTTGAGATTGGTTTGTAAAGTGTGACTTGTTAGTGTGTGGATCAGCGTGCACAAGAACATCAGAATTATTCTTCTGTGTCACAAAAAAACATCCTTTCCTGTGTGGCAGCAAAGAACTGCCAGACTGTGAGCAAATGAAAATGCTTTTATGAAGGGGATATACTGCGAGTTGGCTCACTGCTGTGTTAAAGCAGCCACAGACAGAACATCAGAACATATTGATTTAGATGGAAATGTCACAGGTTTTTACTGTTGTACTGTAAACACAAGCTGTTCAGCCACTGCTCCTTATGTGTAGTTGTTCAGAATGGAAATACAGTATATAAATAAGGCCCAAGAAGGCAATTTTATTGACTTCTTTAGGTGTTTTGCATTAATTACTTCTTCCTCACCCATTATATTTTGTTGTTTGCATGTATTAACTTCACTTGGTGGTAAATGCAGTTCTGAACACATGGTTATAATTGTCACTAATTCCTCTTTGGAAGACATTTTGAATTCCCCAAAATTATGACGGGTTATCATGTGAGCATCAAGGTACTCAGTAAATTCATTGAAATGCATTAGATTGTGGTATTCTGTTACGTATGTTAATGGCATGGTTATAATGCTAGCAGTGTTGGAGTTTTACTTTGGTTCAGACTAAAATATTTTAACTATTTCTTGATGTATTGATGCTGTCAATCTCTATACAGGTATTCCTTGTTTCCAGAAGATGAACCTTACTGAATTTGGTGATTCCCTAAATTGCCTAAAACAGTTTTACTTACCATAAACTTTCATGGATCCCAGAGGATGTATACCAATGATTTGTCATCCTGTCACAAACTAACAACAAACTACTACAAACTACTTGTTCATAATATCGTTGTGAACTCCAAAATTCTATATTTGAACCCCCAAACCTACCAGTGACGGTGCCTTTCTCTAGACCTGCACCACAGGCCTGATGCCTGTTTTGACCTTCTGCCTCCCACTATTCATGTATCCATGCTGACCTTTCAGATCCAGCTGTGTGAGCGTCTGTACAGATGTTAGCCTGCCTCCTGTTGTGGGATTAGAGAGGGATTGGGGAGGCCCTGGTGGGACTCACAGATGCATGTTTAAATAAATGCACTACACCTGTGTGTCGTGTTTTACCCGACCTGGCTCCAGAAGGCACTGAATGAAGTGAGAGTCCATGGTCCTGCTTTAAAACATAGAGTTTAATATGCAGTAAAGAAGACAGATTTATAAGATAAGCAAGTTCTTATCAACTACACACTGTACAGTACATGTGCCGTTGTAAATGTGGATAAAACCTTAATCATTTGCGCCTGGAGAGAATGGTTCATTCATTTGTGTTTATCTATAAGTAATAGTAGTAGCTGATGTTTTTATGAGGAGAAGCAGTAGCTGCCAGACTGCCCATCTGCTAAGTTTAACTTCACTGCTGTGTTGTCTTAAATGTACCTCACTGTTTTACTAAGTGGGTCTGCAGTGCTGAAGGTTTTGTTGTTTTTGACAAATTAGATAATCATGGGTCAGTCTTCATCCATGTTAGTAGTTATTGATTGTTGGCTCTTGAGAATAGATTGGTAAGGACAACAAAGGCCCTAAACAGTCTCTACAACAGATGGAACAACAAATCATTTGTCTGATCTATTTAAGATGATGCAGTCACAAATAAAGGTCTCTGATTAACAGCCGCTGACCTTTTATACATGATAGGTAATTGAGAAACAAAGGATTTTAAACAAAGGTTTGAGGGGGTCTATAGGATATGCATAGGACTTATTTAATCATGGTGCTCTGTCTATCAATCTAACTATCAACGATCAAACTATGTGATCAGATTTTTAAGCTTTATTTATTTAAATTTAAATCACAATTTTACCAATTTGTTATGTTTTCATTGTTGAAATTTTCCTGCCATATACAATAAATGTACATCATTGTACCATCCTATACTGTTATTGTCAGGGTCCGCCACTACCACACATGATTCAAATTACCTTGGCCCTTAAATGAAAAGGATTTTTAATAAGCTATGCAAATATTTCTGAAGAAAAGATTCATAAAAAGTTAGTTTAATCTTAATTATTATATTGGCACTAATATCAAATGTATCCAAAAGTTAAATCTAACCATACCTGTTTACCATACTGTATTTCAAGTTCAGTTATAAAGACTATATATTTTACCAGATTTTTTTTTTTATTAACAGTAGAATAAACATTGGAAATGAAAATCTCTCTACCAGTAAAAAACATTTTGTCATGATTTGGGAATTGAAATGATCACAGTTATAAAAATATTATTGCCTCCTTTCAATTAACTAGTTTTTATACAGCTTTAAACTCTACAAAAATGCTTTTGCTAAGAGCTGTTTGGTCTTATGAGAATAAATGTCTAACTTGGATTTGGGGGGAAGTGTAATAAAGTCAGATGAATTATTTATTGAATTAATTAAAGGATCAAGGTTGCATTATGTATAAAGATCTAATGAACCCCAGAGATACGCCCTCTGTTTTTCAGCAGTAATATGTAGATAATCAGTATTTGAGTGCAAAACAGAGCATAGGCTGTTGTTTGAAACCAAACTTTCTTGGTTTCTTTTTGCTTTACTTGTTTTCCTTCCGATGTCTTTCTTTTCTTATGATAGTGACGTCTGAAGCCTCAGTTTGAGGGGAGCAGAAGACCCGAAGCACTGACACATATTGATTGACAGGTGAGAGCTTGCACGCCTGAAGTTGTCCTCTGATTGGTTAGAATGATGAGCCTCGCTCAGAAGGCTTTAGAAGAGAATATCCAGCTATTTAATGAGCCTGGGTCACATCAGATTTGTACATCACTGCTGCAAACATGCTGCAAGACTTCATACTTCACACTTCTCCTTGTTCTTCAGACTGAATGCACAATGTGTAATAAATCTGTTTTAGAGCAGCACAGCACTGAATGGTAGACATTACACTCGAGGTCTGTCAGGTGGATTTATGCATCCAGAGCGTAGCATTGTCTGGTGTTGGAACTGATTTATACAGTAGCTCAGTGTGGGATTTTACCTGTTGATTGTAAAAGTAACACCACAGCACAAGATGGATGTGTTGTACATTATCAGATATCTATTACATGTGGAACTGCTCTGTGGTTTTGTGAGATCATAAAATATACATCTCTGTATTGTGTGTGTACTGTGCCAGAGAAGACTACTGTGTACACCTGTATTGGTGTACTCATCAAGCTCTGCCAGCACTGAAAACTCCTCCTGATTATGTTGCTTCCAAAATCATCAACTCTGTGTCATCACATGACATGTTAAGGATTTGGTTCAGCTAAAACTACTTGGTTAAACATGGTGGCCATTGTTGAAAGTCTGCATTGACTGGTATGTCCCAGCAACCTGTGGCGTCAATGTCAGCATTTGAACATACAACTGAAGTCATTGTTTTTCTCTCGACAGCAAGCAACTCCAGCTGACTAATCACAATCACTGTGGTCTATACTACCCTTCTGTCATTTATTTCAGACTAGTTTCTCTAGAACAGGAAATCAGCACTCTTAATGTTCACATCATTTGTCACCAAAATGCAGATGTGGAGGAAAATGCTGTTTCATATCTGATACTTCAAATATGAAAATAGTTTCATTTGTTGACAGTAAAACGCTTCTGCTGATCCTCTGCTTACAAATTGTGCAAATACTCATTTGAAAGCTGCAAGTGAAAGTCTTGCATTAATATTTAACTTAATTGGTGTGGAAGCATACAGTAGCAACATGTCATGTTTTACAATCTTAGACTACTAATTAAATATTATTCAGTAAAAAGGGAAATAAAGAGCTGTGTCCTTGGTAACAGTGTCAGTAGACTCATTCTGAGACATTAAGAAAACAACTATATGCTTGTACTATTACAAAGCTGTGGAGTTTGCATATATGAAAGCAGTTATGTCTGTTTTTATCTCACAGATTTGAAGGATAACAGAGGAAGAAAGAGCAAAACACAACTTCCTCATAGATGCTCTGATAGTAACGCTGATGTGCCCTCATAAAAACTCTCAAGTAATTTCTTCTGTGCAGCTCTGTTGGAGAATGTAGAAAATTCTCCTGTTAGATTGCTCATACATTTTTTATGTGTCTGTTATGGTTTTGTTCTTGCTTGTTATAAAGATATAGTGTTTAGTTAGGCAGTTTAGCAGGCACCAAGGAAAACCTTTCCCTTCATGACCTAAATGTAATAAAGTTGTGCACCAATATTGTAGTGCATACATTTATATATTCCTGTTATTAGGTCTGCGTTGAGTTGCCACTTTGTTATGTGTACCTATTAGAAAGTAGCACAGTCTAATTAAACGGTCCTGTAATAAGTACCCATGTGCATCAAAGACTAAATATTAAAAGCACTTTTATCACAAAAGTCTACAGCATTACAAGCTATATTCTCCAACATGACCATCAGGTTGAATCAACACCTCTCAAAACAACTGTATCAAAAACTCAGCATTGTAATTAAGGTAGGATTTATTGCTGGATGTGTTACACTGTTGTTTAGCAACCTTGAACTGGCAAGTGATTATATAGTAATTCAGTATAGATTTCTGATATTAATATCCTGCTGGAATATTTGTTTCAATCTTTGCATGTGTCCACCACTTATGGAGTCACATTAGCATTCATTCTGAGTCATATTTCTGGCCAGCCTTATGAACCCAATATTCACTGGTTCACTCCTGAGGGAAAATGTTTGGCTCTTTAGCTGCTCCACTACATTCATCAAGAAAGTAACTGTATTTGTCTGGTGTCTGGTGCTGAGCAGGTATTGTATCTGTGTATCTGTGACATATTCCCAGAAAGCAGTTCCCCCTGGGATGAGTGAAGTTCTTTGAATCTTGAATATGTGAAAGAGCTTCTGACTAAAAGACTCCAGAAAATGTTTTTTTCCCCCTGGAGAGGCATGTAATTAAATGCTGTGATTTTACTGAAGTTCCATCACTCTGTGATGGCGCCTTTTACTCTGACATGTACTTTAACATACATGCTAATATTAGCATCTTAACATGCTAATGTAATCAGCCGGCTGTCGTGCTGTGGTTGAACGGTGACTCAACTCGTTCTTGAACATGCATCTTCTGTCAGGCTGGGGAAGTTGAATCTGATAGTCAAGGGCTTAAACGAAATAGTGTTGACTAAAGGTGGTTAAAACCAATACTAGATAAACAATTTGTGTTGTGAAATGTGCAGTACAAATGTCAGTGTAATGAAAAAACAGTTTAAATGTAATTTGTGTGCACTGGTATTTACAGATGCTCCTTCTATGCTGGATGGGAACCAGCTGTTACTTATGATATGGATCGAGTGTCTACTCTCCTCACTGTAGTAAAGCACATTGTGCTTTCATTCAGCTGAGTGAATTAGAGTCTTATGATCCTCTTTCTAAATATACTGTACCACATTTAGTCATGAGGCAAACTGACCCCAGACTACTTCAGACGACTTCAGCGATGATAGCAGAAAGGTTTTCATTACGACAGGGTGGTGCTGTTGGTCCATCACTTTGGTCCAAAAACTGAATGATTTGATGTAGAAATCCGTGGTCCTTAAGAGGATTCTTCCTACAGACGTTTCATTAGGCACCACCAGTCTGTAACTTACCAGCCATCAGCCTCAGCAGTTTCATGATGAAAATGTGTCAATATTTAGATTTTTCTTTTTTTGTTTTGGTTTAACTAAATCACCAACATTTTAGAAAACCAAAGCGCTTTCTGAACACAGGTAACCTACACTCTGTACTGTCCCTGCATGCCTCACAACACAGAATGAACACAGATGGCCTCACCAGAACTGAAGCTGACAGACAGCTCACTTTACACCTTCTATATAGACACACTGTTATTTTCTTAATGTAAAGCCTGCAGACAAAGCAAGCCATAGGTCCTATTACGACAAGAAATATAATTATAATTATAATAATATATATTGTAGTCTGTCTTCCTGAACAGACATTTGTGTCACAGTCATGTCATAGTCTTGTTTAAAAAGTTGAAACATATGTTTTTTGTATCCAAGCAGTTGTCATCTTAACAGCCTTTCTTGCTGTATTCCTACATGTCTTGGTGCGTTACAACCAGTGTGATCATCAGAATAGCACTAAACCTGTGGTAGTTGACTTCGTGCCTGCTTGGTCTTTGTCCTTGTACATGCAAACAGGGAGCTACTGATGAAAACATTCCTCTAATACTGGTCAGAAACTCTACAGGATATTTTTAAGAGAAACTATTATCAGCAGTATCAAAATTATTCAATGATGATGTCTTTATTTGTAAGGCAGGCAAATACTCAACAAGTAACAACTGGAAGTTGTTGCTGTTACTTTGCTTTGGTATTTTTTGCTAATGTTGTTTTTTTTGTCATGTGATTTTTATCTTTTTCTTACAGAAGGCAAATTTCTAGATTTCTGCTGTAACCAAGAGAAAATGAACCTGATATTTGATTTTGTTTATATGCTGCTCTTTTACGCTCTCTTACACTGCACATTTTGCACAGTCTGTGACGTCTCCTCTGCTTTCTCACACTCAGATGTACAAACACACACTCTCCCACCCTCTCTAATGCTCCTCTTCCGTCTCTCACTCACTCTCAGACACAAACACTTGAACACACGCAGCATTACTATTTTCCCAGAAAGTCATATTCTGGTCAGGATGACCCTGTGATCCCCACTCCCATAAATCACCAGTGGGTAGTATAGTAACACACACAGATGCAGACACACACCATCTTCTTTCATTTCATTTTGTCTGTTTGCCGGCTTGGTTACTTACTTACAGCAGGAGCCTCTTATTTCATCTTCTCTTCTATTTCATTATTTATGACGCTTGCTATTTTTCACACAGAGTCTGAACGCCCATGGAAGCAGAAACTTGAGTTGTCAATTTCTGTGTGTGTATCTGTTAATATCTGTCTTTTCTCCACAGGTTTATCACAGTCATCGCTATGACTGATGGGGATTATGACTACCTTATAAAACTCCTTGCCCTGGGGGACTCCGGCGTGGGGAAGACCACCTTCCTGTACCGATACACAGACAACAAGTTCAATCCCAAGTTCATCACCACAGTCGGCATCGACTTCAGGGAAAAGAGAGTGGTGAGTTTTGATCAATTAATAATTTTTAAGATAAAAAGCAAATTTGACATGCTTACCTTAGACACAGGTGATGCAGGCTTGGTTACCATAGTTACATTCTTATTTTTAACTTATGAAAGAACAAACAGTGGGTCAGGTTAGGTCTGGATTTGTGCTTTTATCCACAACAGCTCTTGAGCTGAGTCACAGTTGGGTTATTTTAATACTCAAGTGTGTAACTTTTTCTAGTATGTTTTACTACAGATATGCTCAGAAACAATGTTTTAAAGTGTAGAGGATCCATCAAAGGCTATAACCCAGACTCATTGCACAGTCTGGCAGCAATGTAGAGATGTTCCCTTTTGAAGGTTTTTGATTGAGGCTCCCCCCTCTGACCAATCAGATAAGCCAGGCTGTTTCTGCTTGAAACATAAGTGTTGCAGTAATCATATTTATTGTAATGTCATAGGAGTAATACCTGAAAGGCTGGGTGGAACATGGTGAGTTCCCAAAGTTGCATATCATAGCTTTAACATGCACACAGGAATCAAACTTGGGTTGTGTCCATCAGTGATGTTCATTCAGTTATCTGTAAAAAGATACCGTGAGAAAAGCTAGTTAGTAGGAATGCTGCAGTAACAGGAATACATTTAGACCAGAAATTAATCTGTGCAACACCACTTGAACATACTAGGGCGCTGGTGACGCTCTGCCACCCTCCAGCTTCTTATTGACTGAACACACCAGATCCAGGTTTATCAGCAGCGGGAACGGCAGGAATAGTTGGAAAACAAGCAGGGGCAACAGCCCTCTCAAAAACCATCGGATGATTGGGGCTGTCACTTTTTTAAAAACTCAAGTTTGAACAAATTTAAATGAAAATGTGATTTATTTGACTACAAACACAACTCATATAGCACAGTAGCTAGTAGGTGAATCCTCAGAGTTGAGTAAGGCAGCTTCTTTCCACAAAGTTGACAAACAGCCTTACCTTTATTAATAATTTTACCATTTGTGGTAAAGAACATAACATATTGTATGTCCACACACAACAATATATACAATATAACACCAAGTCAGTTACACATCTGGGATATCAAGATGCGGTGTAAATGAAAGTGACAACAGGCACAATGGAGAGGCAAAATCGTGGTTGGCTAGTGTCCTTGTCGCTACTTTTAGCCTGTTGCAGTCTGTTCAGGTTGCACAGGTGGTCCAGTTACTCCAAGATGGCACATCCATACGTGCAGTCGCAAGGTTTGTTGCATCTCCCAGCACAGTCGCAAGGAGGAGATACCAGGAGACCGTCCTTTACTCCAGGAGAGTTGGACAGGACCGTATGTCAACAACCCAGCAGCAGGACCGGTGGGTGTGATGGATGACAGAAGAATTATTTTGTGAATTATGATGAAGAAACATCCCTTTAAAACAGCTGTCAAGCTCACACCTCAGCATCCACGAGAGGATAGGGGCATCCATGTTGCTGTCAACAAAAACCAGAAGACTTCAGAAGATATAAACCACTGGTAAATCTCAAAAACTAAGTTTGTCAAAAACCATAAAAAAGTTCTAGAGTTCTAGAAACAACATCCTTCAGGCAGATGAGACCAAGATCAACTTGCACCAGACAAATAGGAAGAAAAGAGTTTGGAAAAATGCAGGAACTGTTCATGATCTGAAGCTACCACCTCAACTGGTTCCCTTGTATTTGTTGGTGATATGACTGTTGACAAATCCAAAACTGATTCTTCACAGATCAGATGGACAAGTGCCTCAAGCATACTGTAAAAGCAAACACTTTCTACAGGCGAAGCAGTTTAATGCAGCCCTCAAACAAGCAGGAACTGACAAGAGCTGCGGCAAAAAGACTGAAAAAGAAACCCAGTATCTTGTGATGTCCATGGGTTTCAGTTCGCAAAGGAATTACAATCAAGTATTAAAACAGACAATAGAATTTAGCATTATGTTTTTTTATTCAGTTATTAATGTGCCACCAAAAATTGGTGTGTGTTTATGAAAATACCTGTAATTCCTACATAGTTCTTTCAATATTTCCAAATCCTTAAATTAAATCTGAGAGTAGACTCTCAGAAAGATTGTTTGTTTTCATTTCAAATCCATTGTAGTGGTGTACAAAGCCAAAATGATAAAAATTATTTCACTGTTTAAATGCTCATGGACTTGTACATCCAGACATTCGTGTGTGAGATGCAACTATCTGAATCTTAGAGCGCGTGGGGCTTGGATTGTTCAGCCTTGGCTATTGGGCTTTTGCACGTCTGAAATACTCACAGTGCTGCTTTAATCCCACTGCTCTGAATGAGTCACAGGATTAATTGACATTCATCACCTCCTATGTTTGTGTATGTGTAAGTTAGGCTTACACCAGTCCTATGCTACAATAACAAACTGCACTACCACTCACACTGTCACGTACATGTTGTACTGGAATTCACCAAGTTATCACCTGGAACATGGAGCCAAAAGCACTGTGGACCTCAACCTAAATGCTCTGATCTGTGTGAAAGTATCAGAGAAATGGACAGGGTCTCATCTGGGAGTCAGAGGTGTGAATGGCGCCAGAGGCTTCATGCAGAGACATCAACACACGCAGCTGCAGCACACAAGATTTCATCATTACGCAGTCAGGATGATTGTCCAGATCACCCATTAGTCAGACCGGCTGTGAAACCCTCAACAAGGAGAGGTGAAAATGGACTTTCTGGACTTTCAAAAACAGCACTGTGTTAATATAAGGAGCTACCGTGGTGATGGCATGTTGCCTCAGCTACTGGTGAAATGATGAGATATGGTCCTAACTGCATGTTTGATGAACTTGAACTTGATGCTGAAAAATGTCTGCACCGTGGCCCTTGCAAGTGAATTTTGTTGTGAAATGTTACTGTTTTTAAATGGTGGCGTCAGGGTCTTCAGTCAGCATAGAAAGGCCACATATAAAAACCACACCCAGGTAAACAATACGGTTTGCATTGCAAACATGCACTTCCCACACCCTATGTAGCTTCAGCTCCATGCTATAGTATCACAGCTGGGTGTTGTCACAAGTAGGAGAGAGTGGACCTGACCGTGCCCAGATGTGATCATGGGTGTCGTCAGATTGCCCAACATCATTTAGAAACATTTAAGATGAGAGACATTTATACCTAACTACAGTAAAACTAATGGAAGCTATTTCAACTCTACAATAAATCCTTGTTAGACAATTTGCCATGTGTTTCCTGTATCAGCTGAATAAAAACTCAGCTGCTGATTCTTTTCTTCCTCCTCAGGTGTACACAGCGTCCAACCCCAATGGGACGACTACAGGGAAAACCTTCAAGGTTCACCTTCAGCTCTGGGACACAGCTGGACAGGAAAGGTGGGCAGCTCCATCCACTGGGGCTCGGTCTCAATATGGGGCCTAATTAAGAGGATAATAGGTTGTCTTTATGTTAGTGTTGTATTTATATGCTTGTATATATCTTGGTCAGTACTCTCTCACTCTATAATAAAAAGATAGCATTTAATTAGATGATTTTCCAAGAAAATCCTGATTATAGTGAAATAAATAAATGTGGAAATAGTATTTCCGGGTGTCAGTAGCTAAGCTCTTCTGAAGTGTGCCTTGACTTATAACTGTATTGTGAAACAGTGAACAGTGATTCTGTATTTGTGTGTGTGTGACTCCTCATCTCATCGTGTGTGTGATCTCTAATTGGAACTGGCCTCGATCTGTTGAATCTGTGTATGAAGGCCCGCTGATGACTCACTGCGGGATGAGTCAGTGTTAGTTACGTAATTTTAATTTCATTTATGCAGCTCGACGTGATGGAACAGATTCCTATTTTCATCTTTATGATCATTTAATCGAGCAGCTAAAGACATTCTTCCACCTGTGTGATCAGTTCATCAGACTGTTTGATGTGGAAACACCCTTCATATCTGCTGTTATTGTCCTGACTGTTTGCATATTACATATTTGCTCATAAAGCTTCACAAGTAATATTTACACACAGTTCTGTTTCTTGCTGGCATCACACCCAGACGACCAGTTTACCGCTGTACATACGGATTAACTGGAGTCTCATTACCAACTGGTGTTGATACAGCAGCACACATCATCTACGTTTAGTACATTTTAGTACAATTTATATCTACTACTGTCATCATTGGATTCTTGATTTGACCGTAACATATTCTGCGCTTATGGAGCAACACTATCATTTGTATTCATGTTCCTGACCACCTGATTAACTTAAAGGGCGACTTCATTGGCTCTAGTTTGGGGAGTACATCTAAATTAATGGTATTAAATGTCCCTCTACCTCTTGCTGATAAACTCACCTTAAATGCTTTTTTTTGGCTCTCAGTGCCATTTTTTCCCACAAATGTGTGAAGAAACAAAGTCTGATTCTTACATATCAAATCTGGACCACATATGCAAGTACATGTGGTCCTACATCTGATTCATATGCGATGTCTGGCTCTGCGGCTGCTATCAGAATGATCAGATTTGGAGTTTATAGTACTACTCTGGGCGGGAGGCTGAGTAAACTGACACATAAGGGAGTTTAATGTCTGCTGCACATTTATGGTGAAGCTTCTGTTCAAGCTAAACTGTTAAGTAACGTAACACAACTGAGTAGTTCTTGGAGGAAAATGCAAAATTGCAATTGTTGTTATTCTTGTACATACAGTAAATGTATATGTGTATCAATATGTCAATCTGTATTTATTTATTTATTTTTTAACTTGGTTGTGTGTGTTTCAGGTTTCGCAGCTTGACGACGGCGTTCTTCCGGGACGCCATGGGGTTCCTGCTGATGTTTGATCTCACCAGCCAGCAGAGCTTCCTCAATGTCAGAAACTGGATGAGTATGTTGTTCACCTCACATTTGCATCGCATGTTTTAAGTGTGTTTTAGCTTTGGCTGTTGTTGTTTAGTGCCACTAATGGTCAGAAACTCTCCAGTTACATTCAAGTTTTAATTATATTTCCATTTAAGTTAAAAGAAGTTATTAGTCTGCTGAAGATCATATGAAAGCATGAAATAAAGGTTTTCTTCTCTTTCATTCAAATTCTACCCATACACCTGTCACACATTTCAGTATATTTGCATATCTCATGTCATGAGATACAGTTTATCTGTATTTGTCTCTAGGCCAGTTACAGGCCAATGCCTACTGTGAGAACCCAGATATCGTGTTGGTAGGAAACAAGGCAGACCTGGCCGACCAGCGGGAGGTTCAGGAGAAACAGGCCAAGGAGCTGGCTGATAAATACGGGTATGTTTAGTTTTCCCTGGAAACAAAAGTGGGTTCTAGGAACTTTGTCTTAAAAACTCTGGAGCGATATAGCTACAGCATAAATGTCTGATACTCTTAGTTTAATGTTGAATTTATGTTTACAGGAGACAGGGTTATCAATCAGATATTATATTATTGAATCATCAGACTGTTGAGTTTGCTAGTTTTAGTACAGTAACCACATCCACTGTAGTTGGTTGCGCCGCTGTTGGTTTCAGTTAAGTTCATCTGGTTTAAAAAAAAAATAGATTATTTTCACTATCAAAGTCATAGTTATCATTGTGTGGTAAGAGGTTTTTAGATTTTGTTAAAGTTTTTCGAAAACACATTTTGAACATGTTGCAAAAGAATATATAAAACAGTAGCAGCTGGTCCCAGTGAAACACATTTTTTAATGCTTTTTTTAAATGATTAATTAGCTTTGACAAAAAAAGTCAAAATGATTTTAGTAGAAATGAACTGAAAATGAAATTAAATGAATATAAAATTGATAGGGTTATTTGGATTAGGGTCATGATGTAGTGGGCTAAAATCTCTCTTTTAATCTCTTACTGCATAAAAAACAACAACTTGTCGCTCATAGGATCCCGTACTTTGAGACGAGCGCAGCGACAGGCGTGGAGGTGGACAAGGCGGTCATAACGCTGCTGGACCTGGTCATGAAGAGGATGGAGCAGTGCGTTGACAAACCACCTACCGACACAGCCAGTGGTAACGGGGCCACAAAGCTCAGCGATGCACAGCCCAGCGAGAAGAAATGTGCATGTTAGACCAAGAGGCGATTCAGGAAATGACCTCTGTCGTCTGTCCTTTCTGTTTGCCGCATTCCCTCCATCTTTCTACTTTCTCCTTCTGTACTTCTCTGTCAACTTTTCCTTTTTTTCTAGTTTTAACCATCTTCTCTTTTCATTTCTTTTCCCTTCTTTTATTTTTTATATTTCCAACTTTTTTTTATCCCTCTGGTTAGGAAACAACTTTATCCCCCTCTAGTGGACATTGAAGGTAACACAGCCTCAGCCTGTCTGCTTTTGAGCTCTGTTTAGGAGGAAATGAAAGGGGCAGTTTCATCATTGTCAGATACATAATGTGCCTCCATGAAAACCTGCAACCTGGGAATTAAACTCTACATGCTCCCACTATCTCTGCTCACAAGTGTTTTCAAAAAGAGATGATTAAACTATGGCCTCTGTAAAGGCTCTGCTCTGTTTATCATTTCAAGAGGAACGATTTTGCTTCATGTGTAAGCTGTCACAGGATGACAGCCAAATTTGTACCATAAAGAGTTTAACACCAGGCTGCGTGTCTGTGTAAATTAAATTATCGTCCTCTTCCTCCTGGACCAGGCTGAGCAACTGTGTGACAAACGCATTTTTACTGTCTTTTCTTCCCTATTTTATATTTTGTTAGATTTGTTATATTTAGCTAACTCTCAATTAGGTCTTCATGGTGGGGCAACTCTTGGCTGTTTGCAGATATTCTACCATTAATATTGTAGGGTGAATATAGGTACAGCTTAGCACATGTGCAGTGGAGAAAAAAAAAAAAGTTTAACAAAAAATTGTATATTTATAATAAAGTTTCCAAAATCAGGTTGGATTATTGTTCTAACCTGATTTACTGCCTTGGCTTTTGAAGCGTTCTTCTACTGTGCTGGGACATTCTTATCTGTGGAAGTATGTCAGTGAATAATATCGGCTGCTCTGGAGACGCATCATCACGTGGCTTACTGACATTTAACTGCAAGTGAAATTGTATCCTGAAGAAGATAATGGCTATTAGAGAGATCAAACACGCTGTAGCACTCGAGTTTATATTGAAAAAAGAGAAATGTACTGGCGAGTGGAGAAGATAATCATATCTGATCTGAATCCTTATCGTGAAAATACACCTACAGTATTTGAATATGTGGGGAAAAAATGTCAGTCAGGTGATGTCAGGTCTTGAGGCAGCTGATGTTAGAGACTGACCTGTCTGTTTTTAACAGATCCTCAGACAGTGTGAAATATCTGCTCTAAGGCCCCACAAACGACCAATGTTGTTAGAATACAAAGTGACCAAGTATTTACATTAAAAGAAATTTCTGAAACATAGATAATTTCTGTTTGTTTCTGTCATTTCATATGTTGCTTTTATATCGTTGATATTTCGCACATCAATTTCTCCTCTTATTTGTTATTGTGGAAAATATTTTTTACGTTCCCATAGAGCTCTTAAGCTCAGTTCTCAAATTAACCCGAAATTATCAAAACAATTGTCCCTAACATAAAGAAAATACACTATTTCACACCAATGAAGTAGCCTACATTAGAATTAGTTTGCTAGTTCAGCTGTGCTTGTTTGTGTTTATGTGCAACTCAACAACTTACCTTTTAACAAGTAACACTTCACCCTGACTTAGTTCATGAATAAAAAGCCAAGTTCAGGTGCATCGGAAACACCTGGGGTCTTTTTCTCAAGTCAGTTGCCAAGAGCAGATCTCGGTGCCATATTAAATATACACACACATAAGGAGAAGAATTTTAATTTTAAGCAGAAAGTTAAATTTAGACTAATGGGCGTATTCACTTATCATGGGAAAAAAATGGCCTTTTCGTCCGCACGCACTTCCGCAGTGAACTGAGAGGAGCACTGCTAAAAAGTTATTGAATTTATTGAACTTGCGCTGCGTTGACCTTTGTGGGCGCAATCAGTCAGTGGTGAACACTGTCAGAACAAATGGGAAAAACGAATTTACCTACTTCCCAAACTGTATAAAAACACAGCACAATCATGTCAAGACCAGATAAACACATACAGCCTGTTTAATTTGTGAAATATTTGCATGTAGATGCTAAGAGTCTCCACTATTGAGTACAGTACCCCCCACCACTACCACCAGCTAGTTGCTATCTCTGGTGTTTGACGCGGGTTGTGTACCATGATTTTATCAGAGCTTGCTTTCTGAATACAGTTGCCTGCTGTTGTACTGATTAGAGCGAGAAGACTGAACCAGTCGGTAAATACGAGATAAAAACCAAAACAATGAGCTGAAAGAGGCTAAAAGGCTCTGTATCATGCTGCATAATTATGTGTGGATTCACTATGTGTCTCACCTTTCATAGTACTAACAGTAATGTCACCCATTTTTACTATAAAATAACGACTAGCGCAGCTTTAAAATGTCTTTTGTGTTTTAAGGTCACCAAATACTGATGTCATCACACTTCTAAGGAGGATGTTAACTGTTTCACTTCCACGGTTTGGTAAAAATGTGGTGCATCATGATAAATATAACTAATATGGGCGACACTGCAGATTTATTTTATTTTTGTTTTATTTTTTTTTTAAATTTTAAATGAAATTATTTTGCGGTGGAAATAATGAATAAAGTGCTAATATATCCTCAAATTCTACCCGATAGCTCAGATCAAATAAAGGAGACATAATTCATTTAGGATAAACAGCTCCAGTAATAACAGTTCTGATTACCAGATAATCTGAGATACTAATTTGTGATATGTTATTAACATCTTAAACCATTGCCTTTTTAATGTTTACAATCTTCCAGCCCATTTGTTTTATGGGAGCTTTCCCTCCTATGTTGCTCATTCTCTTTTCTCAAATTTAATTTGAATTTGCAGCGTAGTTTGATGCCTTTTTGTGCCACATTTGCATCTCACACTCCATGCGTCTTCCTCCGCCTTTATTGTAGTTCTCGAATTCACTTTGAAAGTTTACACTGTTTGAAGAGTCATGTTGTGCCTGTTATTAACTCTTCTGTCTGATCCTCTGTGAAGTTTGTGAGCTACTGAGTATTTTAATGCATTATTGATTATAGATTACGAAGCAGAGGCAAAAGAGAACAGAAGTCCTGATGTTGTTTTTGTGCCCGATATGTCAAAGCAACTAATCGATCTACGTACCTCTAAGAGCTTTTATTTTTGGAAATCTTTGTGTGTGAATCCTCTGATGCCTGCAGTTTGTACATGTTTAAGTTTTCACCGTGTGTATCGATGCCTGTGTGTGTTTGTTGGTTTGTGGCATTGTCAGCATGTTTGACACCACGAAAATGGAATGACCTGTGATGCGTTCAATGTTTGGGAAAAAAAAAAAAAAGTTGTTGTCAGAGCTGCAAATAAATTTGTTTGTTTTATCCTTTGAGTTTTTTTTTTTTCTTTTTGAATGAAATGAGCAGTCAGTCCACTTGCATTCAGAACTTAAACAATCTACATTTTGCAGCAAAACCCAGACCAAACAAACTAATAGTTGGTATTTGGAAAATAGTTTTTTTTTTTTAAAGTGTTTGTAAAATGACTTAAAAACACTGGTTCAGCTTCTTTCCTCATATTTCATGAAGAGAATTGAATGCTTCTGTTGTCTCGACAAAGGAGCTCAAGTGTCCAGCTCAAGATAGTTGGGAATTGAAAAGATGGCTTTTCGTTTTTCTGAACATGTACGTTTTGATGAGTATCTCTGTAGAGTTAGTTGTTTGCATTTTATCTATCCGAAGCATTTTGTGGGAGATAATGAATTGACTTTGCAGTAAATTTATCCAGGCATTGTGATATCTGACAGCTGATTAAAGATGACTTAGTACAATCTGTCCCGACTGTTTTATCACTTTGCTGCATGAACACAGCGGGTTGTAGTGGAACACATCACTTCAGTTTGTTTGCTGAACTTTCCTTAAGCACCATCACCAGGCACATATCTGCTGGAGCACAAAGGTGATTTACTTTCTGTTTATCAAGTCAATTTACAGACAAAGCATCGGTTTCTTGTGACTCTTTATATAAAACTCTTTACAGGTTTGGCTATTTCATATTGCTGCTTTGCTGATGATATTGTTCTTAATTTTAAAACTCTGCATTATTGTACAACAGTAATGTGACTGTAACAGTATTGTCTAGATCTGGAAAACTGACAGAAAAAGGAATTCTTACTCATGGTACAAATTCATGTCTCTTTCAAGTAAACCCAGTCATTTCGAATCTAATCACCCCATGAAATGCCTGTTTCCAGGTGTTTTCCACAAGCTTAACTCTGCACCTACCAGTTGGCCAGAATGTGCACATCATGGTTATATGATGATGACAAAATATTGGACTTTTACATGGGAGACTGGAAGCTATTACTTTACTGTTACAAGCTGATAGTGAGTAGTTATTACTTTAGTAAGTTAGCTTATTTTAACCCAAACTTAACTAAGTTGCTTATGTGCCTTCACCTAATTCCTTAATTCAGACAAAACTGAGGTTATTATATTTGGGCCCAAAAATCTCAGAGACATGGTATCTAGTCAGATTGCC
>JAUMHL010000015.1:20036896-20060338 GCA_032362345.1 Sandelia bainsii
ACCTGGGGTTGTTCTTATTTGCCTCAATTAATGAGGAATAATATGTGGTTCTAGCTTTACAGAGGGCTTTTTTATACATTATTAAACTGTCTTTCCAGGCTAAGATTTAAATTTACTTAATATTGTACTCCCCAAGGTTTGAGTTGTGGTTGTTTTTCTAACCTCTGTGATTAATTGTGTAAACAGCAAATGTTAAATACCGCAGCCAATGTTCACGGAGCAGCTTTTCTAAAATAGATACAACCAATGAATGTACGGGTGTGTTTACAGCAGAGCCAAACATACTCATGCTGTTGCTAACACGATGAGTGCCAGTAAAAATTGCGACACAGTGTGATTTTTATGTTGCACATAGTATTTTCCACACAGAAGGAAGAAACACAAAAAATTTTTTTATAATTCCACCACTGACGTAAAAATGCCAAAAATAACCACTGCTTAGATTTTTTTTAAATGAACGAGTTGAACGGCCTCAACCTCTGTGACTGATGTTTCCATATACATCCACATTCCTGTGAGCGCTTCACAGACGAGCCGCTCTGTGATGCAGCTGCAGGAAAGTGAACAAACGGCTTTAAGAGAGCTTATGATTGTGTGCTATTGAATAGAAGAAATAATTCACATCATAAATCCTGTATTGTCATAATAGATGACAGAGTTAATAAAAACCTTTACAGGGATCATAACTTTAACTAGCCGCAGCCTTTCCACCTGATCTGTTTGCACCTGGACAATACCTGTGTGTGCCTTAAAGCCTGTTCTCCTCTGTCTGTCTTTGCTGTAGTTGCACATATTGAATGTCTTTTGTGCTCTTGTGTGTTGCAGCTCATTACAGTTTACACAGTGCCAGGAATGGACTCTGACTGGCTGATCGGAGAGAGAGGAAACCAGAAAGGAAAAGTGCCTGTCACGTACTTGGAACTTCTCAGCTAAAGAACACATACAGACACATGTTGGTCTTTGTATAGTTGTGAGGACATTAACATAATGCATTCCCAGACCCCTTCCACAAATGTTAACTACCACAACTAAATGCCTGATTCTAACCTATACCTAGACCTCATTCTAAACTAAGCTTTGTCCAAACAACCATAGAAAGACACTCTCTTACACACACACACACACACACACACACACACACACACAGGTGCGTGTGTGGTATGTGTGTGGGGGTACTTCTGAAGCTATGAGGATTTTTCATTCACTTAAATTAATTTCCCACTTGCACTGACATGTAACTTTCAATAGTGCTCATCCACCGTAAGCATTAACAAAAGTGTAAAAACACTCAGTCATCCATGTATTTCTTAGACACACAAGTAATAATGGAGACATTGTTACAGTGAATACAAGAAAATCCCTATGAGGGGATTAGTAACATTCCTGGGTTTTGTTAGGGTTATCTTTTTTTTTCCTATTTATTGTTGCACTCACCAAAGCTCCACATCGACCTTTCCATGGTTGGATGTAACAGAATTATGACTCCAGAGGGATTTTCATTCAAGTCATGTTGTTGATTTTCTTTTTAAAGAGTCTAATATTTCTCTTAATGCCACTAATTCTATTGAGAAAGCAGCAGAAACATGCAATAACCACACCGCCTTGGTGCTTCTGGTTAAACGAATGACTGTTCGTCAGCTAAGCACATTTGACCTCTGCATGGACAGACACTCCTCGAGGGGTGCAAACAGGCAACGCATCATCACAGATGTTATTACAGCATGTTGTGTCTATGCATCAAAATACCAGTCATGGTTGAGGGAAACCATTTAGGTCACTAAATGAGTTCTTCTCTTCCTCTTTCGTCTAAGATTACATGAACAGATTTTAATTTCTTCCTGTGTGTCCTCGGTGAAAGCGGTAAACATGACGCTCACTCTGAAGACCACTAACGGTAAAACAATAGAAACGATTTTCCCGGGTGGTTTATTGTACTTAGCTCTTGGGAGTCTCTCCACTGCTAATTGAAGTGAATGTGAATGATTCCTGTGTTACTGTGAGGGATGGCAACACTTGACAGCCAGATGCAATGATTCTGCTTGTTGAGCACCATGTGGGCTTGTTTTGCTTCTCACACTTTTACCACTTTCCCACATGACTGAAGACGTCCTTTTCAACAACAAACACTCCCATCCAAAGCGCCTTAAGAAAATGGGAAGGAACCGCTAAGGCCATGTGCAGCAAACCAGAGAATGTGCTCCTCAGCACCAAATGTTAGAGTAAATGTGCACCACTTACAGCATGCAGGACTGTAACTCCTAATTATGTGTGTCTTTGGTTTGTGTGTTCTGTTGGTTTGCGTTTTAGTGTTTTTTTGAATTTACAATGTTCCTATTTATTGCCTTTTTGCTCTGTTAGTACTTTACAGTGTCTTCAGTCTTACTGCTGCATGTGCTACAGCTAGTAGCCTGTCCTACTGAAAATGTATGTGTGTATGTGTGTGTGAGTATATGAGCTAGTTATGTGCTTGTGTGAGAAGTGGAACACCAGAATGTTTGCACAAAAACTTCCTCCACATCCTGTATGTGTCAGAGCTTGCACATTTATTTTGTTATTATTGGTTGTCTTTAGGCCAGCATGCCCTCAGGGGGTTTTGAGGAAATGGTCGTTATTGGTATGAAAATGCAAACAGCCGCCGCTGCAGAAGAAGTGAAATCAACCAGCCTACGACATTGAGACAAACTACGTCATGTCTCCTGCGCTCTGCTTTTGTGCTCATTTCACTAATTATGGGTTTTTTTATTTATTCTTTTCAAAAATGTTTTACTATTGCTGTCGTGAATCTGTTGTACCTCATCTTGTATTATTATTTTATCAAAATACGTATTGCCTGTTCCTTAACCATCCTCAATCAGTGAAATGTATTAGATTTAATAAAAACGTCAGATTTATTTTTATATAGTGTCTTTTTCACACCTACCACACAGATGTCATTAGAAACCAGTAAAAAGCCACAGTGGTCGAAACATTAAGCCAAATGCAGAAGTTTCTTAAAGTGCAGCTTCTCTAAATGGTTGTAAAATGCAACTAAAAGTAAAGAATTTCTCTTCCACAAGAACATAATTGATGCAGTTGCTCGGTCTCTCCACTTTATGGTCCAGAATGAAATACCTCAACAACTGTTGTACGTTCATTGTTCCCAGAGGATAAATCTTCACGTGAGCCTTCGCTTTCCCTCTACTGCCACCAGGAGGTTGACATTTTTGTCTTGTGAGTGCAGTAAAATGTCAAAACAGGTAGCAGATATCTCATTGTGAAATGTGTTACTAATTTTTTTAATATTCCCATCACATCATCATTCTCATTGCACTTTTTATTAAGTCCATCCAAAGGATTGGAACCACAAGGTCAACTGATTTGTGGTTACTGTACACTGAAGACATCAGAAGACGGATATGAGACTAAAGCTTTGATTTGATGGACCGAAGTTTCAAGTGAGCGAAGGTGTTGGAACATGTCGTTTTAAAGTAAAATTAAGTCCCTTGCAAATCGCTTGTTAGCAGTGTGAAGCCTGTGAGTCACTGGCATCACCACATAGTTTATTTCCTACACACTGCTGATTACCTGGACCAGATGTGTTCAGTCACTCAGAAGCTAGAAGATACCATCTCAGAAGAGTGTGGAGTAGGGGAAGACAAAGTGAACTGGTATCTTTCAGCTTCTGATTCAGCAGGTAATCAGCAGTGTGCAGGGCGGGGATAGCTGGGAAACGAGCAGGGCAGCGGGGTCCCGAGGACCGAGTTTGAGAACCACTGAGTTCAGGTGTGATGACTGACGAGGCCTCTCTTAAATCGTCCACTTTTTAAATCGTGAGACTCATTCTTCAGCTCATGAACCATGTACGCCACAGCTTCCTTCCCACTAAGAGAAAACTGTGATTCATGTTTTTTTGTTTTTGAAAAGCATTACAAAGCAATCCCTGCTGTATCATATGATGTGGTGCAACTGTTTTAATCTAAAATACACTAGAAGAATGATTCACATAGTGTCGTATTGATATGATCCTAGAAACTACTCACCAAGCAATTTAGAGAACAGACGCCCAGTAGAGCAGAGCAACTATTTCCAGACGAGATCTATATTTACCCTAAACACAAAATCCTTAATCACATTGTGCGTAAGAACAATTGATAAGGTCCAAACCCAGTACGATGAAAGAGACAGAAAGAAGAGAACACATTTCCTAGGAAGAGGTATTTATGGATTTCCCCAGATTTGTCCTGAAAGGACTTTCTGAGTTTGTGTACAATTCATGAGAGTGAATTCTGTGAGGGCCATCAAACCAGGGGACGGGCCCTCAGAGACAGTGATTGGTACTTAGGTCTGAGTCACTGAAGGCAGACAGTGGAACCCTTATCTCCACTAACTTCCTCTTTATTGGGCATTCCTGTGTGGTCCCAGAGAAACTGAGACCAGTAATCTGCCAAGTCTGTCCTGGGTCTGTCCCACACTGTTGTGGTCTTTCAGGGACCAGAACAGATTCTGTTTGCTTTTATCAGTACAGCAAGGCCTTGGTATGCTCCAGAGCTTGTACCTTCCATGATGATTCAGGGATTTTACCCTCGTGTGTGACAGCGTGACTGTGATCTGTCATTGCTGACAGCTGGAATGAAGATAAACCAGTAATTGTAACGCTTGTTGAAGTTTAGATATCTAGTCAGTATCATCATGGAGCTGCTCAGTGAATAAACTGTGTATTTCTGTGAGTATGATGTGAGCATCTTTGCTTTAATAAAAGTTTAACAGAGATTACATGCTACATTGTCAGTGCTGTGAAACAGATGCTGTGGTCACAGGTTCCACCCAAATACTTAGTGTTTATTAAGTCTTGCATCTTATTCATCTGCACCACAGCGCATTTATGTCCAAAAACTATTAAATACTCATCAGTTGGTTGCATTGTAGTCCTGACTACACACACACACACTGTTCTCAACTCAACCTGGGAGTCACAAGATAAATCTAAGGCATTGTAAGATTTGTCCTTGAATTCTTGAGTATTTCCTAGTTAACTACTGGGTAATGAAATTCTTTAAGTTTCAAAGTTTAGTTACACAAATAAAACAGGAAAATATGCACATAAGTAGACACTTTGCTTCACTTTAACGGGTCACACACCAAAAATGTTGGGATTCACTGCACTGGAACAAGAGATGTGTAGAAATCCACCAATGAAACTAGAACAACAACCTGTGGAAATCACCAGGAAATATAATGGAATTAAAATCATTCCTGGGTTTGTCAGCTATTATATTATCTTAGACGGTTCAGCCCTGGGTTTTCCCTAATTGCATCTACTTTCAATTTCTTGGAGGTAGGATGGTAGGATGATAAAAAAGGCCACAATCTTAATAAGTAGCCATCACTACAGTGAACCCACGCTGACGCTTGTGGCCTCTTTATTGACTCCTGTGTTGGAGCTGGAGATTTAATAATGCTCAGGGTTACAACTGTAACAGTAAGAACAACATAGATCATCAACCTTTGAGCTCCCCAGAGGATCAACACCTAAAGGTTTGTTATTCAGCCCTACCACTGGTGAAGCTCCAGGAACAGCCGACTCACCAATACGTCATCCAACACCTTCGTATTGTTGGATGCGATGGTGAAGTATCACACTTAAAGTCCGATAGTTCGACTATTTCTTCACACGACTGCTTCATCTGCCATTATCAGCACTTCACATAACCACCTTTTGATCTTTGGATGACCTCAGTACCTCCAGCATTTACTGTAGCTATGGAGGCGAGATTTACAGTTTCACACTAATACAGTAACACAATATTTCACAACTGTTTTATTTCTCTTTTTTGAAGATTGTAGCTGATGTCATGACTGAACTGTCGGATTTCCTCAAAGCAGCCTCCAGTTTAGAGTTTTTCTTACTTTAGCTGCACGGTTACTTCAAGCTTTACTGCAAATACTTGAGCAGTTTTCATCTTGTCTTCTTGCGAAATTCTTTTGGCCTTTATACAAGGCTGCATCAAACACGACAAGCCGAAGCATGTAAGACATCCTGACAGCTGCAGCACTGGTGGAATCGCTGCACTGCTCTGAGTCAGCAATCACCCACATGTATTAGGAAGTGACAAAATGACTGGCGCTTTCTCCAGCTTACTGCAAATATTATCAGCTTGTTACAGTAAGTTTCAACAGTGTGCAGCCTGTCTGCATCTGACACGTTTCCTCTGGAAACAGCCAGACAGAGTAAACAGTGGACCCGAGTGCGGACAGACAGGAAAACTAGTAGGTGCATTAATTAACTGGCACAATAGAGGCTATCATTCCAAGTAAAGGGCATAATTATACAAATACCAGGCAGACATACCAGAGACACTAATCAGAGCAGGAAAAAAAAGCTGCCAAAGGTGGAAAATAAACAGGAAGGAGGAACTGGCTAGACACAGGGAGAACTGGCTGGAATAAATCATTGACACACAGCAGACAAACTGTGTGATAGTTACTCATTACAACTGAATGCAGATGGTCTCGAGGAGAGTGGACCTACACGTATTTAGGATGTTTCAAGCAGGTAACTGAGGGAGGAAGGAGTTGGGGGCCTGAAAGCAGGAAGAAAAATGGCCAAAATAAGCAAAAACAGAAAATCAGGAAAAACCCTGAGAGCAAAAGTGTGACTGTGGAAAACAAATATATTTAAAATGTTTCAATTTCAATGTATTCTATTAAAATTAGCTGTTGATTTGCAAATTTCTTGATCAACCCTGCTCTGAATGAAAAATAATATTATTTCACCATTTGTTTCTATATTGTGTGATTTAGTGACTTAGCACCTGCATTAAGTTGTTACTTAAGTACTTGAGTTTGATATTGAGTGATTTCTTCAGTGTGAAATTCACAAGCTACCCAGCAGTATGTAAAGTAACCTACTCAACTTGGGCAAGCCCAGATTGGGTTTTGGATCCTCAGAACCAAGTGGATCCATCAAAAAGCTCTAACACGTACCATCATCTCTGCATCAGTACTTCACTTGTAAAATAGGTGGATTGCCCCTTTAATTTAAATACACTTAAAATGAAGTCCTACTTATTTTATTTTATTTTATTTTGCACATGTTCCCAATTGCAGTTTCAGTTTTGGGTCAAATATTTCAACCAGTCAAACTGACTCTGCTCCAGGATTCATGTTGTGGGATGTAGACGACAAAGGAATTCAACACAAGTCATTAATTTTTATTACAGCAGCATACACCCACAATTTCAGGATAATCAGCATACAAAGCGTACATTCCTAACATTGTATCAGTATAAAGTGTAGGTGGCACGGAAAGTAACGACAAACATCAGGAAAAGTCTTCTTCCTCAGAAGCAGCCGCTCTCGGTTTTGATGAGACCAACTGGCTGTTGATCCTGTATTTTGGAGGGGATAGAAACCATTACTGGGCGTTGCACAGAAGTCATCACGACTCAAGCTAAATAAACCTGATAGAGCACTGAATGTAACACTGCTGTAAGAGCTTTGGAGGTTAAGGCTAAACGAGAAACAAAACGACACAGAGATATGTGCACAAAGACACGGGAGTCTGAAAACGTGTGTCCTTACAAAAAAATTACATCATCAAAGTCAGGCTGCACCTGCTTTGTGTTGATCTTTATTTCATAAAGCTATTGTCACAATGTGTTCATTGTGTCTCCCAGCCCGCACACAGAGGCATGCGTTGTAAATTCCTGAAATAGTGGTGTGACGCTTGCTGCAGAAAGTGTAGGTGGCAAGTGAAACCTAGTAATCAGGATCAGTTACCTGTCTGTCTGAGATTTCCATGTTAATCTGTGTTTTTGCGAAGGTTCATCTTACTGGTTGTACTTGACAATTTAGTATCAATCAAGAAATCTTTTTATAGTCGTAGAAACTGGAACGTTCCTATCCGCTCTTCTGTCTAAAGCCAAACCTCTGATGGAATTCTATAAAATCCATTTGAGAGATGGTAGAAAGTTTTCAGGACAGCAGCCACCAAATAATTCATGTAATGTGGCAAAAGGATTCCAGGAAATAACATTTATGCACAACATGTTTGACACCTTTTATTACACAAGACGTGTCAAAAATGGCCCACATTCATTTCCTATCCAGAGCTGAATGCTGAATGCAGAATGAAGCAGATGAATAAAAAAATTAAATTACAAAAGACTTTACATACTTATTTCTCTCTTGTTATATAGAGAAAAACTGTCTTTACACATCTTCCTGAACTTTCCCAACATGGGTCAAAACTCTTTCAGGATGTGATCTACCCTTGTTCTGAGACAATTCTATTTTAAGACTATACAAAAAAATGTATTTGTATTTATTTATGATGTTTCCTTTATAATAAACACATGATTTTATCATATTAAATAACTGATTAGAGTGTCCACACTTTTTTTTACAGGAGGGTCAAATCAAAAACTCTCCATAGTTTGATCTGACTTTGTAAAGTGATTTCAGCCAAGAGTGTGCAAAGCTGTCATTGAAGCAAAAGGTGTCTTCTCTGAAGAATCGAAAATATAAAACATTTTATTTAACACATTTTTGTTATCAGCAGTATTAATGTACGATGCTGAAAATATTCAAACACTTAAGCAGAAGTTGTGTCCACACGTTTGACTGGTAGTGTTGGTGGAAATTGACATAACAAACAATATTTTCTCAATCATTAAAAATTCTTCTTTCTGATAAAAAGTCACATTGTGCCTTTTTAGGAACCAACATTTTAAAAATTAAACATGGCCATATCTAGACACAATATGAACAAAGTATTGTGTTTACGAGTTACAATTTTACATTCCATTCTGATAACATGAAATATGCAGGGGCAGATCATGAGCATTTTCCATGGGATGGGAAAAGGGTGGAAAGAGATTTTTGCAGGATGGCGTGCTATGACAGAATCCCAGGAGAAGTCTTGGAGGCGGGGGGAGGTGGGGCGTGGAGGTGTTTTTGGCTCACTTCATACACCTCATTCACTCCATCATTGTGACTACATGCTCCATTCCAAATTTCATGTCATCTGCTTATCATATCTATGCTGCCTTTTTGTATGTTTGTTTACTATTTAGTGTTCTGTGTTCTTCTTTATTTGATTCTTGTCTTTTTTACTCAGGTCTATGAATATAGGAATGATGATAAAGTTTTTGGAATCTGTCATGAAGCACTGAGACATCCAGCTTTGATTCAGGGGCTCTGACAAAATTGTGGCATTAACCATTTAGGAATTACAGCCATTTTCATACACACACCCCTATTTTGGGAGCTCATAAATAATGGAATAAAACTAACCTAATCACCTTTAATACAGGGATTGCTCAATGACTGCTTGAAGTCTGGAACACATGGACATAACCAAATTCTGAGTTTCCTCCCTGGAGATGCTTTGCCAGGCCTTTACTGCAGCCACCTTCAGCTGCTGCTTGGTAATTTCTGCATTCAGTCTTGTGTTCAGTAAGTGAAAAGCTGTTCTGTTGGGTAGAGCTCAGGTGACTGACTTGGCCTTGCCATTTCCTTTCCTTGTCTTGAGAAACATTTGGGTAGCTTTTACTGTATGTTTTGGATCATTATCTATCTGCAGTATGAAGTGGCTGACTACTACAGCCCTATACACTTCAGAATTCATCCTCATTATTTTATCAGCAATCAAGTCATCAATGAAAACCAATCCATGTCATAACGCTGCATCCACGATGTTTGACACATGATGTGGTATACTTTGGATCATGGGTCGTTCCTTTTCTTTGCCATACTTTTCTCTCCATCATTCTGGTACAAGTCAGTCTTGGTGTTATTAGAAGAATCTTATTCCAGAACTGGTCAGATTTTTTCAGGTCTTTTCTGGCAAAGTTTAATCTTGACTTTCTGTTCTGGAGCATTATTCTTGAAGTCGTCTCTTAACTGTGGACCCTACAATAGGGAAGGTAGCTGCCCCTCCTTGCCCCCCTTTAGATCTGCCCCTACAAATATGATTGAAACTGCTTCCCCAACAGTTCATTGCTAGATTAGTGATTGAAAATATCCTATCCCAGTTGTCACAGGGCGAGAGGAAGGGTACACCCTGGACAGACTGCCAGTCTATCACAGGGCTGACATACAGAGATAGACAATCATTCACACCTCTGGGGCAATTTAGAGTCACCAGTTAACCTAACTGCATGTGTTTGGACTGTAGAAGGAAGCCAGAGAACCCACGCAGACACAGGGAGAACATGGAAACTCCACAGCATTCCAACCCACGTCGTTCTAGCTGTGACGTGATAGTGCTAACCACTACACCACTATGCAGCCCTAACTCAGTTATACTGAACTAATTAATAACATGTAATAGTCTAACTGAATTAGACAGACAGACAGACAGACAGACAGACAGACAGACAGACAGACAGATAGACAGATAGACAGATAGACAGATAGACAGGAAACATTTTAGCAAAAAATAAAATATAAAAACAATTAGTGGCAGCAGTCTTGTGTTGGACACGTACATCTCTCACAGAGAGCAAAACATCGAGCTACGTTTGCCCCGAGGCAATCTGTTTGGCAATATGTTCCTGTGTTGTTGTTGTTGTCCCACCCTCACTCCTTAACTCCCCGTGGCTGTAAATAACAGGGATTAATCAACTGATTGACGCTCCGTCCTCACCTTAAGGCCCGTCTGTTTTTACACTTAGCCGACATTTATCTCTCTAACACGAATATGTGTTACAAATAAAATCTGCTCAAATTAATCCTGGATTTTTCTTCACTTAATGAATAACAAATGATCACTGGACTTACTGTATCTGAGTAAGCCTATCAAATATGGAAATCTAACTAAAACAACACATTTAGGGTCCCCCTGTATATAGTTGAAAAGACATACACAGCAACATATGGAACATTTCTGTAGAGCTAAAGCAAAAAAGTTATTACTTAGTAAATACATCTACAGACATTGTATATATATTTCTTATAATGATTGTCAGGTTTCTAGCAAAAAAATTAGAATGTGTATATGCTCAGTACTTTATGCATTTGATGGTTCAAACCTTTCACTTACAAATCACATCAGCTAAATCCATAAAACCTTGCCAGCAGAACAAAGTAGAACACACAAAAACCTGGTGTTTACATAAAATTCTTGACTTCTGTGGCCTGTCTTAACTACTAAAGTATAAAAAACAAATTCAATTATTATACAGCAAAAACAATTAGCACCTCTCATCCCAGACTGATCTTTACAAAACATATTTTTTGTAATATGTTTTTCCCATGAGCATGAACTGCTGCACAGGTTCTGTCTGTTTTCCACCGCAGATGTCCTCAACTCATGACTAATCACACCTGTGTCCAACTTTCAGGTGGTTCAAGTGTGTTTATGTGGTTTTAGACAGAGTTTTGTGTTTTTGACCATAATAGTATTTTTTGTATTTGTTTTTTTTGTAGTTTTTGTCTCTGAGTGTATTTTGAACAGTTTACCTCATCCAGTGGCTCCTGGTCATTATTTCCATCATTAGAGTCATTACACCACATGTTTTAGTTTCTGACTTTGTGTGATATTGCATTGTAAAAACATATTTATTTGAGGTCTTTTAGAGCATATTAGATTTACTTTTAAACCTTTTGAGTAAAGCTGAATTGATTTGTTGGTTGGTTTATTATTCTTTCAGATGTACCTGACCTTAAATTTTTTATGCATTTTGAGACCTTGAAGAAGCTTTAACTCAATAACTGTGTTAATACATATTGTATTAATATACAATATGTGTTTATTTGTGTTCATTTTACAATGGCCAAATTCAGGATGCATCACTGAATCTACAAAAACCTCTTCATTCAACCTAATCTCAATCTATTAGATTTAAATCTCATCAAAATGATGTGATGTGATTATACTAATCCTGGCTCATTTTCCAACAGATTAACCAGAACTAATCTGATTTAAAGGTTACAGAGCCTCCCCTAAGGCAGAGTGGCTCGTCTAGATTGGCGGGACGAAGCGTGGGATCGCTGGGTGAAGTTGTCGAGGGTTTCAACCCCCCCTTCTGTCACAACCCTCCCCAGCCCGGCGTCCACTGAGACCTACTGCAGAGAACAGAAACAGCACGGAGCGCTTTGCCTTTTGCTTTATTAACAAATTACTTGGGCATCAGGGTTAAAAACTGCCACAAGCCAAATTCTGATTCTGTCATCTGTAAAATCCACTTTAGTCACACCAAGCTGACCTATTTCCTTTTAAATCCACTTGACTTTAACTGTCTGCATATTAAATCAATGAGTAGGTGACAAGTGTACTTTTGTCAAACTCTCTCTCCCTTTTCTTTTACATATTTTTTAAGTTTTGGCCAAATGGCTTCTTAAGCTACCAAATACTTCACTCTGGAAGATGTTGAACTAACTAAAGCTACAAAAGTAGTTCAACCACTTTGTCCCAGTTCAAACAAAAACCAACAAATATCCCAATATTCATGGCAAAGTTCAGGAATGTCAGCTTTGGTTTTTTAAACAATATCTATTGTCAGACACCTGCCTACCAGAAACAAGTGTCCAGATGGGGGTACTGCAAGCAGGATAACTCAGTTGGCCAGGTAAGTCCTACAACTGCAAATATGACCATCAAGCTATTTCAAAACATAGTTAAACTATAATTACATGTAGTTCACTACTCCCCAACACTGTAAACTACAAAGAATAATAATTCAAAGATTCAAAAACAGCAACAAAGATGTACATTTTAGGGATATCATTTTCTTATACTATATCACAAAGCATACTGAAAATTCACTCGAATGACTTACGCCTACTAACATCAGGTATTTTCAATGAGAGCTGTAAAAAGATGCATGTTGTGTTTGTGTGTTGGCAGCCCGTCTGTCTTCTGTTTGTGTTTAAGCTTCACGAGTTAAACTGTGATGACACTTTGACAGGTTTCCTATTATAATAAGACTCCAAACCAGGTTTCTCCCCTCATCCTTTGCTGTCACAACTGTGTCAGTTTATTATGTGGATTTTTTTTAGGGAAAATATGCTAAAAGAGAGAAAGTGTGTGTGTGGAAGTTGGCATCTGTGTGTGTGCGTGTGTGTGACAGACAGAGCCAGATGAGCAGGCAGATGTTTCCTCTGTCTCTAGTCCGACTGTCGGAGAAAGACTGACAAAAGCTGGACCAATGCCAGACACACAAGCACCCATGCACATGCATGCGTGCACGTACACACACTGACACTGATCTACCTAAACAAAACTGCACTAAGACGTATGTTTCTGTTTTTGTTGGTTATTTTTGTTCAAAGCAACGCCAGCTCTTAAAATGTGTATCTGATGACCATTTAAGGCTTCAAATACCTCTCTGAGCCTCAGATCGGTCCCGATTCCGTCAGACATTCAGTGACACTTGAAAGTATGTGAACCCATAAAGAAATCTCTCTATTTCTGCATAAGCACAACCTATAATGTCCCGTATTGACACACACAAGACACTAGATCAAATTAATCCAATTAAACAAATGAGACACTAAATCTGCACTTGCTCAATCATTTATTGAGGAAAATAATCCAGTCCTACATATTTGCGTCTGGCAAAATTGTCTGAGCGTCTAGGATTATTAGTTTATTTAAAGGGGAAATTAGGCTACGATCAAACTCAATTCCATTCCAGCATAAAAACCTGATCCCATCTGTGAAATATGGTGTAGCAGTGGCCTACTTTGCTCTGAACCTGAATATTTAAATGCTGTTTAGTTTTTACTGTTAAAAATAATGAAACTGAATGTAAAGTGAGGTGAGGCAGCAGGTTAGAGAGGAGCTGTGGATGCAGTGAGGTGAGTTTACAGTTAAACCTTACCATGTTGTTGTCTTGTTCTGTCTCGTTCTTTCCCTGCATGCTGCGCTCACTAAGACTGCTAGTGAAGGTTTTCTCTCTGTCTGACCTGGAGGAAAAATATTAAAGTAAATGGTAGATGTTAAAGATATCACAGCAGTGATATGCCAAAGTCAGAAAAGGCCTTTCGAGTCTGTTATTTTTTAACCACAGTATAAATTCAGTTCAGTTTATTTAAATAGCATCGAATCACAATGACTCAATGCACTTTACAGTTTAAGGTTTAAGACCTTCCAGGATATAACTATATATAGAATAATACAGGAAACCCAACAGTCCCACTACCTAGCAGCACTAGGCAACGGTCGAGAGAAAAAACTCCATTTAACGAGGTACAAGGTACCTGTGGGATTGTCTGAGGACTTTCTGTGTGAAATGGGTCAGTTTCTGGGTCTCTTCTTGGTACCTCTGCAGGTCTTGGTTCAGAAGGTTACGGAGGGTGCCCAGTGCCTCCTCCCGGAACACCAGCCTCTCTGACTGGACCAAACACTCAGTGATGGAGGCCTGAAGCTCACGATAGGCACACAACTGGAACTGGGCAGGAAAAAAATGGACAATACATTTTACTGAAAGACTTTACAATTACTTTGAGGAGAATACACCGTCTCTTCTCTAGCTCTTTGACGTATGGCCTTAGTTAAAGAATCACTTACAACATACAGTACGGTTTATGATTTATAGACTGATTCTGAGAAAAACAATATTTTAACAACAATCAGCTAATCTGTGTGGGAATAAACACACAAAAACAACAAAGTCTAAACTTGACTCACAAATCAAAAAGAATAAAGTAAACATATACAATTATGTATCACCAAATATCATAATGTCTATACACCTTTGCTTGTTTCTGCTCACAATTTGATAAGATGTTATTTTTTAACCCTTCGTGACCAATGTGTATTCCACCAGTCTCCTGCTGTGGTCACTTACAGAGGACGTCTGAAGGCTGCAGCTTCTCTTCAGCTCTTGTTCTGCTCTCTTCTTCTTCTCCTGTAGGTCAAAGAGCTCGGCGCTCAGCAGCTGCTGATGGACGTCAATCTGAAACAGTCTGAAAACAAACAAATACAGAAACATTTAGTTTACAGCATGCCCTTAAACTCCTACTTCAGCTCTTAAAAATATCATTCACACTGAGTCTTGTTTGACAGCTGAAATTTACAATATGCTGGAATATTTTGCTACTTCATTTGACCTAAAAACAATAAATAACATTATTTTAATCATAATTCTAGTTCTTATTGTAGGATTCAGATTATTTATTTACTAGACTTTAGGGTCATTAACAAGTTTCATGTTCAATAAATCTGGTTTTCAATTCAATTAGGCTCTAAACATGTGTGACTGCAAATACTGTTGATTCTACTAAGCAGGCACATATTTACATTTAAAAAAGGCTCTGAGAAACTTGGGGGTGGTTCACTGTAAAATAAAAACACGTCTAAACAAACTAACATCAGGTGCTAAAAAAGAAAGACAATATCATATGCAAATAATGCAAATGTGCAATAGTCCTCCATGTTTGAGATTATCACTGCATGGAGAATTATATTTTTTATGAACATATACATGCTGGGAGCTTTTAACCTGATGTGCTTCTGTTTTCTATCTTTTCCTTGAACAAACAACCTGAGCTGCTCCTGAAGTCACTCAAAAAGACAAGACAAACTTTTCTGTTCTCTGTTTGCTTTGCAGCAGCTGAGAGACGAGCCTGAGAAAACACTGATGACAGTAGAGTCACATTTTCACTTGAAATGAATCGAGTGAATAAGATTTGATCATTTTAGTTTCGTTTTCTTTTTTTCTCCAGTGGTTCTTCTTGGATAATAAACAGTGGTGGTCTTTCTTTTATCAGGGCATTTTCAACGACTCACCCTAAGGTCTCCTGCACCTCATTTTCTGTCACGTCAGTCTTGAACCAGCAACTTTCCCACATCAAACATTCCTGACTAACTTGAGGGCTCCTATCATCCTGTTTCACATGGACCTGCTCCTTGAACAAACACAGTGGTGTTTTGATAAATACGCACACAGCTGAACAGCTGATGCAGAGTGAGCGATTAATGCAACAAGCCAAATATTTAAATTCACACTGTGCTTCAGTACAGCAGGTCATGTGATAGCTGCGACTACAGGACTCACACCACCATGCAGTGTTGCCATTTGCAGAAGTAACTGTACTTACTGTACCACTTATAGTAGTAAAATCAGTCTGCAGAGCAGTGTCATAGTAGTAGTACTAGAAACAGTAGGGGCAGTAGTATCTGCAAGATCCGTAGTACGAGTGTCTAGTACACATACAGAAGGAACATTTGTGGTAATTGTTGTAATACTAGCAGAAGCAGCAGTGTTATACTAGCAGTACTAATGTTTTTTGTTTGTTTGAAGCTAGCAAATGTAGTAGCTGAAGTGGAGGCACTAGTAGTGTTTTTACTAGTAATATTAAAGGTGTAGTCTACCACTACTAGTAATGCCACTATTAGTAACAGTGTAGTAGTAATAGTCACGCCCTCCGACAGGGGGGGACAAACGGGTCACTTGTCCCGGGCCCACGGTAGAGGGGGGGCCCAGAACTGGGCCCTTCAACCCAACAAATTATCAAGAGGAGCCATTTTTCAAAATGGGCCTATTTGTGGAAACAAATATGTAATATTTTAGTGACATAAAGCGTTTGGGGTTTTTTTTCTTCATAATTGTCCTTGAAATAGTGTCAATAATCACCCCACCCCTACACATAAATGCTTTGGCCACAGACAACAATCTTTGACTTTGAGTTTATTTAGCGCTCTCCAGTAAATTGTCTAAATGTCCGGTCAGTACAAGTCCTGTGCACAGAAAAGAAAAGAGAAGAGAAGAGGAAAGTAGAAGCTTGAGGGATTATATGAGAAAATATTTAAAACCAGGTGATGATGATGAAGCTGGAACAAGTGGAGCGGGGGAGGAAGCAACGGGCAGTCGCGTCATTATAGAGCAAGGCAGCACGTAAACGTTTACCAGCCTCTAACATGACCTAACTGTCCAGTCCAGCTCTAGTTTAACGTGTATAAATCTTGTATAAAAGACACAACATGACATAAACAGCTGAGTGTGGTAGCTCCATCAGAGATGAGGGAGGTCTGACTCCAGCAGCGGAGCAGGAGAACCAGCTGAGGCATGTTGCTCAGGTGACAGAAAGAGAGGAGGAGAAAGATCCACTTTTATTAGATGAAACTGGTGAGGGAGAGTCTGCCTGCCCCGGAGCAGAGAGACAGATTCAGGCATCTAAGATTGTCTGTCCCGGGCCCAGACAAGACTGTCAGCTGGCCTGGTAATAGTAGTAGTAGGAGTAGTATTACTAGTAATATTAGTCAAAGTAAAGTACATTAGTACTAGTAGGAGTATTGATAGTACTATTATAATAGTTGTAGGCTATTCCTTGCAGCATCACAGTAATAGTATGTGTAGTAGCAGCGTGACTATTAGTCATACAAATATACCATTAGTACTACTAATACTAATACTGATGTACCACTACTATGACTAATTGCAATACATATAGCGTCCTCTGGGTCGCAGTTTGGTAGTCAATTGAGTAGTATCAGGAGCATTAGTAGTAGAACTGCTAATATTAGTAGGCCTTGCAATGTACTAGACAGTAAGAGCTGTGGTAGTAGTACCTGTAGCAGTTTTAGCTTTGCAGCCTGGTGCTATTACTAGTAGTGGACAACAGGCAGAAGCAATAGCAGAAATAGGTTTACTAAAAGCTGCAGCAGTAATGGT
Organism: Sandelia bainsii; assembly: GCA_032362345.1. Lineage (NCBI taxonomy): Eukaryota > Metazoa > Chordata > Actinopteri > Anabantiformes > Anabantidae > Sandelia > Sandelia bainsii. The sequence continues at coordinate 20,054,497 of JAUMHL010000015.1, forward strand.
ACTGCTCATATCTACAATTAAAACATGTACAACTAGTTACACATTTTAGTGTAGCTAACACAGTAGCAGTAGCAGCAGCACAACAATTGTGCTGATAGTATACAGTATAAAGATACTTATTTATTATACTGCCTAACTGAAGACCTAAGTAGTACTGACATAAAGTACAGTATACTAAAGTTTGATGCAGTCAGGTGTAATGATGCATCTGGCCGCTGGGAGGCACTAAACCTCTGTCACAGATTGTGGGATCAGCAGGTGATAAGAGGCACACAAGTGTTTTATTTGTGAGGAAGAAGAAGAGGATCATCTGAGAGGAGCCTTTGATGAAGTAACTGAAGATGTCACATCAATATGTAGAAAAAAGACAAATTAGCAGAAACAAACAGAAATATATTAACACTGAGTTAATGAAGTTTTCAAGGAGGATGAATGACTCATCTGAACTGCCTCAGTTCTGCTGGAACAAATAGAAACACAGCTGAAAAAAATGTCTGTGACCATCTTAATAATGCCAGACTAACTGGACACTAAGTCTAGGATGACGTGTATTTAGAAAAATATATTATATTAAGAATCTTATGTTTTCTAACATTAATTAATTTCAGATTTTTGCATTTTAATAATCATTTATTTTTAAATTCACATTCTCCTCCACATTTTCTACTTTACTTTAAATGAGGAACTTTTTATGGATCATTTCCAAAGTCAACATATGTCACAGTATGTGTAATGTATGAAAATCCACACATGAAACAATCAAACAGATGCTAAATTGTGCATTATGGCTGACACGAAACCAAACATTTTACACTTGTCAAACAGGACAAATTCAATCAGGCCAACAGATGTTTGTAGTTTCATGAAATAAAATCATATTATTGTGATATGATTTTGCTAAAATCATTTGAGCACATGAACTATTGCCTAGCTATAGTTTCACTGGAGATTTAAAAGAATGTAAAAAATATTCTGGAGGCACCTATATTAAAAAATACTATTATGCTACACATAAAGTATTTTGCTACAAATATAATATCAGTAGATCATGTGACTCACTCTCATTTGTCACTTTCTGTCACATTTTATTATCTTTTAATATTATTTTTTGTTAGTTACTTAGCTACTGTAAGAATTTAATGTTTAAATAAACATGGTATATATACTACAAAGATATGATTCACTTCAGCAGGATTACCATGGCAACCTGTATGTACCATAGACCTCTTCCTGTATAGGATTGTTGGAGTATTCACACTATATTAACTTTAAGTCAAAAACCTGCTGGTAACATCTTTCAGTATAACGTTTAACACATTTCAAAACTTTAAAGCTTCATGCAAATCAGTTATTTTGTCACCTGTCAATCAAAATCGATCCTAACCAATCAAACGAATAAAGAGCTGCGCGTGACAAGCGATGAGGAACACCATCCACCACTCTGAAAAGACAGTAATTACCAATGAATATCTATGTGAGTCTGTGTTGTTGTTGACAATTTGAGAATCACACACACACACACACACACACACACACTCACGTACGTGAACATGCAAACAAACAGACATACACTACGCCACATGGGTAACAATGTGTCACACACACATACACACGCTGTGCCAGCTGTCAGCGTGTTCTGATTAGGTGCTCACGTACAGAAAAGCGTGAACAGTGCTCCATAATTACGTGAATGTATGTGACAAACACATTGTGCTCCATAATTGCAGGTGAAAGATGCGTAGGTGTTATTTATTTAAAAAAAATTTTTTACATTAATGTATCTCACCACTGCAGCCTGTCACATATATAATTTTCACTGTAACGAGCTTACACAGAATGTATACACTGTGTGTGTGTGTAATTCACTCTGATGAATAAAATCCACAGTGTTTGTATGATGGATGAAGGTGATATTATAAACCTGTATGTAAATAAACATGAATGCTAATGTATGACTCTACTTCTACTTCATGTTAAAATCTCTATATAGAGTACAGAAATAAACTGGGAGATGTATATGCATTTTCAGTATTTGAATGTTTTAGTCTAATTGTCTTTGGGTTTTGAGATGTTGGTCAAACCAATATATCACAGAGTAAAAGGTAAAAGAAGAAAGGGTGACAAATATCGGAAATAAAGAAAAACTAAGACATGCTTCTTCCAACAAAAAAGGAAGAAAACAGGAGGAGATGAATGCAAGGGCCAAGCAAAAATGTCTCGACAGGCCGAGGAGGAAAATGATAGAAGACAGATACTGATGTGAAGAAAAGTGAGGTGAGGTGAGGTGAAGAAAAGAAAAAGAAATCCTGTTTGGTCTTGTTCAATTAAACAGCTCAGAATGATTGGAAGAGAACAAAAGAAGAAAGTGAAAGAAAAAGAAAGGACAACGGCATGTGATAAAGAGAAAGTGAAGAACAAATACTAATATTAGGATAAATGGAAAAATACAAAATGAAAGATAAAAAGAAAGAAAGAAAGAAAGAAACTTTGGTAGTTTTCAATGCTTCTCACAACCTTCATCAACAGATGGATTTTACTCAGTTGTCATGGAGACGGCTGAGTTACTATATGCATATATACTACACACACATACGATCACCTGATCACATGACTGATAACTGAGCAAACTTTGTGGTGTGGTTGATGGAGGATTTTGGACACATGAAGGAGAATGAACAGATGAACCTTCAGAGAAGACAAGGAGGTGATGAGGAGAGGGTTGACAGAGTTCAACTGGGTGTTATCCAAGCTGCCAGTCTGCCTGTTGGTCTTGGCAACAAGAGGAACTCTTTTTGCGTAACCAGATTAAAGACTCTGTTGCAGTCTATCTATGGGAAAACAGTGAAAACAAGATATAAAATCTTATTACAGTCCATCTAGTCCTCAGTCTATGTTGGGTTGTGCTGCTGCACATAATAAAACACAAGTTTTGATGTTTTGTTTTTAAATGAAGCAGGAAAATCATATTTGTTTTAAGATAATTTATTAAAGGAGAATAAATATACTTTTGTTTTTAATTGTGAAAGTACAAATATGAAGAATGCTGTTTTATTTCTGTATTATGATACTATGTGTTAGTTAAAGGGTCAGTTCACCAACATAATCATAGTATTTTCCATTCATTCCATCCAGGACAGAAACTGCTTTCTACTGGGTGAACTGGGCCTTTAATAAGAAACACACAGGTGTAAGGCATTAGCAGAGTAAAAAAAGATGCCTTCTCCCTAACTTACATCTGTAAATGTAAAAAAAAAAACATTTGATTATATGACCTTCCGGTTTACAGACTGCCTCAGCAGTGACTGGGCCACCCTACTGTTCTTGTTGCTTCTTATAATAAACACAATGTATATTTATAAAATAGATTTCTGAGAAAGCAGGAAGGTAAACATGATAGGAATGTCGGCTACAGTTAAGGGAGGACTTTAAATATACCGACAGTTTGTTTTCAATTCAATTCAACTGTGAGAGTTTCAAAAACTTTATGTTAGTACAGTAGATTTACAACGTTTCTATGGCATTACCTTTAGGAGGCTTCAAAACCTGGACTTGTCACTATTGTGTTGTCATTTTGTTCATTATTAGTGTCAGAAAGATGGAGGATGGAAAAAGCTGACGTAGGAGTTGAAAACAACTGTGCCATAAACAGGCAAACATATGATTACAAATTTAACTCTTTTTTTCCTTTTTAAAAAATGTTACTAGCACTGTGGTTGGTGGTTATTGTGAAAGACCAATAAGACACAAAGCCGTGAAGGTTGCTGCTTGGTTGGGATTAAGTTCTCATTTCAAACAAACAGCAGCATTGTTCTGTTTACAGGTAAAGACGACTATGCTGGGTTAAAAGTTTTAAAACTGTTTTAACAACTTCTTTGCATGAAAGCTGCTTGGTAATGTCCACTTCGAAAAAAAAGAATGGCCTTATCATGGTTTCTAAATGCAGCAGAGTCTTAGCTCAATCCTGTTTTTCTGTAAAAGACCCAGCCCAGTGTTGTTGCTGACATTCCCACATAAGTCTCCCTCAAAGCCAAGGAAAACCCTTGTAAAATGAAAGCAGGATGACGTCTTCTTCCAGTAAGCCAAGTAGATATGAGAAGTGGATATCATGGGCAGGGCAACATGATGGAGACATGTAACAGTTTTTTATTAAGAACCCATTTATCTCATCTCATTAAGCCTTTGATCCAAGCTGTGACATGAGCTGATCAGTCTTGGCGATGAGAACCAGGGTTGCTGAGAAATTAGGAGATTTCCTGGAATGTCACCAGTATAGTATGTGTGTGTGTGTGTGTGTGTGTGTGTGTTCGTGTGCATGCAGGTGGGTGTGTGTCTGCTGGCACACCTTAAATCCCAAGATGTGTTTTAGCTTGTCTTGTCTGACAGAAGTGAGACCAGTTGAAGTGTTGTTCTGCCAAACTGTTCGTCATGGCAGAAGTACAGAGAGTCGGAACGAAGAGGGTGAGGCAGCAGCCACCTACTACCATCTGAAGATTTACTGCACCCCACAAGTGGTAAAAGAAAATCTGAATATTCACCAGAATCTTTTACTTTCTGAAAGCTTATATTAAAAAAATGTAAAATATGAAAACCCTGCTGTTGTGGAGAGAGGTGAGACACACAGTTTGAATGGGCAGCACTCTTTCTGAAAGTCACTCTGTGAACAGATTCATTGTGTTGCTCTTGTTTGTAAATTTTACAGAAAAAGAGATCTTAACATTGAAGTTCATATCTCTTACTCAGTAAGAGATTCCTGAAACTTCACTTAGATTTTTTCTGCAACTGTTGTCAAGAGATCATTTTGGTCATTTTGGTCATCAATCACTGCATGATTCCTTATTTTATTCATTACTTCTGATGAATAACAAATTTGGTCCAGAAAAAAAATGACTGACCTTATAAACTTTTAGCAATGAGGATAAAAAAAAAAAAAAGACAGAAAGCTACAGTACAGAGAGCCACACTGTTGTGATCTCACTAGGTGCATTGTATCTTTTCGCAACTATGAAATCATAGTATCATTGGGATCAAAATTCGAACAAGACAAAAATAATTGTTTGCGGAAGTTGTGAAAAAGTAGTTAATCTCCTCACGGGATCAGCTCTTTCATAGAAATTTGTCTAAAAAGTGTGGACCAGCTCTCTGTCAGCAAACTACAACTGTGCAACCAATCAATAAAAGTGAAAATAAAGAAAATAAAATAGATGGACAAGACCTTTGGGAACAGTTTACGTAACAAAATAAACTAAGCTTCAAAGCTTCATTTGGTCCACACAGATTTACAGAAGCACGCAAATACAGACAAAACCACAAATGTGGGAAAGGAACCATTCACTTTCGTTTTCTGTCTTTTTCCCATCTCTTACTCTTGCTCAGCCGTGCACACACACACACACACACACACACACACACACACAGGATTGTGTTGTTTTCTCCAGTGGAGCAGAACCTGCTGCTGTTATGAGATACAGTGAAACTCCCACAGTCGTGTTTCAGCTCTGTGACAAAACCCCACAAACCAACACGGAGCTGCCTCCTACTCACATGTTCAAACACTACACAACATGCTCCTGATTTGTAAACAGAGGAGAGTCCACTTTCAAGAAGAATAATCAAGGATTTAGCCATATAGGACTACAGGGAATCATATATAATTGACAGTGAATATATTTCAATGAAAAGAACCAGAGTGGAAAGCTGAGAAGTTGAAGGGAAGCTTAGTGAATTTTTCTATGGAGTTTGGCATATATATATATATATATATATATCTCTGGAAAAAATTAAGAGACCACTGCAAAATTATCAGTTTCTCTGATTTTGCTATTTAAAGGTATATGTTTGAGTA